>CM040243.1:250590210-250621961 GCA_022545495.1 Chrysanthemum lavandulifolium | reverse complement strand
TTAGAGATATATATATATAACATGTGGGGCATCACCCCACACTTAGGTGGTAGAAAGGGTAAGAAGGCGAAATATGGGTGAAAACCCATATGGTGCTCTCGTTTTTGGTTCTCGAGTCGCTAGCTTGACTCGACCCCGTATTCATTGGTTCATGGGGAAGCAAAGTGGAAGAAACAATCTCCATCGGACTTTCATTCAAGATGTTTGGACAAACATTTGAAGCGCGTGAAAGTTCCACTCCGATGAGATATAGATAAAACCGGCTCAAAAATGATAAATGAAAATGCCGGGATCAAAAATAGTGTCCTCATTCCCGAAGGAGAAAAGGGAACGAGAAGTCATACCATATGTGAAGAAAAGAAAGAAAATCATGATAAAAATCATGACTAACTCCTCATTATCAGAAAGGGAATTCATGATTTTTGGATCATGAATCTCATCAGTGAGGATAGAATCGTCATCACATGATGGAAGAGATAAGTTAGAATATAGAGGTGGGACAAGTGGTGTGCTCGAGAGCTAGCAATTTCCACCACTTCCGTGATGGTCTCAGATCGAATTAGACATTTCATTGAAAGAGGATTTACTTTCCTAAAAGTGTAATCATTATTAAATTCAAAAGAGGATTTGAGAAAATCCGGAAGTAACCTCGAAATGTCAAGAGAATCACAAAAGGCAAATCACAATCACTATCGGATATATCCTCAGACTCACTTGGGATTGGGACAAGATCCTCAACACTTGATGATTCCGTTTCCGAAATAGTGCTGAGATGATCATCCTCCATTATGAGAGAGTCTTTAGAAGCAATAATAGGTAAGATAGGTGTGATAGCAATAGAATGAGGGAGTTGAGAAATAAAATCGTTCAATTGAATATCACTCTCCTCGTTGTCCTCATAATATTCCCTCATTTGAATAGTATCCTCATCATCATCGTCATCATATCGGATTCTTATATTCATCTGCTGAAGCTTACATACCATTCTTTTCATTTGTAGTTGCTTTCGAACGCGTATTTCTTGAACTTTGTGGAAGATTACACTCCTCGTAATCATTGAAATGCCGTGAAGGCTCGAAAGTCCGAGTACTAGGATTAGCCGTTCGTTCTTGACTAGTAATTCTCAATAGTTTTATCATGATGATATTGATGAATGATGGAATACGGTGGGGATTGAAATTGTCAAAACCGGAGAATTGGAATTGTGAAAATTTTGATTCATCGGTTGACATTCAAAAGTCGCATGAGGACCCCGCAATCTACAACAGAGATAATTGGGAAAATAACTTTCACCAAAGTTCGATTGTAACATGGTTCGGCTCATAGACAAAGCGGGACCCGTGGTGGACAATCAAAACCGTAATGAGAATCATTCCCACAAAACTTCGCATGAGTAGGATTCGTATTAGGGCTGTGGAGGTAGGTAGGAAAAATCGGGTGTTTCATTATTTGAAATGGGATCGGGATTACCGACAAACTTGTCTCCGAAACTCACATTGGTACATCATGACAATTTCCACCGTTAAATGGACCTCCACACCAGGAACATGTCGAAAACCATGACATGAAGAATTAAGCGGATAAGAGGGATAAGAGATGAAGAATTAAGCGGTTATAGAGGATAAGGAATGGAGAATTAAGCAGTTAGAGGATAAAGGAATGGAGAATTAAGCAGTTAGAGGATAAAGGATAGATATTTTTGGATTTTTTTTTTTTTTTTTTGAAAAAATTGCTATAAAAACAAAGAATGAAAATATTTTTGGTGTTGATAACACTTGAGGAAAAGTGTTAATGAACTTTTGAATTTTTAAGAACTTTACAAAAAAAACTTTTACAAAAGATGGTATATGTGCAAGAATGGGTGCGAAAAGGTTTACACACGCTAAATCCTCCCGTAAAGGCGCAAAAATTTGATTGGTTCACGAATACACGGTCAAGCTTAATCACACAAGCTAGCCACTTGTGAATGGCTAACCGTAATAAACTTAAAGCGCTCGAAACCAATACAATGAAGATCGAGAATATAATGAATTCCGGTCGTTATGTCCCACGGAGACTCAATGGTGTGTCAAAACTAATTCAGATGATAGAATGATCACTAAGGTTAGTGATCGATAAAGGATTTGATGAATAATTACACTCTTGAAAAGTTTATAAAATAAAGCGACTTAAATACAAATTAAGAAAATTAAAAGATAAAATATATTAAATAAACGCTATCACTATTTTTACAATGATGTTTTCGATTTTATAAAATAAAATAACTTAAATAAACTATTTTAACTAAAGCGTAAACTTAAATTATCTAAAGCGTAACTTAAAATGAAAGCGTCGTTATTTATAAAAATTACGCAGTGCGCAAGCAAAAACGTAAAATTTATGAAATAAAAGTCCTACAAGTGTAAAAACAATTTTATTACGTACTATATGACAAAAGAAAATTTTAGAAAAAAGATTTATATTTTTTAGACTTTTATATTTTTTATTATGATTTAAATACTATTTTAAACTAATTAAATGTTTAAAAATACTAAAACTAGTGAGAAAAATCTGAAACTTTTTTATAAAATACTTAACACTAATACCAATCTATGAAAAATACAAAAGTTGAAAAATCTAGTTTAAATAAGCTACAAATAAGCTGAATAGCTCGAATAAGCTAAATGGACAAAGTTGCCTTAAGTAATAAATTGTGCAAACTAAAACCAGTAAAGACCCAAGGGCGCAATGGTTACAGGTACACATTATCACTATCCTAAGGCTGGAGGTCTCAGGTTCGAGCCTGCCTCCACCCTTTTTGCAAAATATTTTATTTTTGAACTTTTCTTTTTACAAACTAATTAAGCACAAGTTAATAAGCAATTTTTATAACTATGACTTTTTACAAAAACCACTGATAAGCACTGAAATAAGCTGAGATTTTGTCACAGTGAACTAAATTTGGAAATAAGCACAAGATTCAATCTAAAACGGCTATAAGCTATTAAGTAAACACAAGTACAATGAAATAAACTAAAGATCTTGTAATAAGCTAATGTTAAAACTGAAAAAGCAAAATGACTAAGTAATAAGCCTTGAACAAGCTTCAAATAAGCACAAGTTGACTAGTTCTTGTCACGATTACACTATTAGTTTACTAGGCACTTTATATCTTATTTTAAGCATTGAATTAAGCTACAAAATGAAAATAGAAACTTGGACTAACAAATACACTAGTTAAACTCTCTAAGAAGCTAATTTACTCAGTTGAATTATACTAATAAGCTCTTGAGAAGCTTTTGAAATACTTGTGAACAACGACTTATTTGTACCTTTGAGTAAAAATAGACAAAGCGAAAGCAATGAGCAGACCAACTAAATAAGCTAGGAATTGAAATTTTAAGCTTAGAACCTTGAGTTAGCTAGGTGAGCTTCTCAAAAAGCCAAATTACACAAGTTAATGATCACTAATAAGCTTTCTAAGAGCTTATGAACTAGGCTACCAATTCTGTGCACAGGGCACTTTCTCAGACAAGGGGTCCAAAACAAGCTAATAATTAAGCACTTTATAAGCTAAGTAAAAGTGAAATAGTATTTTTCTAATTTAGTTTAGCAACTATATTTTAATATCCTAGAAGCTTATGAACTAACTCTTATTATTAAACACACAGTAAAATTCTAGGTTTTATTCAAAAACGGGTATTAAGAAATTTTGACTTTTAATAAAAACTAACTAAGGTTGACTAAAATGAATTTTGAACTTAAATGGTGAACTGAGATTGATGTTTAAAGGTAAAATAGGACTAATACAAGCTATGTTAACTAAATCCAAACCTAAATGCAAGAGGAGACCTATGGAAGTAAGATGAGGTGATCACGAGAACCCATTAAGCGTGATTTTGACTTCCACTGATTTGGTAAGCAAATGAGTGACTCAAAAGATCCTAGTAAGCCTAAAGGGAGCTTAATAAACTAAATCTAACCACTAATAAGCTCTGCAATCCCAAATGCCAGTTTAAACCAAACACAGGTTCATGTAACTTGTAAGCAAACTTTAACTAACAATACACTTAACTAGTGTGAATCACTCCCTATTCTAACTATCACTAACCAAACTGAACCTAATTGCAATGATTTAAGTTAACAATTGACACTAACTACATGAAACAACCACATACAGATTTGAACGAAAAAATGACATGAAGAGAAAGAAAAGCTCACAGCAGTCCAGCTACTATGCAAGCTTATACCCAAACCATAACTTATACTAACTGAAGCTATTCCAACCCAAATCAAGCTCTGCAACAACCATTATCATAACCAAGTCCATTTTGATCTCTTCAGTTGACTTTTGTTGACTGAGAGAGTTTTAAGAGTAAAAACTGAAGAGAAACTTATATAAGCAATCAATAAGCTATAGAAGAGCTTATCAGAGCTTATGAGAACTTAACAACAACTGATAACAACATGCAATTTAACATAAGATTCTTTTGAAATTGAAATTTTACATAAACTGAAATTGAAAAGGAAACTTGAAATTTATTATTGATAAAGGTTCAAATACATTCAGAAACACTTAAACAAGTACTTGAAAATTTAAACATACACTAGAAAGCTTGAAAATATTAAAACGACATTTTCTAATCTAAATTACACTACTTGTCTTTTCTTCTCTGTTTCTCCTCTTATTTATTGACTTCTTAGAGTTCTTTGTCGACCTCGAAACTATCCCACTTGATCTCGACCATTGAATTCATCAAAATTGCCATTTGTCATTTTGGCGCCAAAAGTCAAGCGGTTTTGAGCGGTTTTTGATATTAATGGGTTTTGGGTGTTAGTGGAAGAGGAGGGACAAGGTAAGGAGTATACAAGTTGTGTGTTGAAAAAGATGGAAAACCACTCTGGTATTTGGAATTACTGATGATATGTGAGGAGATGAGCATTGCACAGGATTTTGGCGCCTTTGACTTGTTTGACCGGTGTGGTTTTAATAATCACGGGGTCCAAGGGTCAAGAGTGGGGTCAAGCTCAAGGTCAAGCTTGGGTTTGGGCTAAGGATTGGATTGGGCTTGTGTTTGTGTTGGGCTTGATATTTAAAAGATGTCCGGCTTGGTTTAGTATACACAAGGACCAAAATGTAATTTCACCAAACTTTGAGGACTGAACTTGACACTTTTCCAAAGATATCAAAAGGACCAAACTCGACAAACTTTGATAGTACAAGTACCCTTTTTGCATAAAACTCCATTTTAAAATATCCAGGGACACAGATATCTAGTTAGTTAGTCTTGTGATATAGTTGTTAGTTGTAAGTCCTCACTATTTAAATAGTTGTAAGTCCTCACTTTGTAATTACCAATTTATTAATACAATTTCATTTCACAATTCACCAAATGTGTTTTCTCTCAACTTCGATAGAACCCATATCGTTATTAGCACCACAACCTCAAAACATTTCTTGATCTTATTAGTTAGCTTTCTTTGTGTCCCCACAGAGGCCAAGATATCTAGATCCATAAATAAGTTGATAAAGGAGAGCCAACGAAAGGTGTTGTGATGTCTCCATGGCCCCATCACAATCTGGGCATCTGACAGTGAAAATCCGCCCTCCGGTTGTCAAGGTAATTAGGGTACACAAGCGATGTAAACAAAGCCTCCATGAATGGATATTTAACTTAATTTTAATTGAAGGGCTTTGTTGTAACTAATCACCTCGATTATGAAAAGAGCGAGGGTAGAGTTTCCAATAACTTCTTCATGGTGAAAATTCGTTGTGTATGTGTTGAAATCGCGATAAAATATATTTACGTTGTATTTAGTGTGGTTGTCCTAGGTTAGGTGTAAAGAATAGCAAGTGATTCCATGTGAAATCACATACTACATACAATGCTACTTCTAAACCTCGCGTTTAAGCGGGAGTAGTGAAAAGAGTTTGCGCAAATATTCATACTTGAACTTTAAAGAAAACGACAATGAACAGTTTTGCGATTCGTCACACTATAACCATTTGTAAGGGTGTTTCTTTTAAACATGTTAGGCTAACCACAATCGATCGGTCGGTCACATGGGTCAACCGATATTAAAGTCGGTCGAGCCCAATATGCCTAAATCAATAATATCGGTCGAGGGTGTTGGTTTTGGAAATATGGGTCGAGTTTTCAACCGATTAATCTTACATTTTTTTCTTTACATAAAATAAAATACAAACAACATAAAATATTAGCCACACTGCTTCAAATTCAAATTAAAGGTTCTGATTACAAGCGAGAGGATTCGAATTCAAATTCAAAATTTCCTATATATACCCACACTCTTTTGTTTCTCATACACACAACTCATACACACAACTCACACATACATTCTCAACAATGTCTCACAAAGACTTCTCCCAACAATTCCCGGTCACCACGACTTCTCACAATAATTCCCAGTCCACACGACTTCTCACAACAAATCCCAACTCCAACCCAAGGAAAATGAAGTTTATAATACTCCACCGAAGATATCATTTCGGTATTCCCAGCGGAAAATGAACCGGTTAACACTCCACGGTTGTGGAACACCAACCCAATCCGTTTAATCTTCTCGAGGATCAACTCGACTACTTGAGCGGGATGAGGAAGTCGGGAGAGAAACAGAAGAAAGAGAACTACAAGAGGAAGTTGCTCGTATGGAGCAAGAAGCAAGGGAAGCCCAATACTGCCAGGATAACTTGTTTGACATCTTGGAAAGAGAGAATGAAGAGGACATGATTGTTGAGGCTTTTAAAGAATTATATGACGAGGATTACAACTCAGACTTTTTATTGTCATTTGCATTTTCATTTTTAATTCTGTATCGTAGTTTGTTAATCTGTAACTCGTGTTTTCAATTTAATGTTTAATTAATGTAATGTTTTGTTTTTAATGAATTTTAAATTTGTTAATTGAAATAATTGAATAAAAAATAAAAATAAATAAATAACTCGGTCACCGACTGTGACAATTTGATCGTGTCTGGTCATCGGAGAAAGAAAGCTAATGTGACGGAGTCATGCTGGGTCACGACTATGTCCATCCTTATAAGCATATTTGAGAATTTAAAATAGTAAATTACTAGAAATATTGTGCATGAATTGCGTTACAATTAAGTTAACCAGATAATAGTGAAAGATGACTGAAAATACTAAGTAATAAAACTGAGGCTGTCTACATTAAGTTATCTCTTAATTAAACATTACTTAATAAAAATAATTAACAAACAAGCCCTAAGAGCACTCCCATCCATAACACCAATAACACCGTCCACGTCAGCGCCACATCAGCTTTAACATTTAACATTAACATCCCCAAAAAACACTCACAACCATAACATCCCAATAACACCATAACACCAATAATATTTCATATTTTCAATTTCAACCCCTAAACTAAAACAAACACTTCATTTATTAAACTAAAACAAACATTTCATTAAAACTAAAAACATATTACAATACGAGATTAAAAAAAATACAACAGAAAAAAAACACACTTCAAATAAAGCGTTACAACAAATTAAAGGAAGTACGATCATGGCGAGGTTTCAAGTTATATTTTGCGATGATTCGATCTTTTTCGTCATTGATCCGGCAGACGACCATTGGATCTTGCCCGTCGATGAGCGTCATCAAAACTTGATCTCTTCCAACCTTGTTAATGTGAGATCTCTTTCTCTTTGGGCCCGATCGCCGCTTGGAGACTTCTCGTTTCATCTGAAACTCGTTTGCCATAGTTTACGTGAAATAAGTCGACGAGCTCGTTCCTCATGCTTGTTCCCCTAGTACTTGTTGTAGTCTCGGATCTTGCTTTCTTGGTAGCACGTTTCTTTCCCATGGGCGTGGTTGTTCATCATTACCAAACAAAGCCTCGTTTGTTTGGCTTGGGACTTCGCCGATTAAATCAACCGGTTCCGGCGTCTCCCATTTCTTATAATGACGCAAAACATCCCACGCGTCGCCGAGACCAAAGCAGTGCTCCTCTGTTTTCCTCACGATACCATTGCTTTGCCCATTTCATCACATCCACCTCACTTTCACCGCCGTTGATCCCGTTGCGCACGCACGTAACAAGAGTGGAACTTTGTGCATATCCTGTTCAACGTTGTCCATTTGCTTGACATCATGTCCTTGTGCGCCGTTGAAAGTTGAGTCTATTGAACTCATTTCGACCCGATACCAAAGCGTATCTCTAGGTTGACACTTTCCAACTTTTGGATCCTCAAAGCGACTATGTAACACCTTGCAAGTAATGCTTCCTCTCTTGAATTCCAACGCGATATGACAACATCCTCTTCATCGAATCAATTGGTTCGGGCTCGGGGTCTTTAGTTTCTTTGATTTTCGCCATCGACCTTTTCCTTTTTGGTGGAGATGTGGGTGTCTCAAACAACATCTTGTGTTTCGATTTGTGATTGTTGTGTTGTTGTGTGAATTGTAGGTTTTGAAAATTGGAGTTTAAGGTGTTTTGTTGGTTTTGTTGTTGCCAAAACAAGAATTGTTGGTGTTTTAATTGTGTATTTATAGTGGTAAAAAGATTTTGAATTTTTATTTTTATTTTATAAAAACTAGCCGTTAGGGACACGAAATGATTTTTTAAATTTAACGGCTAGTAGCCGTTAGAGGACTAAATATGATTTTTTTTTTTTTTTTTTTTTTTTTTTTGTTTTACTTAGCGTTAAGTGGGCAATGGTTGGGGACCAGCGGCGTTAACATGCTCCTCTTCCAATGGTATAACGCCATTAACGGCGTTAAAACTCCCATAACGGGCGTTATCCCGTTAACGATGGGAGTGCTCTAAGTATAATATAGAGTTATTTTACATTTAGCTCCTAAAATTTTATAAATTGCCCGTCTTTTTTTAAGTTTTTATCTTGCAATTTATACACTTGTTTTATGCAATTTTCTATTCTCTAAAACATAAACTTTGGTCTAGTTGAGAGGCTAACCTTGAATTTTATTGGACAATTAGGTGACTCAACCACAACGTAAAAAAATTGAACTCTCTTATTGATATTTGGTTTTCCATAAAAGGAAAATATTGATATCTTTCAATTTTGTTATATAAAAGACATTAATTGTGAGTTATTAGGCTATGCGCGCAGTAAGAGGCATGATTGATTGGTCGATCTACTTGTCAATCGATCGTCTTTACTGTGGGTGTCGATCAGCAATCGTTCGATGGCTTTTTTTTAGATCGTTTACTCGACCGATAGAAAGAAACGAATAAGAACAAAATGGCATCTTTTTTTACCTTTAGATGTGTTTGTAAAAATATTAAAAAATAAAAAATAAATCAAAATTCAAACACTTTACTTTACATTATAAATATCTCACAAAAACCATAATTCAAACCCCATTTATCTTATCAATTTATATACACTTTTATCAACTTTTTAAATGGTTTGTTCGCTTTCACACACTGTCGATGAAATCAAAGCTTTGGTTCAGAAACAAATCAACGAGGATAAAGCTCGCCAGCTAGTCCTTATGAACATGGCCGTAGAATTTGAAAATGCATGTGCAGCTAAAGATGATCTGAGGAAAGCGTACGAATAATGCAGTGACATTTCACAAGAGAAACGTGCTTTGATCGAAGCTTATTTGAATCAGTCATCTTATTTCGATTACGAGATGCATATGCTTTGTTTAGAAAAGCGGAAAAAATAGAACAACAAATGAATTATAAATTTGTTTGGATGCATGTAAAAAAATAAGTAGAAGTATTGTATTTTTGTATTGTTTTTAAAATTGCAATGTAAAGTCTATTTTTATTTAAACGAATGAAGATATATTTTTGAGTAAGAAGAACCAAAGTAGAATTCCAACTTTCATTCATTACACAAGCAAAGCAGAATATGACATTGAACTAAAAATAAAAACTACGATACAGAAAATAAAACACATAAGTTCTTTAGCTATAGATTAATCTGAATACTCAACGGATGCAGAATCATAATCAGGATACTCCCCAAATTCCAACCTGAATATCTCATCCTGAGCTTGTTCAACATTAATTCTCTCATTCCACTCTTTTTCAGCCCTTGCTTGTTCTTCCAATGTTTCGCATAATGCCTCTTCATCCATAAGAAGTTTCTCTTCTTGTTCCTTTGTAAGAAATCCATCGGCATTTTCATAACTTTCAGTTTCATATTCATTACCTATCTCATGTTCATCAACTGGTTCCTCTACCGTTAAAAATGAAGAATCAGTTGACATAGATTGGTGTGTATGTTGTTGTGATGATGAACTGTAGTCGGGGTTTGAGGGGGGAGTATTTCCAAGAATAAACGTTTCTTCGGGTGTCAGGGAATTATTTTCGGGGTGTTTTCTTGAGACATTTTGTATAAAATGGTGAAGTTGAGAGAAGTTGTGTGTGTGAGATGTTTTTTTTTTTTTTTTTTTTTTTTTTTTTTGAAAATATAGTGGATATATATAGGGAAAAAAGATAGGATTTGTTTTGAAAAAATAAAAGATAGGGTTATTTTTGAAAGAAAAAATAAAGTCGCTTTCTTGTGGCAAAAATCACCTGTAGGTCGCTAGAGACCAAATCTGATGTGGCGGGTAAAATGACAATCTCTGGTAGTCCTTACTGTGTGCAGCCTTAGAATATCTACCTAACGTTGGTTACTAATTATGTTGATAAATAATGAATCGATACTGCTATTGGGAATAATTTTAAAGATATAATAATTTGATTTAATACTTCTCTAGTTTTGCAAGAATCATAATCATGAATATGAGACCTTCGTCGACATCATACAAGAACTGACCTTAGAAAAAAAAAAGATAAGCGAAGGTGATTCACTTTCGCGTGAGGACTTTATTCAAGTTTTACGGACTTCTTATGCCTTATAGAATTCGGAGATAACGGGGATATATGGGCAAGGAAATATGAAGAGCTAATGGGATGCATACTTATTGAAGGAGCTTTGGCAAAACAAAATGAAATAGACGGGCGAAATGACGTGAGGGAAAGGACATCTAAGTTGAGTCCAGTCCCTGAGCGGCTCTTGGTTCATGCCATGTTAAAATGACTCTATCTGCTTATAGTCATTCCTGGCACTCGGCACATGTCTTTGATTGACACGGGTTTCGTCACTTGTATTTGGCAAGTATACTCACGTATGGAATCATAATCATAATCAAATTCTAGCACAAAAGAGAACGTTATGGACAAACACCTCCACATATAGCATCATGCCATTGGTGCCTCAATGACATGACCATGGTACCTCCATGGCTAGTTAGTACCTTGGGCAATGGATTTGATCAAACAATATAAATAAACATAGGGTAACGATCAAGGGTTGTTCATAAAAGATAATATGAAAATGGAATGAACTGAATAAACGTAAAATATCATAATCAAACGAATATCCTAACAAAAGAATCATATCAAATGGTATCACAAACGAATATCAGAACAAATGAAACAATAATATGGTACGAAAATCTGAAATGTTAAAAATGATATGGTCTGAAATGACACTATTTTTTGTGTTACTGTGTTATGCAACCGATCGCTCTTAGCACACACACCATGTACGACACACATAATTCACCTTCTCACACATTACACACTCGTGCATCCATACCAAAAAATCACAAAAAAAGTATCACGTTAAATTAAATAACGCACAAACAAAACCATAATAAATAATTCTCTACTGAAAACCAAATATAAAGTGCTACATGCCACCATTATATTTTCTACTTTTTATAAAAATCAACATTGGCCATTAACTACTGTCTCAAGTACGAATTAATATCATTTTCTCATTTATTATTCTCAACAAACTTTCTTGCTCTCCAACGCCAATCCTATTTCTTCTTATTTATATTCATTTCTACACTCACTCTTTTCTAAGCATTCTTCATTCACTATCCACAAAAACAAGGCTCCTAAAAATGAGGCTTTTATTCATTGTTTTTGCTACTATGATGTTCATGCAGCTTTATATCATAGGAGCCAAGATTCCAGCAGTGATAGTGTTTGGTGACTCATCAGTCGATGCTGGAAATAATAACCAAATTCGAACTATATTAAAAAGTAATTTTCGGCCTTATGGTCGTGACTTTTTCGGTGGAAAAGCGACCGGAAGATTTTCTAATGGACGTGTTCCACCAGATTTTCTCTCGGAGTTATTTGGTTTAAGGCCCTATGTTCCTGCTTACTTGGATCCTGCCTACAACATATCCGATTTTGTTACCGGGGTTTGTTTTGCTTCGGCTGGTACGGGTTATGACAATGCTACTTCTGATGTACTCGTAAGTCTTTTCCATTTTGTCTTTTGAAAGTTTACATACTTTTGGTTATACTATACGTCTATACCTTCGGATAAGTGCATGACTGTTTACATCTTACTTTGCTCATAGTCTATTTTAGCGAGATTAAGTATTGTTGTTGTTGCTGCTACCGCTTTTGAAAGTCAAATATTCACGCATGCATCAGTTATGTTTGTAGTTTGAGCTGTAGCAAATTCATTGTATTTAATTTCTAGAAATTTTCTATATAGTATAAATTATATTATTCGATTTATGAAAAGGGCTTTACTCTATTTTCTTTCTTGAGGTAAACATGAAAATTTGACTTTTATAGATAATAAACTGGAACCATTAATTATGTGTTTACCTTAAATGTTTGCATTAAATTACATTTATTCATAATAATGTTACGAGTAGTACAATATTGCTCATCTAGAAATGTGATATTGTTAACTATAGTTATTTCAAAATTTAATGCATGAGTACTTGATATAATAAATGAAAAGTGAGTAAAATGTAAAACCTTTATTCTAACATAACTATTTGTGTAAAAATTATTGGCAAATATAATCTTTAAAAGAAAAACGGATGACTAGCTTGTTCAGGTTCTTCGATGAAGGCGTAATTAGGGTTTCTCAGGCCACCTCAAATTGTGAGGAGGTTAAGTGCTCCATTTTCTGGTGGTTTACGAAACATCTTTTGTGGAAATGATTAATGTATAAAGTTCCTCATGTAAACATTTTCCTTTATTCTTGTAGTGCCTTTTCGATGATTAATTCAATAATTTTGATTACAATAACCTGTGTCAAATTAGGCGACAACATGAAACTCTTTTTGCAATTTACTCTAAAGAGTAAACATATCTCATTGTCACATATATAATATGATTGATGAGTTGTAAGAGCCATCTCTATAGCTATTAAACACTTTCTAATTTCTATCATTCTACAAAGCATTTAATTTTTTGCAAAAAGCTTTTACTCTCTTTCATTTTCTTTGTGGCAATGCTCCTAAACCGATCACTACCCTTTTCTCGCGCCATCACCTATAACACTCTTATTTGCCGGAAATTTAAATATATTGGTTTATTACTCCATCCGTGCCATTTTAGTGTTTGCAAACAAATTTTCTAAATTTTATGATATGTGTAATAACATAGATTTAAGTTAACAAAACGTTATTTTTATCAATGTTATTATTATTATTATATCAATTAAATGCAGATTTAATGATATAACAAGTATTCAAGAGTAAAATAGTTAAAGTGATAAATTAGTACACATTTATACGTTACAAGTGAATGACTTTTTGGAGATAATTCAAAATAATACTGTGAACAATTAAAACAATAACATATATAACACTAATTGTAAATCTTTTTTACCATCATAAATAGGTCAACATGTGATATTTTCCGTTTATAACAATGAAATGATTAGATTTTATTAAACCATAAATTTTCTATTAATTATTGATTTGGAGCATTAAATTTTACTCAGTAAAAGGGGAATGATAGGATTGAAAGAGTGCAAATAATTTTTATCCGTTTTTAACCTAAGCTAATCTTCTTTTTTAGTACAGAAAGATTCAAACATGTTTTCCTTAAATTTTCACTCTTTCAAATAGAGTTTTATGTTTTATTTTCTATTTTCAACTTCCACCATGGAATGAATGTTATATTGTAACATATAGCATTAATAGCATTGTTTAGCAAAACCCATACTTTTTATTTTCGAAATACTTAATGGCATTAATTTCTTGTAAGAAAAGCTTTTGATATTTTACTAGATTAATTAACATTGTATCCTTTTTTTTTTCAAGCATCATAAGCCATGTCCATCAATTACAAAGTGGTTAAATAAAATTAAAGATAACCTTCGAACAAGTTTGATTTTAAGAAAAAGAAATATTTATATGAGTAACCATCTAGCCAATATTGTATCAGTTAAACCTGCCAAACCAAAATGTTCCACTTATTTAATGGATACCACATTAACATTGGTGAAATCATATTTGAATATGCATTTTATATATTTTCTGTAACATATTACTCCCTAATGACATTGATTTTTCTCCAATGCAGTCAGTTATACCTCTATGGAAGGAGGTGGAATACTACAAGGAGTATCAAAAGAAATTAAAAGCCTATGTGGGTGACCAAAGAGCCGAGACTATTATATCTGAATCAGTCTACCTTCTTAGCCTGGGCACCAATGACTTCCTTGAGAACTACTATACACTTCCGACCAGAAGAAGACAATATAGTGTAAACCAATATCAAGATTATCTCGGTGGCATTGCCGAGGGCTTGTGAAGCAGCTATATAGTCTTGGTGCGAAAAGTTTCATTGGGTGGTTTACCTCCAATGGGTTGTTTGCCATTGGAGCGAACCACGAGTTATTTTACTGGGAATGGAAATACATGTAATGATGATTATAATAAGGTGGCGTTAGCGTTTAATGGGAAGTTGAGTGGTTTGGTGAAGCGGTTGAATGGCGAGCTTCCAGGGAGCAAAATTGTGTTCTCTAATCCTTATGCTATTTTTCAGCGAATTGTACGAAAACCTTCGGCTTATGGTATGTCGGCTTCTCTTTGTACTTGATCTTGTTTATTGTGACTGCAAATTACTACTAATAGATATGACAACATAGGCCGGTAGAGGGACGGGTAAGAGGTCAAAATAGGGTTTAAGTTGAAACCCGTGCTTTCTAGTATCACCTGCAAATTCGTAGAAAAAATTATAAATAGTTGATATGTCAAAATGATTACTTAACCATACATCGCAACAATAATCAATTGTTTTTAGTTAAAACATTTAGGAGTTTTACTTAACCCATGTGACTCATTTTGACCCATTTTGCCATTAACTAATTATCTTTCATCTAACTAATTTGACTTGCTTACAAATTTGGAATTAAAGATGACCTAAATCCACTGATCTACAATTTGCCAAATACTCCAAACAACTGAATTATCATTACTTTAGAAAACTCCGCACACGAATAAAGGCGGAGACAAGAGGGGGGTAGGATGGGCACGTGCCCCCTAGCAAAAAATTATAGTGTAAAATTTTCAAAATATCTGGCTATTTTTTTAATTTGACCCCCTAACGAAGCGATTTGTAGTCAGTTTTTAAAATTATCAAAGTTTGTCCCTTGCCAATAACTTTCTGGCTCCGCCTGCACACGAACATTGTCACTAATTTGTACTATCAAACAAAATTACATCTAAATATCTGTTTTTGAAACACACACTCAAACACATATTTATTATAGGTGCATTGGTTTGTATGCATAGATTTGTGTACAGGATGGACCTTGGTTGTGTATTTATGTGTAGTATCTTAATAACAGACCTGTGATTCTTTGTTTTAACTTCTGTTAGTAAATACTCCTGACAAACATCCATACGTGAAAAAAACTTATAACAAAAAATGCATCAAATAATAGTACACCGTTGCGATTTAAATTCGAATGGAGGTGCATTTAATATTGTTGGTGGCAAATACATGTCACATTATAACATTAAACTGAGAAAGCCTTGAAGGCAAACGTATGCATTATGCACATCAAGAGTAAATATCTTCCCAACTGTATGGCTGTACACAATCCATTATTACACGATTTATATCATACTGTCCAAAATGGTATAACTTAGTATTTAACTTTTCTTTGTTGAAAATTGTATAGGTTTTGAGACTTCTGCAGTGGCATGTTGTTCAACAGGACTATTTGAGATGGGATACCTGTGTAATGAGAATAATCCCTTCACTTGTTCGGATGCCAACAAATACGTTTTCTGGGATTCTTTTCATCCATCTGAAAAAACAAACCGTATTATCTCTCAGCATTTGTTCAAAACCGTTCTCTCTAAACAATTTTCGTAGTCAAGGATTATATATAATATGATGAACATGTGAAATTTATAATTGTGAGTGGTATCGTTATATTTTCTATATACTTTGGTATATGTATGATGCACAAAGGGTTTGTATGTTGCTGGCCGGTTTGGAGTTCTTAAGTATAATGTTTTCTTGGTCCTTGGTTCGTTTGCGAATCATTGTTGTGGTCGTGTTGTTAGAAAGGGTTACTGTAGAAGGTCATCTCTTGTAGAAGGTCATCTCTGGTTATGAATAAGTTATGATATGATCTCAATCTACTGGTTATGAATGTACTGGTTACCCATGGATCAAACATTTTAGTATTATATATAGGCATATAAAAATTTGAAACTGTTTAATGTTTTGTACCTCTATATTACACACACAAGGTCGAGACTATAAATAACAATTAGTATATTCTAAATAAATTTTTTAATTTTTGTGTACTTATTATAGGTCGTGCTTTAATTTTGATACTTATAATCATGTGTATCTACATATTTTTGATATTACAATTATATTATTTATCGTTATTTGTATTGTATTTTTTAACCTGTGTACGCATGGGTTATTAACAGCGGATTTCGGATAATTACTATAACTAAAAATAACATTTTAACTATATTTGCTCGGGTTTGAAAATATGATCAATTCTGTTTAAAAATCTTATTGTTGAATAGTTTAATTTGATATTTTAACATGATTCAAATTTATAAAATTAAATGTTTATATATATATTATATTTAATCTTGTTTATATACTCAATAATGGCATTGTTGTTGGTATTTTTTCATTTTATTTATTACGATTAATTTAATAATTATTATTAATAACTTTCGTCGCTTTCATTCATTTTATGCGTTTTCAAAAAGAAAAAAAATTTGAAAATAAAAATTTGAATTTTTCGCAAGTTTGAAAAAAATACAAAAATTTTGAAAAGAAAATTGGAAAAAAATCATAAAAAGAAAAAAGAATTTTTATCCAAATTTTTTTCGAAAAAGTTTTTTATAATTTTTTTTCGAAAAAATTTTTTTCCAAATTTTTTCAAAAACGTTTATTTTCTATTTTTTTTCGAAAAGAATTTTTTCCAAATTTTTTTCGAAAAAGTTTTTCTGAAAAAATCGAAAAAGAAATTGAAAAAGTTTTTTAAAAAATTTGAAATTTTTTTCCAAATTTTTTTCGGATTTTACGAAAGAAAAGGTCTTTTCGAATTTTCTTTTTCGTATTTTTTTTTTCCAAATTTCTTTTTCAAATTTTTTTGGAATTTTTTTTTTTTCCAAAATTGCGAAAAAATTCTAAATTTCTTATTTTCAAATTTTTTTCCTTTTTTTTTAATTCCAATATGTTGAGATAGTACAAAACGGTTAAAACGAATAAAACGCATAAAACGGATGAAAACGATATAAAAGCAGTATCGAAATCGTATTAAAACGAACAAAACGTATAAAACTAGACAAAAGCATAAAATGGATGAAGACGATTAAAAACATATGAAAATGTATAAAGGATGAACGCTACAGAGTTTTGGCCAAAACGATGAACTCGCAAAAGTGTTTACCAAAAGGATGAACTCTACAAGAGTTTTGGCCAAACGATGAACTCGCAAAAGTTTTTGGCCAAAGGATGAACTCGCAAGAGTTTTTGGCCAAAAGGATGAACTCGCAAAATTTTGGCCAAAAGGATGAACTATGCAAGAGTTTTGGCCAAAAGGATGAACTCGTAAAAGTTTTTGGCCAAAAGGATGAACTATGCAAGATTTTTGGCCAAACGATGAACTCGCAAAAGTTTTGGCAAAAGGATGAACTCGCAAGAGTTTTTGTCCAAAAGGATGAACTCGCAAAAATTTTTGGCCAAAAGGATGAACTATGCAAGAGTTTTGGCCAAAAGGATGAACTCGCAAAAGTTTTGGCCAAAAGGATGAACTATGCAAGAGTTTTGCAAAAGGATGAACTCGCAAAAGTTTTGGCCAAAAGGATGAACTATGCAAGAGTTTTGGCCAAAAGGATGAACGCCGCAAGAGTTATTGGCCAAAAGGGCTAACGTGTAAATTTTAACGAATTAACTTAATTTCGTTAAAGCTGGGGACCAAAATTTGCCAAAAGGTTTGATTTGGGGACGATTTATGCGCTTTAAACTTTTGGGACTAAACCCTAATTTGGCCAAACCTTAGGGACGATTTTAATTAACTCAAATTATAATGATAAAATAATACTAATAATATTGTTTATTAAAAAAGTTAAAGTATATGAGGTTTTGTAAAATATATAACTTTTTAAATAATAGAAATTGAGGATTTTACACTTGAGTCTATAAAATTAGATTTAAATTTAGCCTATTATTAAAAGTTTAGGTTTTAATTGTAAATTATATTAACTAATCAAAAATATAAAGTTTATTTACAGTTAAATCCGAAATTTAAAAATAATAATAATAAAAAAAAATACTCGTAAAGCCTTGCGAATGTTTTATTTTTTTTATCAGCCAATTTTCTATTAAGTTTGACCAAACTAATTCAATTTCAAATTTTATTGACCAATTAAGAGGCCCGGTTTCATAATCAAACTCTCCCATTGGTTAATATAAGTATTTGTTTTCTCAATTTGTACTTTCTATTATTGTATAAAATATCTATGAAAAAGGTTATCACAATTTTATGTTATTTGTAACTAAAGAGGTATGAATGAAAACATCAAATGCATATGCTTTTCTACAATGCTCGAGTCATTTTAAGTTGTTTATCGGTTTATCCACCTATAAGTTTTGGCTATCGGACTCTTCTAATTTGTATATATGTATTATTGTATACAATAATATTATTAGTTTTATTCTATCGCAATTATGGTATTGCATGTCTTGTCGGAAGTCTTTCTTGAAGCAATCATTCTATAGGTGTAACACTTTACATTTTACCTTTTCCCGCTTCAACGGTCGGGTTAGGTTTTGTTGTTGTTGTTGTTGAAATATTGAGTTTAAACATTAAAACTTAAGCTTATTTCACAATCGTCATGATAAATATATGGTTCTGCATAGTGTCCTTTAGTAGAAAAACATGAGAGGTGGAAAAATAGATATATTATGTAACGAGTTAAAACAGGATGGAAAAATAGATATAAAGGGTGAGTTTTCAGTGAAAGTTTTATCCCAATGGATTGACCAGCGGCGTGTTACGAGGGAAGCGGGTAGTACTAAAAATGGATGGAACACACTTGTGCCTAGGAAAGTCAATGTTTTTATTTGGCGTGCGTTAAACGGTAGAATTCCTGTCCGGAATGAGCTTGACAAGAAAGGTATAGATATGGACTCAGTACTTTGTCCATGTTGTGAAAATGCTTTAGAATCCGTGGACCATAGCTTAGTGTTGTGTGAGAAAACTATATACATTTGAGAAAGGATTTTTGTTTGGTGGGGGATCGTTCTAGTGGATACCTTTACTATAAACGATATATTACATCATCCGGGGTGGGGCTCGTTGAGTAAGGAAGCGAAGTTTTATGGCACGCGGTCTTTGTTGGTGGCTATCTACTTTATTTGGAAAAGTAGGAACATGAAGGTTTTAAGGGAAAGATGGAGAACGGGTCAAAATTGTTCACGGACATACAACTAAAGGCCTTGAATGGATCGAGAGGAGGTCAAAGATGTGGAACTTGCAGTGGGAAATTTGGCTCGAGAGACCATATAATTGTGTTCGAATTGTTGCTGATGGTGTGTGAGTTTTTAGTGTGTCGCGCGTGTAGTTCATGGATTTTGATTTTCTGTGTGGCTACCGAAGGTGGGGTGGTTTTAGTAGTCTTGATGGACCATTAACATTTTGCTTGCACCATATATCTCATATGGTGGGTTCTTTTGTGTTGTATTGTTGGTGAATTGTGTGTTTAGTCTCATGTGTTTTTGCCAGAGGTCTCTTGTATTTTCTTTGTTGGGTTTTGAAATAATATTTTGCTTTTCAAAAAAAAAATTATGTGACGAGTTAAAATTAGTACAAGTTTTAGCACAAGTAGAACGAGTATGCTTGTCATACAGTTTCCATTTTTCTAGTTTGATAACTAAAATAAAATAGGTTTGAACACACAAGTTATTGTACAATTATAGTATAATGTACGTATTTCAACTTGTTAAAAGCTTGTAAACATTAAGTTGGACTTCAATGTGCTAACATGTACTACTGCTAGTTTGGAGTGTTCACAAGGAAGTCAAAATAAGCACATCAAAAGCACACTTGATTGTTATGTTCCACAAAACTAGCAAAACCAAACAGATGGTCCATTCGGGTCTATATTCTCCCGTCTAGTTTTGTACTATGATTCTGTCATAGAACCTTTCTGGTTCAATTTTGTAAAGCCAATGTCATGTTCACTAGCTTAAATATGTGACGCCGACCTCTGAACTACCATCATCCTACAAATATCTAGCATACTGGTACATGTGACTACCAACCAACCAACATATATTGAATTGCCCTCAAAGTAAGTTTTGAGAAATCGTGCGAGTAATGAAATTCTCATGTGAAAGTAGATCCATTGAGACGAAAAAGTGAAACTGTACATAACTCTTAAGGACTACATTACATGAAATGCATGGTTGAGTCTAAATTAAATTTGACATGAGTTGGACTTCAATGTGTCTGACATGTACTACTGCTAGTTTGCCATATATGTTCACAAGGAGTCATAATTAAATATTTCTACTAAACACAAGCTGGTTGAGTGTTTTGTTCCATAAAACTAGCGAAACCAAAGGAATGGTCCCTGTGGTTCTATATTCTTCCCTGTCTAGTTTTGTGCTATGATCCTGTCATTCAACCTTTCTGGTTCAATTTTGTAAAGCCAATGTCATGTTCACTAGCTTAAATATGTGACTTGACCTCTCAACTACCATCATCCTACGAATATCCAGTATAGCGGTACATGTGAATACCAACCAACCAACATATATTGAATTGCACTCAAGTAAGTTTTGAGAAATCGTGTGGAGTAACGAAATTCTCATGTGAAAGTAGATCCATGGAGACGAAAAAATGAAACCGTACATAACTCTCAAGGACTACATGATAAGCATGATCGATTCTAACTTTGACATGTTCGACAGACACAAAATCTTAATGAGTTCAGACTAAAATTAGAAAATTAAATTAGACGACATATGAATATTTAGAGAGCTTGGACAAAGTTTCTGTTTGGGTCAGGCCCAGTTATGTCACTTGGTTTCTGTATCTTGGGCTCTTTTGCTCCTTTTAAAAATGACTTTCTATATTATGCTTTTAAAGTTAGATTTTGTGTTTATCAATTTAAGCTTTTAAGTCATCGATTTTTTTTCATCAAATTTTGTATTCATGTTTTTTTTTTTATCATGATTTGTTTGTTAATGCTATGCCTGATTTTCTTTGTTTACCCATAATCCAGTTAAAATTAGAAAAATTTAAAAAGTAATACGATCACTCGAATTTTTACTAAATTGTTTTCTTTTTATTTTTTATGAATTTGCAGGTATGGACCTTTATACATGCAAATTCTATTAGAGGCTTGGGTATAGTAACGTTGAGGTCAGCGTTATACCTATGTGTCATTGGCATTACCGGCGATACTACACCGGAGAAGGACCAAAACCAACGTCATTGGGGCCGACATTGGTGTATAAACGCTGTCGATTTTGTTTTTTTTTTTTCTTTTTTGTTAAAAAAAAAAAAAAACCTAGCTAGCCATTGGCCGATCCAAGTTAGAATTCAAATTTTTTTTTTCTAATCCGCCTTATTTATATCATACTTTCATTTAACCATTTTTACACAAAATTCTTACTTCTCTCTACCAAAAACACATTCTTGTATACTATTGATTTGAATAATAATGTTAATTACGACTCCGATGAATATGACATTTTCTTTTTATGCAAGCGTATCAATATCGCCAGTCGTTGCAACAACAACAAGCTGAAAGTTCCCGTACGCATAATTCGACATACCGTGAACGTGATGTTGCTGAAGCTCGTTTGTTGGCCGGCTATTTTGGTGATAATCCAAAATATCCGGAGGCGTATTTTAGACGTCGATATCGTATGATCAGGAAACTATTTTTAGAATGTATTGAAACTTATAAGTACGATCCTCTTCCCGACCATTTTAAATTCTTTGAAGTCCGAACCGATTATAACTGAGCATTAGGGTTATTATGAAATTCACTTTCGCCATACGCCAATCGGCATACGGCACAACACCTAATGCATTTATGAATATCTACAAATGGGTGAACATTGTGCACGCGATTGTTTAGATCATTTAAGTAAGTGCATTATTGATATGTACATGCACGTGTTTTTAAGAAAACGACTTTAACGACATTCATAATATATATGCAACACATAAGAGGGTTAAATGGTTTCGAGAATGCTTGAAAGCGTTGATTGCGTTCATTAGGAAGAAAAAAACTGTTTGAAAGCATGGCACAGACAATTTGGAAGATGTGATTAAAAAATACCTAACTATAATGCTTGAAGTTGTTGCGTCGAACGCTTTGTAGATTTGGCATGCATTTTTTTGATGTAGCGGGTGCAAATACCGTTATTACCATTTTAGATAATTCTTCGTTGTTCGGTGACCTTATTGATAACATCGTCCATGTGGCTTCGTTTGAAGTAAATGGAGTTACATGTGAAAAAGGGTATTACCTAATTGACGAGATTTACCCACAGTGGGAAACTTTTGTCAAATTATTTACGGTGGCACGAGACGAGAAACATGGATTATTTAAAAGGTGACAAGAACGTGAACAAAAAGATGTCGAACGAGTTTTTGGTGTTCTCCAAGAACGTTGAGGAATTATACAACAACCGGCGCGTCAATACCATGTCAACAAGATACGAAGAATCATGTATATTTGCATCATATTGTGTAACATGATTTCGAAAGATCAAAAGTTTTGCGATAAGTGAATTCAACGAGTTACATATTAATCTGTAATTAAATATACAACGTACTTGGATTGAGAAATTGAAGTACAACGACGTAAAGCGAAAGAATTACGCGATAAGGAAACACATGCAAGTTTTAAGCGAAATATTATGGAGCATATTTGGTAATGACATCAACAACAATAAAATTAGTTTATTGATAATTTGATTTTTTTATCTTATCGTATATTTTTAAGTTTTTCAGTATTTTTTTCGTATTGTAATTTATATTTTTATTTATTGAATGAATAGTTAGTTTGTATAAAAATAAAAATACAATAAAATTGCGGGTATCAAAATGGTGTTTAGTGAGGGATATTTTGATGTGTTTGTACTAAAAGTGAAAATACTGAAATGATGTTGAAATAGCCCCGAAAAGTTAGGTATTATGGTGTTACCACAACTTATGCTCTTATATTTCAAACACAATTCTTGACTCCTTCTATTCTATCCATAAATTAAAATCAATAAGTACTAACAGTTTTAAATGATCAATTGCTAACAATATATTCCCATTTGGCTTACTTTTTCTAATAATATTACATCCCGAGAACTTTGAAGTCACAATCACAAAGGTTTATAAAAACATTCACAAAATAAGGTGTTATGTTTTTTTATTGGTGACTTTGCAATAATTTCTCTTTTTTTCTTTGATTAACCCAATCAAAACATAACACCTCATTTTGTAGATGTTTTTTTAAAACATTTTGTAGTTGTAGCATAGCTCATAATATAATACTTGAAGTGAGATATTTTGTAAACTATAAAAACCTAAAGATTGAGAGAGTAATCTTAGCCACTCATTTTTAACCAAAATAAAACACTCTCTTGCATCTTCTATCACTCCTTTTTTAGTTAAACACTCTCTTAAGTGAGTTATTTGAAACTGCCAATTAATAGCCGATTAATCGGTAATCAGCCTTATACTTTGTTGATTTTTGAATATCGGTGGAAAAATCGGCCTACGCAAAAATCGGCCACTAATCAGTCAAAAATTGGCCGAATCGGTCAAAATCGGACTAATAGGCCAAATTGGACTAATCATTCAACTTTAAAAAAAATAAGAGATAAGTACAAAAAGCCCCCAAAATCTTGAGAGAAGTCCACATCATGGTCACTTTTTCATCAAATCTCAAAAATGGTCATGAGTAACTCCGCATTTCGCAACTCCACCCAAATTTTTGACACGTGTCATTTGCAAGTACATGACTTTGATTTTTTTTTTGGATTAAATTACAAATATACCCTTTTCATTTAAATATCACACTCTCACACTCTTTATCTTCTTCATCTCTTTCTCTCTCTCTCTCTCTCTCTCTCCTCTCACCACCTCTCTCTAAAATTCGGCTAGCCTCACCACCGCCTCAAATATACCATCACTACCATCACCACGCTTTTTATAACAAAATAAATTCTTTTTAATGTTTAAAAAAGAAAAAAGGAAAAACCAAGTACTTTGTTTACGAGTAAATCATTGTATTCTGTTTACACCATATCAATCATTGTATTTTGTTTACGAGATTACCAAATTGATAATCTCTTACTACAAAAATTAACTTATGAATTTAAGCCTAAAAATTACTTTATTAGACACTCCTTAAACAAAAAATGAATTGCCTAATAATGAGCATATTTCACTGAAAAGAACTACAATCTTCTATTATCATTTCTAATGTAATAAACCCATATGTTTAAACTTTTGTGTAACTTTGACATTTTCCAGTTGTATTCCATTTTCCTTGTATTGTATGTTGTGCTTAAGGCTTTGTACTTCAAATTATTTTTATTACTATACACTTTGTACTATTGGCTAACAAAATGTACTTTCTTAAAAGCGACTTTTTGTCTTAAAGCTAAAAGTTTCTACCATCTTACATGAAGAAAGAATGCTACCAACTTCATCTTCTTCATCATTCTCTTGATGTCCGTGATGTACTCGGCGAATTCTTTCTTTTGGTTTTATTTCTTTCCTTTTAACTTGGATCATAAGGTGGTTCCTTGTACAATTTTAAGGAGGTCCTAAATTTCCTTTATATGTCACCTCTAAAGGATTTCGGTTTCTTTATATGTCACCCCGGTGGCCTCACGGAGATGGATGACGGTGGTGACGATGGTTGTCATGGTGGTGCATAACTTAGTTTTGAAAGAAGCGAATATTTTTAGATCTCATAGTTAGAAGGCGAAAAATTTAGATCTAGATTTTTTCATATATTGAAAAGAAAATGAATCAAGATTTTGGGAAGTGATGAATATGTGAGATGGGGTAGATGAATATGAGAGAGAGAATATAAGATACAAGGGTGATTTTGTGTTTTAAGACAATTAGTGATAAGATATTAGTACTTTTATAATTAAAAAGTTACATGTTTTAATTATTGGTTATGTTTTAATTATTGGTTGGGGTTGTGGAGTTGAGTAGTTGATGCAAAGGACACATGTCAAAATTTGGGTGGAGTTGCGGAATTGCTCATGACCATTTTTGAGATTGGATGAAAAAGTGATCATGATGTGGACTTCTCTCAAGATTTTGGGGGCTTTTTGTACTTATCTCAAAAAATAATAATTTAGGCATTCTACTTAATTAGGGGATCGTTTATTTTACTTATAACGCACAATGTACCTCATAATCATAATTGGAGCATTTTATTGAGGTTTTGAAATATAGTAAGCTTGGAATCAGTTAATATCTTTAGTTTGGTCTCTAGAAATACCCAAAACTTGCAGGAAATGCCAATTCGATTAATAACCGATTAATCTCGGATTAATCGCTGCAGGGTGGTCGACTACCCGACTTCTGATTCACGATTTTTGCAACATTGGTTAAAACCCACTTCTACCTTCTTCTTTTTTTTAATAATATATCTCAAAAATTGTTAATTGTTAGGCGAAACAAATTACACGATTATGACAAGCTTTTAAATATCTTTCAATAGAAGGACACTTTCATGTATTTTTGACAAAGTTTTTTTTTCTTTTTTGGTGGGTGGGGGGGGGGGTCGGTACATGAATTTGCATAATACATTACATGTGATATAACACTAATCTGTAAATTTGAATACTTAACATGTTGTCGTAAAATGTGCATAAGTATTTGTGTAAAACTCCAATTGATTCACCGTTTTTTGCATTTAAAAAAATGAATCATTAGCTTTTCAACCATATATCACACATAATTCTTGAAGTTCAAAATCAATGCGGTTTATTAATAGAACTCGGAGAAAATATATGATATTTTCTCGATATTCAAACTCGTTTGATATGTCACGTGTGATATAACACTAATATCGAAGACTAAACATGTTATCATAAAATGGATATAAGTATAATTTTCAAGTACAAAAGTGGTGAATCTTTTAGAGTTGTTTACAAATACTTATGCCCATTTAACGATAACATTTTGATTGTTCGAACTTACATATTTGTGTTACATCACGTGATATATCAACCGAGTTTAAATATAAAAAAAAAAAAAATCTTCTATTTTCTTCAACTTCTATGAATAAACCGTATTGATTTAGAGGTTCAAGTATTATGTGTGATATATAGTTTGAAAGCTAGGGATGTATATTTTCAATGCAAAAAATAGTGAATCTTTTAGAGTTCTATACAAATACTTATCTTGATTTTACGATATCATATTAAGTGTTCGAACTTACAAATTAGTGTTATATCACATGTGATACATCAAGCGGGTTTAACTATTAAAAGATATTCTTCTATTTTCTTCAACTTTTATGAATAAACTGTATTAATTTGGAAGTTCAAAATTATTTGTGATATATGATTGGAAAGTTAAAATGTGTATTTTATGCCAAAACGATGAATTATTTGGAGTTATAAACAAATATTTATATCCATTTTATGACATGACATGTTAAGTGTTCGAACTTACAGATTAGTGTTATACCACAAGCAATGTTGTAAAAATCGATAGGCGCTAGTCGCGCGGTGGGGTACCGCCTAGCGATTAATCGGTTAGATGGAGATTAATCCAATTGGATTTTTATATATAAGATTATAAATGTTTGAAATTATATGTATAATATCAATGAAATGCTTCAAAACACTTTAAGGTTTAAAGTTCAAATGGTTCAATTCATTTTCAAAAACAATTTTCCAAATTCATTATGTCATAACCATTCAGTTGAATTTAGAAAAACGAACATACTTTTGCATTTTGTGTTAAATCGCTACTCGAGTTGTGTTTAAATGGCTTGGTCGACTTCGTCTGTGCAAAAAGGCAGATATGTTAAAAAAAACCTCAATTTCAAATTTTAGAAAAAGTTAACTCGTATTGACCGGCCTGGTCGATTTAGCTGTTTTTGTCTCATTTGATCGATTTATGGCCGATTTGACCAATTTTTATCCGATTAATTGATACGTTGATCGATTTTGACCCATCCAATTAATAAGGCCGATTATGGTAAAATTGGACGGTTGATCCCGCCTAGGCGGATTTTACAAAGCGATCGCATGTAATATCTTAAGCAAAAATCATGAAGAAAATAATAAAAATAATAATAATAATAATAATAATAATAATAATAAAATAATAAAAATATATATTTTCAAATAATTTTCGATCTAGATAATATGATGGGTTAGCGGCGATTACGGGTCACATGATTAAAAGTTATCTGTTGGTCCCCAATGGACAAATTCGTGTGATTAGTTCTATTTTAGTAGCAGCTCATTAAAAAAAAAAACTTTTAAAAATATTCTTAAAATATATCTTTTTAATTTATAATTTAAAGAAAAATGGATAAATTTTTATACACTTTTTCTGCGTTTTTAATCGATTTTTATACACTTTTTTCGTTTTCTTTTTTATCGGGAAAACTTTTTTAAATCAGTTAAAAAAACGTCAATTTATTTTTAAATTGAAAAAACTTTTTAAAAATCGATATAGAAAAAACGTAAATTTTTTTAAATCGGAAAAAGCTATTTTAAAAATCAGATTTAAAGAAAAAAAAGTGATTTGGAAGAAACTTAAAAGAAAGCGTAAAAAAGTGTATAAAAAATTTATCCATTTTTTGAAAATTATAAATTAAAAAAATATATATATTTTAAGTAGACTTTAAGAAAAAAATTTAAAAGTTTAAAAAAAAAAAATTTAACGGCGTTATCAAAATAGGACTAATTACGGCAATTTGGTCCGGTTGGGAGACTAACGGTGTAACTTTTAATCAAGGGTGACCCAGTAACTCTCGCTAACCTATTCATATTAGCTAGATCGAAGATTATTTTAAAATATATTAAATATCTTTGACAATTTACAAAGTACATTCGTAGAACTTATTTATTTAAAAATATATTGCGTATCTTTAGCTTTCACCATAATAATAATAATAATAATAATAATAATAATAATAATAATAATAATAATAATAATAATAATAATAATAATAATAATAATAATAATAATAATAATAATAATAATAATAATAATAATAATAATAATAATAATAATAATAATAATAATAATAATAATAATAATAATAATCTCGAAAATGAGATTGACCTTTTGAGTAATCCAAGTGAGATCGCTACCCCAAACTCATTAAGAAATTGGCGGATATATATTTCACACGTGTTATTGAAGCGGTTGAATCCACTTTTCCTTTTCTAATCGACAAATGGCGCTATGGAGATCGGAAATGGAGGCTACACTTCGGATGGCTTAGGGTGGTTCAGATATCCGGGTTAGGACGGACTATGAATTCGGGATATCTGGGGTGTGTGTTATGCTATCGTCTAGGTGTTCCGGTATTCTCTGTTCACATGTCGTGCTCAGCTTGTTCCAGGGTCTTTACTGAGGATATTTATGGGGACCATGCTGTATCGTGTGCTGGTATTATTGGTATTAAATATCGGTATAACGTGGTGTGCGATACTCTTGTTGACATCTGTTCATGTTCGGGGATTTCAGCTTGTAAAGAAGTTGATATAGGACTTAATGGAGAAAGTGACAACCCACTCACGTCCGGTGATATATTGCTCTACTCGTGGGACGGAGGTCTTGATGTATGTGTCGATCGATAGGGTCATTGCCTTAACGTAAATGGTTGATTTTGTGTCGGGTCGTGCGGTGATTGAGGTCGCACAATGTAAACGCGTCAAATATGAGGCTATGTGTGTGAATATTGGATATGGGTTTCTCCATTCTTATTCTCTTCTTTTGGAGAACTTGATAAGGATGAGGTGACATTCTTGAAGAGAATCGAAAGTTCTTTGTGACTCAAGACATTGGAACACGTCTTTGTTATTCATATATTTAGTAGGATTAGCTTTGCTATAGCTAGAGGAGTAGGGGCTCGGATAGTATCTCGGCTCCACATTAATTTCTTGTAAATCTATGAGTTTTTTATAATAATAATAATAATAATAATAATAATAATACTCCTCCGTCCTATATTGACCGTCCACTTTGAATTTTATGGTCTTTTATTTCTAACTTTGACCTTATATATTTTTAATTGTGTTATATAATACTTAATGCAAAATATATGAATAGATTGAGTTTTAATGTATTTTTATTGGTATAATTTTATTAAATATTATATAACACAAATAAAAATATTTAAGGTCAAAGTTAAGAAAGAAAGACTTAAAAAGTCAAAACAGGACAATTAATATGGGACGGAGGTAGTAATAATAATCTCCTTTAATGTCACATGTTTTATTTCTATAGTGCCAAGAATGTGTTAGTTACATCATAATGTCACATGTTTTATTTCTATAGTGCCAAGAATGTGTTAGTTATATCATTTAATTAAGTTGTATAATCATTACCAATTTCACAAGCTTTTTTGACGCTAAAATATATTTACATGTTTGCCACATGTATTATTTTGTAAGCTACTCGTAATAAAAAGTAATATATAATTAAAAATTTGAGTCCATTAAATAACATTTAACTTCTTCAATTAGAAAATTTAGTTTACAAATTTTTATTGCACATTCTTGAATATCAAATTTATTTTGATAATAACGTAAATATGGATGGATAAGTTTTAGGTCATGAATTGAATTTTGTTTAATAATAATAATAATAATAATAATAATAATAATAATAATAATAATAAAGTGATATTATAAAAAAAAAAAAATAAAAATAATAATAATAATAAATGCCCTAGGCGTTGGGTGAGTATATTGCTAGTGCTCCTCTCACATTGGTCAAGCGAGAAGGAGGTATCCGATCCTATTGTTGTGGGGACCGTTTGGAGCGTTTAGTCTCGAGGTTAGTCTATGATTGGCCATTCTTTGAATGATTATTTAAATGATCTGACTTGTTGTTGGGGTATCCGGAGGAGGAGAGGCTATTCTTCATGCGGTGAATCGGTTTATTGAAGACCGTGGAGATGATGTGGGTCTTCGATGTTTTGGTGGATTTCAAAACGCCTTCAATTTGGTGGATCGTGAGGTTATGTTACAAGAGGTTCGCCCGTTGTCTGCTATTTCACATTGGGTGGAATTTTGTTACTCTAGCCCAGCTAGATTATATTATGGGAACATACTTTAGGTCGCATCAAGGTGTGCAACAAGGTGATCCACTTGGACCTCTTCTTTTTGCTTTAGTGTTACATCTTTTGGTATGTAAGATTAGAGACTCCTTTAACCTTTCTTTTCAAGCTTGGTATCTAGATGATGGCACTATTATTGGAGATACTTTGGTCGTGGGGAAGGCTTTAGAGCTTATTATGATGGATGGACCTCGTTGCGGTTTTGTAACATATTGGATTTCATAAACACACTAAACCATAAGATCAAATAGGCGTACAAAGAGTTCTAGAGAGAAAGTTAGAGGTTTAGGGAACTTTAGTGAGAGAAAGAAAAGTCTTATTATGAGCTCAAACTCTACCTTGGGAGGTAGAGAGTATTTATAATCATTACATAAATCGCCACCTATCGGTGTGGATCGGTGTCTGATGGGTAAAGACCCGTCCGTCCTCCACGGTGTTACTTAAACTAAATACTACTTAACTTATAATAATCTCGACTACGAGCTTTCTAGCGATTACATATACTTGAGGTGACCGACTCTTTAATACATGGATTTACTAAATCCTAACAATCTCCCCAAGGGAGGTCACCTCAAGATCACCTCAAACATACATTGAATACAAAGCAGATTTTACATAAAGATTGTTCTTGCATTCTTGTTGATGTTCTTTGCTCTGAAGCCCGTAGTCATTGATTCTTCATTGATGCATGTTTGGATAGCCCAGTGGAGGTCTTTATCGATCCACGTGATGATGAGTTTGAGCTAGCTTTAAGATCATCGGCAATAATACATCTCTAACTCTTCCATTGTGGTCTTGTGACTTATGGACCGACATGCTCACATTCGGATCATGATATATTCTCATCGAGTAGCGGAAGTTTTCGTTGATTCATGATATTGGCGTGACGTAGCGTAAGCATGGGTGAAAATATTAGAGTCATTGATGCACTAATCATGATTTCTTCGAGATGAATGTGTTGAGTGAGCATGCGGCTATGGATTGACCGCATCATTCGATCACCGCAAGCGTAGGGCGTACCAGCATAAGACATTTAGCAATAAAGCCGCGAAAGTGTCTTTGGTCACTTCGTTGCAAGAGATTTTGAAAACAAGATAAAGTATTGCTCTGTTCTATCTTTGAAAAGCGGGTTACTGCTGAAATA
>CM040243.1:250190110-250590110 GCA_022545495.1 Chrysanthemum lavandulifolium | reverse complement strand
TGTTTAATCGCGCTTATTTTTCCGAATTTGTCCATAAATATAAACTACCATGCGAGCATTGAGTCTTTCGCCCTTCTCTGCTTTAACTCATTGTATGAGTCGAATCAAGTAAGGGTCCAGAAGTTGTCTCCCAGATAAAGCGGAGAATGATCTTTTAATCAGGCCACACCGTCATATCCAAGTGATTGTTATTTTCGTGATAAGTAGCGGTTTTAGTTTTGCCAAATTTGTGCTTTTGTCGTATGGGCCGTGATATTAAATCGCACTATTTTTTCAAGTAATATGCGTGCTAGACTGGAGTGAGGCCGGAATAGTTTTTGCGGTGCCATTTATGATAAACTTGGCTTCGATCACTTTCTTGATGTCTGTGTTTTATGTGCAAGACTAACGACTTCCTGAGAATCATTTTACCATACCGCATCAAAAAATTATATTTTTCTTAAAAACCCGCCATTTTGAACTTATGATTTTGTTATTGCATTACTATAAGTTTATAAAGAATCTCATAAATCATAAAAGAAGCCCAAAAATGAACCTATGAATGTCACACCTAATTTACTGCTTTGCAAATGAATGGAATTCGGGGATTGATCATAGCACCACAATCAGTTATATTGAATCGACCTAAAGTGTCGCTTTAAAACACATCGCTTGATATTTAACAAAAGTGTTCGTAGTTACAACATCGGGTCCCAAAAGTTTACAAAGCTATGGAAACATAAATATAATACAAGTCCAAACGATGGTTTTGAAATAAAGTGCCATAATGTATAATGATATAAGTCGACGCCATGACTCAAAAGGTAGGTCCCCAACCATGCCATGATGATAATACCTTAGTTACCGAAATACATTGCTAAACGGGTCAACAATAATGTTGGTGAGAAATCATAGGTTTAAGTAAATGTTTTATACGACCACGCTAAGTATAGATCGTGCATGACAATCATGTCAATGTAAAATGTTACAATTGTAATAAGTCCATGACATCAAACTAGACAATTCATAATGTATGCCCAATAGAGTGTTTGCCGACAACTCAATAATGTTATTAAATGAAATGCATCCGTATGACTAGTTGGGATTCACCAACCGGATGGAGGCGCCACTGACAGATCTATCCACCCACCCTCGCTCAAAGATTAACGGTTCATGTTCGTAAAGGGACTTTCAATTGGCAATGCGGTAACTTAAGCAATGTAAATGAATTTAATATACTTGCTATCGTAATAAAATGTTGTGCAATGTATTCCCCGTAGGTTTGAAAATAATTAAAAGCGATAATGACGGGCTATGAAAACTCACTGTAAACCTGTGTGATGACAAGAGTGTAGTACATCGAGGTATAGCGGAAACTTTAATCGACCTATTACTTAATGATATGATATGTAATGAGTTGCAATGTAATGTTATGCATGCATTTCAGATGTTATTTATACCATTTATGGTTTTGAAAATAATACTTATCGCTTCGAAAATACTCTTTTGACGCTCTCGACCATTCTTAAATCACTTTATAAGTATTTACGCCAAAATGTCATCCTACAATGGTTTCGTAATGTTTTATTGTGAAATTATCACTTTCGTCAGAAATAAAGTCACGGAAATTTCGTGAAATTGACAAAATGGTTCAAAAAACTAGTCGTAATGGTGTACGCCGATCGTTAGGAAACGAACTCGACGGTTTTGGAAAGTTTGTATCAAAATCTAGAAGTTTCATCAGAGTTTTCACATCGAGGTCTCGAATATAAAGATAATAAGGGTTAAAGATGGTGATTTTGTCTAATTGTTGTGTAAAAGTGAGTTTCGCCAATTTTAAGCATCCGAATAATTTATTAAAACTCCGCTATACAAACGGTCGATTGTTTTGAAAAATATGCTTCGTGATCTTGATTTTATTAGAAGACATTTGCTCCAAAAGTTCCACATCATCGTTAAAACCGCTTCAACATGGTCGTTTTAGTTACCGTAACACTTGTCTCGTAAAAATAATATAGTTTTTCGTAAAATAATAGTTACGGCATTTTATGAAAACGTGCATATCTTAGTCGCTTCAAACTGCTTTCACGTATTATATGTCCTTAGCTTCGTATCAAAGTATACTATTATATTTTGATAAGTCGAAATAATTTGGAAGCTTAAGGCCTGCTTTTTGGCTCGTATAAGATAAAAATAGTATGTCAAATTTCAAAAATATATATTTCGTCACAAACTTTAAAATTCATAACTTCTTCATATAACTCCGCTTTTAATCCGCTCAAGCGCCACAGATTCTGCTTTAAAGTATATTTTCTAAATATCAAGGCCAAAATTTCAGCCTCACTGTCGGATTTTCCAGAAAATCAAAACAAGGACAGAACACTTTTATATACTTATCGAAAATAGTTTTCTCGCACTAAACCTATTCTAATCCCTTCAAATCAACTCCAAAGCTAATCTAATCCTACCATACACCTTCTTAGGGTGTCATGGGTTCCTAATCATCATCAAGACCAAAGTATACCAAGGGATAATTATAGGATGACCTTATATATATATTTCTAAAAATCATGTAAAATGGTATAAACAACACAAATCATGCATGCTTGCTCCAAAAATGAAGAGATACTTATGAAATGAAAAGGAGATATGAAAAATATAAATGATATGCTTATGTTAATATGATGAGGTGCAAAGAACAAGGTTAAACCTAAACACTCTAGGTTTTTATTTCAAAACCTTATCAAGAGTGTTATCTAGATTGCGATTATGCTTGAACTTGAAAAATGATGATCCTTCTTGAAAACACCTATGGCCGGTTATGAAGGAGAACCAAAGAGAGAAGAAAAGTTTTGCTAACTCTTGAGAATTATGAGATACATGAATGAGTAAGTTAGACTTATGTATGAGTAAAATTATTTACAATCAAGTTACCATACCACATTTATTACCCTCCCTCGGTCGCCAAGGGGAGGGATTTGTAGATATTATTTTTATTTTTATATATAATGTATAAGTATATATTTGCTTGTATAATTTGTAAGAAAGTGTAAGTAAATGTGTAGAGAGTGTATAAGTAAAGGTAAATGGTAACTTTGGTACAAGTAAATTTTTAATAGATCAAAATAGAATGTAATGAGATAATAAAATTGTAAAATACACTCCTTATGAAATTTGAGTGATATAATAATTATAGTATAGTTTTAAGAAAACGTTGTAATAATATAACTTTAACGATTTATATACCAAATAAATTTAAAACACTAGGTAAACTCAAAATATAGTTTTATAAACTAAATGTAAGTATAAAATATATCGGATCATTTTGAAAATAACGGATTAAATATTCAAAATAATAACTCACGCGATAACGCTTATTTAATATAAAATTTACGCGATAAAGGTGAAATGCAATGTCATGAATGAACTAACGGATGCAAATGATGTTAATGAAATGTAGACTAAACTTAGTCCTTATGAAATGTTCGTGATAATATGATCATGAATTCGCCGCTAAACCTTTAAGGTTACGCGACTTGGAACACGAAACCTAGTTTACGATAACTCTGAAATTGTAAGGCATGAATTGTTTCGAGAAATGACTCGAAGTACGGGTTGTCACATTCACCATCAAAAAGGAATTCAACCCCTCAATTCAATCGTGTTAGGTCTAACGTGTCGGTGAAAAGATGAGGATACTTGAGGCGCATCCGTCCTCCCGCTCCCAAGTAAACTCGTGACCTCTTCGAGAATTCCAACGAACCTTCACGATAGGAATACGACTGCTTCAACCGCTGACTTCATGTCCATGATTTCTACAGTTCCTCCACAAAATTGAGTTTGTCGTCGAGTTGAATTTCATCCAATGGAATAACGAATATTCGTCCGAAAGACATTTCTTCAGTTTGAAACATGAAACGTGTTAGCACATGACTAAGTTCGACGGAAGATCAAGTCGATAAGCTACCGGACCAACTCGCTTCAAAATCTTGAATGGTCCAATGTACCTCGGGTTTAACTTCCACGCCTAAATCGCATCACGCCTTCCAAGGCGATACTTTCAACATAACTTTGTCACCCACTTGAAATTCTAATGCCTTGCGCCTAACATCGCGCAGAACTTTTCGCTCGGCTCCTTGCGCTTCCGAGTCTATCTCGAATTTGAACTATCTTTTCCGTTGTTTCCCGCACTACTCGGACCAAAGAGTTGTGCTGCCTCCACCGGCCCAACAAACAGTGATCGCACTTTCACCATAGAGTGCCCTCAATGGTGCCATCTTTATACCGTGTGATAACTATTGTTGTACGAGAATTTATCAATGGCAAATGGTTAGCCCAACCATTTCCAAAATCAATCACGCATGCCTCAAAGATATCTTCTAACGCTTGAATTGTCCTTTCACTTTGACCGTCGGTTTGTGGGTGATATGTCAGTGCTCATCTCTAATCTGTTCCGAATGAATCTTGCAATGAATTCTGAAGTTTGAAGTGAATCGACTATCTCTCGCTGAAATGATAGAAATTGTGCGCCGTGCCTCGAGACTATTTCTTTGACATAGAGTCTAGTGAGTTGTTCCATGGAATAAGTGTCTCTAATTGGTATGAAATGGCCGACGGTAAGGCGATCAACAATTACCCAAATAGCGTCAGAACCTCCCGATGTCTTAGGAAGTTTTGTAACAAAGTCCATTGTAATGCTCCCATTTCCATTGAGGAATTTCTCGTTGTTGGAGTAATCCCGACGGCTTCGGTATTCGACTTTTACCTTAGAGCGTGTAAGGCATTTGCTAACGACGCGGCAATCTCCGCTTTCATGTTCGCCACCAATAAAGTTTCTTAAGATCTTGATACATCTTATCCGATCCTCAGGTGAATAGAATACTTTGACTTATGCGACTCATGCATAATCAATTCTCGATTCCGCCATACAATGGAACCCACATTCTATCCTTGAAACATAATACTCCATCCGCTTCTTCAAAACCATTTGCGCTTTCGGCATACCATAAAGCTTTTCACTTGGTCGGTTTTCCTCCTTAAGTGCCTCGATCTCGAGCTTCGTGGATTTTCGATGGTAAAGGCGAATTAATCGTCATTCCCAATGATCGAACTCTTAAAGGTTTAGGCCTCTTTCCGCTAAGAGCATCACCACAACATTGGCTTTTCCCGGTGATACTTGATTTCACAATCATAGTCGCCGAGTAACTCCAACCAACGACGTTGCCTCATGTTAAGTTCCTTTGATCAAGAATATATTGCAAACTCTTGTGGTCAAGAACACTGCACTTTGTACCGTAAAGGTAGTGTCTCCAAATCTTGAGTGCAAAACTACGGCCCTAACTCGAGATCATGAGTGGTGTAATTCTTCTCATGAGTCTTGTTGTCGAGAAGCATACGCTATCACCTCTCGCTTTGCATTAAACAGCCCCAAGTCCTTTATGCGAAGCATCACAATATACAACAAAGTTCTCAATCCTTCGGTAGTGCCAAATTACGACTACAAAGCTTTTGCTTCAACAACCTAAAAGCGCCTTCTGTTTCTTTCCCCACTGCATTTTTGTTTTTCCCGGTCAACTTGGTCGAAGGTCTAGCTATCTTTGAAAAACCTTCATGAACCTTCTGTAATACCCGCTAGTCCTAGAAATTGTCAATTCCGTAGGATTTGTTGGAGTAGCCCAATCTTCACGGCTTCAATCTTTATGGATCAACTTGTAGTCCTTGACTATCAATGACGTGACCAAGAAATTGCACTTTGTGGTTCCAAAATCACACTTCGAAAACTTGGCATATAACTTCATTCTTGAGTAGTCTTAAAATCGTCCTTAAATGCTCTTCGTGCTTTCTTTGCTCTTTGAGTAGATCAAGATGTCGCCGATGAACACTATCACAAACTTGTCCAACACGGTTTACATACTCTATTCATGAGGTCCATGAATACCGCAGTGCATTAGTCAATCCGAACGGCATCACTTGAAACTCGTGAATGACCGTAACGTGTTCTAAACTGCTGGAATATCCTCTTCCGAACTCGAAGTTGATGATAACCCGACCGGAGATCAATCTTGAGTAGATACTAGAACCTTGCAACCGATCGAACAAATCGCCAATTGGGAGTGGGTAACGATTCTTCACCGTTAACTTGTTCAATTTCATAATCTATGCACATTCGGAAGGATCCATCTTTCTTCTTCACAAACAAGACGGTGCTCCCAAGGCGAGGAACTCGGCCTAATGAATCCTTTGTCAGAAGTTCTTGCAATTGATTAGATAACTCTTGCATTTCGGATGGTGCTAGACGGCACGGTGCTCACAGAATCAGTGCAGCCCCGGCACTAAGTCAATTTGAAATTCTACTTGACGTCTTCGGTGAAGTCCCGGTAAGTCTTCGGAAAGACTTTGAAAATTCTGACAATTGGTACATCTTCAAGTCGCTTCTCCTCCGACTTCTTCTGTTACATGGGCCAAGAAAGCAAGACAACCTTTCTTTATGTACTTTTCCGCTTTGATGCACGATATGATATCGAGTCTAGTTCCACCTGCTCCCCACTAATAATCAAAGTTTCGCCGCTATAAGGAAGGTGAACAACTTTTCATCACAAATGATCTTTGCACGATGTTTGATAACCAATCCATGCCTATGACGACGCCAAACTACCAAGTTCTACGGCATGAGGTCTATGTTGAAGGATGATTTAGAAAATTGAATGTGCAACCGCGGACAATGGTGTTGGTGCTAACTAAGTTACCATTAGCTAATTCGACAATGTATGATATGTCTAAGGTGGTTGGTTTAATGTTGAGCAAAGGTGCAAATGCAAAGGGACACAAAACTTTATCAAGACCCAATCAAATAAAACCGAAGCGTAACGATTATCGAGAAGGAACGCATCTGCATAACATTCGGGTCCTCCCTATCTTCTCCGCCTCCTATGACGAAACCTTCCTTGTGCCGACCTCCTTGATTCGGATTTCTTGGTTTCTTCCTTCTTACATCTGACTTGTAGTGTCCACGCCCCCGCAACCAAAACATGTAACTTGTGGCGACTTGCAATCCCTAGTTCGTGACCAACTTTCACAATTTTCACATGGATCAGACATCGACCCGGTTTGTGATGACTCGAACACCATCACATTTCGCAAAACCCCGAATACCCTTTTCCTTCTTTCGGACCCAAGATAAGCCTTTACAACCTCTTGCCTTTTGGGTGGTTGTTGAGTAGCATTCTACCCCGTGTTGTCCCACTCCGCTTGTTGTTGTTGCTATTATTGTTGTTGTAGTTGGATCGGTTATTGTTGTAATTGAAGCGGTTGTTGGGGTTGTTGTTGTTGTTTCGCTGGTGTTGGTGCACTTACCTCTCTTCACCACTTGTGCCATCAACTTTTGAGTCACTCAATAGCTTCCTCAATTGTTTGTGGATCAAACGAAGTCACATCTCCTTGAATAACCTCGGAAGTCCCCGATGAAAGCCTCTAGCAACTTCTCGTTATCGTAAACCATGGACGGGCATAACGCGCCAATTCTTGGAATCTCCGAATGTAAGTGTCAATATCGCACTCCAATGGTTACTAGTTCATAGAATTGCCTCTAACTTTTCACTCCGTGACGAGGACAAAACTTTAGTCACCAAACCCTTGAATTGCTCCCAAGTAAGCTTGAAAGCATTCTCCATTCCAATCGGCCGAGCATATGAATTCCACCACGACAATGCTCCATCGAGTAATGTACTCGTAGCGAACTTGACCTTACTATCATCCGGACACATAAAGCAAAACACGGATTCCAACTTTTCAAACCATCGCACCATGGTCGTGGCTCCTTCACCCTCTAAACTTGGTGGGCTCACCACTTTTGAAATCCTTGTACCGAACATTTCTTAACCCGGATCCTCCCAAGATTTCCAAAGAGCAAGCTAGCCTAGCGGCTTCAGCAGTTAGCGGCCTCAAAGAAAGAAAGCAGCAGCCCATCGCTTCCTTTCAACTCTTAAAGCATCGGCTATGCTATCATTCACCAACTTTTTAATAGCCGCGGTCATTTCAACTGTAGCTTTCTTCGGTGCCATAACTCTTCAAAATCACAAGATGAAACAATCATGTGAACTCGTAAGTAGAAACAACCATCATACAAATATAATCCACAACCACAACATGCATAAAGTAAATGGAATCACAACGGAACAATAACGAAATATCACAATATAATCACAACACGTGGATAATATATATGAAAATTTCGCCCACATGGACCGATATCATAGATAATAAAAACCATTCCTACATAGTAGAGTCAATACTTGATACATTTGTTTGTACAACAATCAAAAGACAACAAGTTCTTTAAACCACGCCACACACCTCGTGACTAGGATAATAATGGTCAAAACTATACATGACAAAGTCTACATAAGGCACCTCATGGTGCTCCGCCACCGATCCCGGAGATCACGAACCCGAGTAGTCAAGCTAGCAACCAAACCTCAACTCTCCAATCTGACCGCAGTAGCAATACTCTCCCGCCCTCTAACCGCCTATTCTCAGATACTCGATGTGACAAATCAATAGAAACCCCGCTTAACACTAGGCCCTCGACCTCCTCCGTAATGTTCTCAACCCTATCTACCGACAGCTTCCTCCAACTGTCGCGACAACCCATCTATCCGAATCAGCCGACTATCAATACGGGCTCCTAACGCTTGTGAGAAGGCGTCGAGCACCGCAGCCTTTAGAGCTCTCGCCTAACTCGAACCTAACAGTGGCTCGGGTTCAGAGATGGTGGTGTAGGGATGTCAAAACGAGCACGCTTTTTGGCGGCAAGTCCGATGAAGGCAAAGGATCCCTAAGAAAATACGATGAGGATGGTGATGATGATGGTGCTAGTAGTGGTGATGGTGGTGGATGTATCGGATCGTGAGTCGGGCTAACATGTGAGGGCGCGACCTCACCTCCTCAAAGGGTTCGGCCCCGTGTCGGGTCATGATAGTGGGAAGGTCGAGTGAGCCAATCAAGATAAGATCTCGATGGAGTGCGATGAGAAATCATCCATGTTAGGGTCGGCCGACATCTTCCGTGTTAGTGTCCGGCGATATGGTGATGGGATGTGAATCAAGACATCTCTGTGACAACCGATGTGAAATAAAAGTAAATAACCAATAAAGTGTAAGTGAACCGCATAAAAAGTGAATATGTACATGATGAAATGATGAGATGCTATGATAATGTAGCTATAGTCTAGGGTCAATGATGCAACCTAGTTCTCTATAATCGTAGCTCGGTACCAATGCCACACCCCAATTTACCTGCTTTGCGCCGGAATGGAATTCACGGGGATTGATCGTCATAGCACCACAATCACGCTTATATTGAACGACCTAAAGTGTTGTTTTAAAAACACATCGTTTGATATTTAACAAAAGTGTTCAGAGTTACAACATCGGTCCCAAAAGTTTACAAAGCTTGCGGAAACATAAATATAATACAAGTCCAAACGATGGTTTTGAAATAAAGTGCCATAATGTACAATGATATAAGTCGACGCCGCGACTCAAAAGGTAGGTCCTTAACCATGCCATGATGATAATACCTTAGTTACCTGAAAATACATTGCTAAAACGGGTCAACAATAATGTTGGTGAGAAATCATAGGTTTAAGTAAATGTTTTATACGACTACGCAAGTATAGATCAGGCATGACAATCATGTCACGTAAAAATGTTACAATTGCAATAAGTCCATGACACCAAAACTAGACAATTCATAATGTATGCCCCAATAGAGTGTTTGCCAGACAACTCAATAATGTTATTAAATGAAATGCATCCGTATGACTAGTTGGGATTCACCAACCCGGATGGAGGCGCCACCTCGATAGATCTATCCACCACCCTCGCTCAAAGATTAACGGTTCATGTTCGTGTAGGGACTTTCAATTGGCAAATGCGGTAACTTAAGCAATGTAAATGAATTTAACATACTTGGTATCGTAATAAAATGTTGTGCAATGTATTCTCCCCGTAGGTTTGAAAATAATTAAAAGCGTATACGACGGGCTATGAAAACTCACTTGGTAAACTGGTGTGATGACAAGAGTGAGTACATCGAGGTATAGCGGAAACTTTAATCGGGACCTATTACGAATGATATGATATGTAATGAGTTGCAATGTAATGTTATGCATGCATTTCAGATGTTATTTATACCATTTATGGTTTTGAAAATAATACTTATCGTCGAAAAATACTCTTTTGACGCCTTGACCATTCTTAAATCACTTTATAAGTATTTACGCCAAAATGTCATCCTACAATGGTTTCAGAATGTTTTATTGTGAAATTATCACTTTTGTCGTAAAATAAAGTCGTCGGAAATTTCGTGAAATTGACAAAATGGTCGAAAAACTAGTCGTAAAATGGTGTACGCCGATCGTTAGGAAACGAACTCGACGGTTTTGGAAAGTTTGTATCAAAATCTAGAAGTTTCAGTTCAGAGTTTTCGACATCGAGGTCTCGAACATAAAGATAATAAGGGTTAAAGATGGTGATTTTGTCTAATTGTTGTGTAAAAGTGAGTTTCGCCAATTTTTAAGCATCCGTGAATAATTTATTAAAACTCAGCTATACAAACGGTCGATTGTTTTGAAAAATATGCTCGGTGATCTTGATTTTATTAGAAGACATTTCGCCCAAAAGTTCCACATCATCGCTAAAACCGCTTCAACATGGTCGTTTTAGTTACCGTAACACTTGTCTCAGTAAAAATAATATAGTTTTTCGTAAAATAATAGTTACGGCAATTTTATGAAAACGCATATCTTAGTCGCTTTCAAACCGTTTTCACGTATTATATGTCCTTAGCTTCGTATCAAAGTATACTATTATATTTTGATAAGTCAAATAATTTGTGAAGCTTAAGGCTGCTTTTGGCTCGTATAAGATAAAAAATAGTATCTGAAATTTCCGAAAAATATATATTTCGTCGTCAAACTTTAAAAATTCATAACTTCTTCGTTATAACTCCGCTTTAATCCGCTCAAGCGCCACGGATTCGTTTTAAAGTATATTTTCTAAATATCAAGGCCAAAATTTCGTGCCTACTGTCGGATTTTCCAGAAAATCAAAACAAGGACAGAACACTTTTATATACTTATCGAAAATAGTTTTTCTCGTACTAAACCTATTCTAATCCCTTCAAATCAACTCCAAAGCTAATCTAATCCTACCATACACCTTCTTAGGGTGTCATGGGTTCCTAATCATCATCAAGACCAAAGTATACCAAGGGGATAATTATAGGATGACCTTATATATATATTTCTAAAAATCATGTAAAAATGGTATAAACAACACAAATCATGCATGCTTGCTCCAAAAATGAAGAGATACTTATGAAATGAAAAGGAGATATGAAAAATATAAATGATATGCTTACAAGTTAATATGATGAGGTGCAAAGAACAAGGTTAAACCTAAACACTCTAGGTTTTTATTTCAAAACCTTATCAAGAGTGTTATCTAGATTGTGATTATGCTTGAACTTGAAAAAAAATGATGATCCCTTCTTGAAAACACCTATGGCCGGTTATGAAGGAGAACCAAAGAGAGAAGAAAAGTTTTGCTAACTCTTGAGAATTATGAGATACATGAATGAGTAAGTTAGACTTATGTATGAGTAAAATTATTTACAATCAAGTTACCATACCACATTTATTACTACCCTCCCCCTTGGTCGGCCAAGGGGGGGAGGGATTTGTAGATATTATTATTTTTTTTTATATATAATGTATAAGTATATATTTGCTTGTATAATTTGTAAGAAAGTGTAAGTAAATGTGTAGGAAAGTGTATAAGTAAAGGTAAATGGTAACTTTTTGGTACAAGTAAATTTTTAATAGATCAAAATAGAATGTAATGAGATAATAAAAATTGTAAAAATACATTCCTTATGAAATTTGAGTGATATAATAATTATAGTATAGTTTTTAAGAAAAACGTTGTAATAATATAACTTTAACGATTTATATACCAAATAAATTTAAAACACTAGGTAAACTCAAAATATAGTTTTTATAAACTAAATGTAAGTATAAAAATATATCGGGATCATTTTTGAAAATAACGGATTAAATATTCAAAATAATAACTCACGCGATAACGTTTATTTAATATAAAAATTTACGCGATAAAGGTGAAATGCAATGTCATGAATGAACTAACGTGATGCAAATGATGTTAATGAAATGTAGACTAAACTTAGTCCTTATGAAATGTTCGTGATAATATGATCATGAATTCGCCGCTAAACCTTTAAGGTTACGCGACTTGGAACACGAAACCTAGTTTACGATAATCAAGTGAAATTGTAAGGCATGAATTGTTTCTAGAAATGACCCGAAGTACGGGTTGTCACAATGAAACGTCAGCCGAATAAAATAAGCACATAATTTTACAAAATAAGCTTAAAAAAAACACCCTCCTAGTCACTTTTAACCTTCAACCGAGCTCAAGGATGACACAAGTTCAACTCACTTCGCCGACTCAAGCACGCAACAAATAAACATGACTACAAACACATATTTTTTGAAGGTGCATTTAGAAAGAAAAAATTCCATAGGTGTCCCGACCACTCTAATTTCGTGGATCAGATTTAAAATAACTAAGTAACAACAGTTAACGATAATATTTTATGCAAATAAAGTTAAATTTGAAGTTGGGTTACCTTTATGATACTTGGGTCCAGTTTCCACCGCTTTACTGCTTCGCTTTGGCACACCTCATGGCTGCCACAAATATACACCAATAAGGAACTCACATGCAAACCTATTCGACGACAATTGAGCATTGTAGTGTTTAAATTAACATCAACATTCAACGCGTCGTTATATCGCGACATCATAAAGTTATTTACGGTCATAAATCAATTAACAACCATACATCATGAAACCAAAACAATTCAGTCAATTGTAATTAGCAATCTTTCTTTTGTGCCTTTATACAAACACTGTGCAATCAAAACGATGCATAAAAAGAATATACCTTCGACGACATCCGTATAAACAAAGAACCAAGATAAAGTTCCCCGCTAGCTCCCGCCATTGATTGTCCCATTTGCCAATCACTGAATAAAATGCGTAAACAACTAATGAATTGCCATGCCATCAAGAAACATAGTTTCCAAACCCAATATAGTAGAAAGTAGATTATTCCAAATGCACCAAACTTCACTCAAGAAACAACTCTATACATCAAATAAAATAGCTAAATAAGGAGGGCAAAACTTACACTTTTTTGCTGCATATTTTTTTTAAAGCTGCACCAAAACTGATAACCAGATGCACTACTTATAAACCTTTTTTTATATTCAGTTTTTTCAATAAATAATCATATACATGCATATAAGTACATCACTGCATATAAGAACATGCCAAAGTGACCCGTTAGCCATATACTCAGTACTTCCTAGACTTGTACAACATATAAAAGGAGTTTATGTGTCGTATGCATGTCGAGTCGAATTTTAAAAGTCCTTATTGTATCAATAGTTTACTTCACACGCTGCATCTACGATAGTCCAACGGCTAACAAAAGAATATTATAAACAATATTAGCTGCGTTAATATTAACATATTGTACCTCAAGTTGCTCATGTAGCCTTCTTTGAACTTCAACATGCAGTTGCATTGCTTCGCTTATATGCAAGTTTTTTAATGGTAGTTTTTTCCCGTTAGAGTCAATATTGGAGGGTTTTATTTCTCATGCCATCCAGTAAGAAGCTAAATAATCTTGACATTGAAATAACTGATTCACGGATACTTATATAGTAATATATGATACAATTGCAGCTCCATCTTTGGTCTGGAAGATCTGATATAAGATCAATATGATACAATTGCAACTTCAATAGAGCTATATGTTTTCGTTGAACATACCTAACAAAAGAGATGATATCAGACATAATCGTCGGAACTATTATAAAAAGAGTCACATTATACTTTTCAATATCTAAGTATTAGATTTGACCCATTAGCACTTAAAAAGTCCACATCACCAGGTGGAATGAATTCAAGTTACTCACCTGAAAGAAGTAGATTCAGATGTTGATGAGTCATCGGCTTGATCAACCTTGCGAATCACTGCATAACTGTCACCAAAACTGCATAAGTCGATAACAATGATAAAAACATGGCCCAGTAACCGGGTCAACCGGTTTCCCTTTTACATAAGTATTAGATTTGACCCATTAGCACTTAAAAATTCCGCATTACAAAGTGGAGTGAATTCAAGTTACTCACCTGAAAGAAGTAGATTGAGATGTTGATGAGTCATCGGCCTCAATCAACCTTGCGAATCAGCGCATAACTATTTCCAAAATTGCATAAGCCAATAACGATGATAAAAACATGGTGTAGTTGGTCCAGACGTACCAGAACCGAGGTAATTATAATTGGAATAAACACATAAATGACCAAAAAGGAAAATCGTTTGAAAAAAGTATAGATAATACGTGAGATGTGGTGGAAGTCTCTATAATCTGGTTCAAGGGTATATCGTAAATTCATTTTAAACTCTAATTACCAACAAAACTATTTCGCCCCTATATAACCGGCCCAAAACTCAAATCCAAACATCGTGTTAGTAGCTACATTGAGAAACCAAACATAAGTTTGTGCATGTCATTTCACTTACGTTTATACACCTGAAATAGATTGAACTCTAATTACAGTCCCGTGTTGCGATGTTGTTGCTATGCACATACACTTACGTTTATACACCTGACCTCCTATTTGTGAAAGAACATGTAAAAATAGTGGTCATACTACAAAAGTTTTGCAGTTTCAACATTTCTTTTTTGGCACCGACCGCATGAACAGGTACAATAGGGTGAAAAACGGAATATACTTACCTACAAATATTTGCCCCAATGAGAAAGGAAACCACATAGAAAAGACAAAAAAAAAATTACCTGCAAATATTTTGCCAAATCATAAAGGTATTATAACTGTGAGCCGAAAAAGAAAAAAAACAATGAGAATAAGTTATCAATTCACAGAAGTATTTCCATGCAACTTCATTTAAAGTACGGTGTAAATGGATAGTGGACGATTGCTCACAATGGACACTAACAATGTCAGCTCCAGCTTTTATAAAATCGGACACTCGTTGTTCAGGTTCCACAATCATCTGCCATATTTTATAATCCTCATTACCATATTTTTCCTTTAGGTCATCTTGAACCTCATCCTCTAACTCCAGCAGGCTCATTCCCTGACGATTGAGCAAATCAAAATAATAATATTAGATATGTAGTAACGATTAAAATGTGGAGATGTAAATCAAGAACATTCATAAGAGGTGCTACCTATCATCTCTAGTGAAATAATTTGCAAAAAGCAAACAAAGATTTGATTATATAAAGTTATTTCTTTTACTAAATTACAAAGATCACAAGAAAACTCACTACCATTGTCAAATATAGAGTCAAAGAGCAAGTTCAATGAACTTTAATTAAGCTCACAGAATCGCATAAAGTAAATACAAACGAGCACTATTCGCTAATTCTATGCTTAAAGCACTTCACATCCTCCCTATTAGGCATATGCAAATAACTTTTAAACACAACATGCAAGTATGATGGTCTTCTTGCTCTCATGTTAGCAACATTTTTTCAATAATCGTTCATTCTTACACAAAGTAGTGTTCTGTTTTCACTTAGAATGAGGATTGCTATATTATAATTTCCTAGACTCAAAAAGTTATCATTCCCAGGTTCACTATTATACTTTAATGTATTTAATTATAGTATAATGTATTTATCAAGGTTTGCTATTACATTAATGTAAATTTCAAAGTTATACATGTTACCTATCAGTATCATGTGTACAACTTTAAACAAAGGAAAATATTTTGCAAATATGAAGCATTTGTAAGGTATACGTACCTTAGCCATATGTTATCAAAGCTTCAGTAAAACAAAAACATACCTTATCAAAGCTTCAAGAACTGCAAAACAAACAGCTATTTTTATTATAACCTGCAAAAATCACATTAAAATCATTAAAACCTTAAAATTGTGATGGAGTTTTGGAGAGAATTTTGATAATTAGGGTTTTTTTTATTTTGTGAAAAAATAATCGTCCGGATTTTTTAATAATGTATAAAATGTTTTGTATGAGATTATTATTGTAAAAGATTTGATACTTATCTCATTAAGAATTTTATTTACTCTATGATTCTAATAAAATTATAGCCATTTATATATTATAGTATGCAACATAATTATCAAAATAACTTGTTGCCTAAGTGGTAAACACACGTTATTTATACTAATCCTTCAAACGACCCAAGTTCAAATCTCACCATGGTCATTTTTATTAAAATCGATTTTCGTAAATAATTTCTTAACAATTTCGAAAATTAATACATTAAATTCAAAATAATTGTTATTGCTTAGGTGGATGAAAAATTGCTTAGTTGGACAACAAATGCTTATGTGGCATTGAGGTGGCATTGAGGTGGCATTAATGTCAATGCCTCCGTTACTTGCGTAACCTCCGGAAGGAGTCACGCCGTATCTTCAATAAATATTGGTTACGCCGTAGTTGTTGCATGAGTTACGCGAATTAGTAGCGCGCCGAACCTCATTTGACCTAATATGGTTACGCCGTAATCTTGACAGAGTTACGCCATAATCTTTCGTTAAGTTGGTTTTCGAGCCACGCTTTTGTTACGGCGTAATGTGAGAGAGGAGTTACGCGTAACTTCTTCAAAGTGAGCATACTATGATATATCTTCAATAAACTCTACAAATCCACGTCTATTTAGCTCCAATGCTCGTAATTTACCTGAAAGTGAAATATAATGGAAAACAAGCGTAAATTCATATAAATGATATAAATAACAAGCATTATCGGGGGAAATTACAAGCCTTTTAAACCACTTGGTGTCCCAAGTGGACGAGTGTAGTCTCGTGAGGGCTTACAGGGAACATACCCACAAAGTTCATTTAAAATACTAATACAAGGTTATTGTGTTTAAAATTAAAGAAGTAATGCAGAGGATAGTTACGTCGTTACTCGAAGGAGTTACACCGTAACTAGGCAAAACCCAGCATATCCGCAGTGTAGCTACGACGTAACCATCGAATATGATTACTGTGAATTGGTAATGCTTCCGGGTTATCTTTGCAAAGGGCCTCGTTACGGCGTAACCATGACCATGAGAATGAGTTATGCCGTAACTCGGTCGGATCAAAGATGTCTGCAAAGAGCAACTTTTCTTCGCTTCCGCAAAAATGGTTAAAACACAAACCCAATGTAAATGGGAATAAAACAAAAGAAAGGGATAATTCGGGTTGTCTCCCTAAAGAGCACTTTATTTATTTACTGAGTCTTGTTAGACTCGAGCCTTGAGGCTTTATGGTGGCCTTCGGTTAACATCCTCCTTGACTGCTCTATTACTTGAAAAAGGTTGGTCCCAAACACGTGGAGAAACAAATCGAGTTATGGAATATCCATTTTCTTGCAAAAAATTAGCCTTTGCCCACTCGAACGAATTTAGCCTCTTCTTCCCATTTTATTTTAATACTCCAAACTTTACTCAGAACCGTTTTCAAATGAGATTCCGTTGTATCCGACTTCCCTTCTCATTTCCTCGTCAAAAACATGCCCATTCCTTGCGTTTGAGCCAATAAGGATCGGGGAATTCTCCTCCATCGCAGATCTTGCGGTTGGGGTCGCATGTAGGCCATGCCCTGGTTAATTCATCAGACATCATAGCTGGTTAACAAAAATGAATAGTCCAATCGACCTCAGTGAACCAATCGTTCATAATATTGTGCCCATGAATCCATCGCCTCTTAACTAATTTTTCGTCTTCCCAACACCACCAAACTTCTCTTGCTTTTTCAATCCTACGAATGAGAAATTCTCATTACATCGTTTTTGATAAGGAGAACATGTAGGCAATGTCACTTTGGACCCTTCAATCAAACAAATTTTAGGAGCACAACAGTGAAGTTTTCCCATAACAACATAACTAGGCACAGAAGGTCGGACCTCATTATCTTCTTCATTGCTGTTGTCATCATCATTTGATTCGGTCCCCTGCAAATGGCCAAAATATGAAGGAGGAAACCTATCGGAATATTAACCTCCGGTGAATCCTCAGTTGTACAATTTCATCCGGCTCATGGCATAAGGTTTTTTCCAATTTAAATTCTACTCTATCACCATAGTATCCCAATGAGTCAAGGAACGGTTTACCAAGAATCAAACGTTCCTTCGTATTTTTCTCCATGTCTATAACTACAAATTCGGGGGCAGAAACAAATCTATCGACCTTAACACAAGTACCACCTGTAATTCCTAACGGAGTAGCCTTGGTCTTATTCGCCATTTCAATCACAATATCCGTTTTCCAAAGATGGATTAATTTGAGTTTTAAGAATATGGAAAGTGGCATGATGTTTATACTAGACCCAAAATCTACTACCCCCAAGATATCATAACTCCCAACTGAACATGGAATGACTAACCCGTCTGCGCTAATATCCTTAACCGAAAATAAACCGATTTCTGACCTAGTTACGCCTTCTAAATCATGGTTACGCCGTAACTCGGGAAAATAGTTACGCGAATCGCACTGGTGTCGACAATCGCCTTTCTAAATTTTCGGTTGTAGATTTGCACTCCTGCGAATTATCATCAGCAAAAACGGCATTGCATACCACCATAGGTTTGGTCCCCTCAGGTTCAATGTTACTCATCTCTATCTCTACACTGAGCTTTTCTACCATGGCTTCAAGGTTTTTTAGGGTTATGTCGTGCCTGGAAAGATTTTTATTTGTGTTTTCCTGGAAATCCCTGAGCCATTTATCTTGTTCTTTTTGCTTCTGGGCTGAACTTTCTAGAAATTTGTTTATGGTCTCTTCAAGGTTGGGCTTTTTTTCTCCATAAGCCCCGCGGTTGTAATTTCCACGATACCCATTACTATTTCGATTATCTCCGTAAAACGGTAGATTTTCTCCATATTTAGCTTCTTCGATTATGTTTTCTTCGTTAATGTGAGGACAATTCTTGGTGAGATGTCCTCCCCCACAGCTTTCACAACCTACTTGGATGGCATAAAAAGTTTCCCTGATTTTTAGCATATCCCGACCCAGATTCTCTAGCTTGTTAGTGATGGCTTCAAATCCGTCAAAACTTCCTTCTTGGTTCCTTTTGCTTCCTCCATCGTGCCATTTTTGGGAATGATCACCATTTTTAGATGGCTTCAATTGCTAGAGTAGAGTCATGCTCGGAATTGGTCCTTGATAGTCCAAAGATCTCGCCTTGTAGTTACGTTGATTCCTTTGTAGAAGATGTTGACCTTTTCTGGTTGTTTAGATCATGTGTAGGAAACTTAGAAGAGATCGTTGTATCTATCCTGTGCTTGATACAACGTTTCATCATCTTCTTGCTTGAAATTATGGATCTCAAGAGTCTGGTTAGATATCATCGACGAGGACAATACCTCTGGATGAAGTGCTTCTTTAGTAGAGCCCAGTATCAATCCGCCTTACGGGCAATCTTCGATCTATCTTCTTGCCCCAAGAAGAGTCATGGGGAACACCCTAGCATAACACGCCATGAGACACAACTTAATGTTGAAAAGGCTTATATGTACAAGACATTCTCAACGTGTTCATACGCATCTTCGTCCCTATTTCCTAAAAAGGGTTAGCATAAGCTCCTCATAAATTGGTCTTTAATCTCGAAATGGACATTAGCTCCAATTGTCGGTCTTACGAGCCCCAGCCCTTGTTCTTTTCTTGTCAACGCCAAATATTCCTCAAGATTGAGGTCATCAATGTTAACAACTTCCATGGTATTTGAAACTTGAAAAGAGATCGTGAGAATTTGAGAAAAATTTAAAACAAAACAAATATGAAAGACTTAATAGAAATCCTAATATAACTCCCCTAGAAGGGCGCCAAAAACTTGATGCAGTTTTACCGACTGTGTTTTAATATTTATAATTACTCGTTATACCTATGGTCTACCCTAATGCACCAACGGGCAGTGTACCCGGTAGTGTGTAGTGTAGTATTTTGGTAAAACCGAGGTCGTCCCAAGAGCTATGTGAGTGGATTTAAACTAAGTCTAAGTGTCACAGATTTTAATATGATTTCGATATGGAATTAACTAATTAACTACTAAAGCAGATAAAGGCAAAGATTGTGATCAATAGAGGAGAGAGGTGTTAACCTAGATACTCATCCTAATTAGTAGTGTTTACGTCTAATTACTTCCAATTACTTGGTGGGGTCAAAGTCGCTAGGACAACATTTGTTCGGCCTGTCCTAACCTATCGCCAAAGGGTCCCACTGGAGAAGTCGTGTCCCTCATAAGTCCAAATTGCCTCGGTCCCTAAGCCAAGTCATTAAGTACCGCTACATGCTAGATTCATAATAGTGAGTGCCCGGCGCTAGCATCTTAAACACTCACCCTTACTTAAGTTCATCCAAACGGTAGGTGATCGCTTGTCAAATCGCACAAGTAGAAAGAGTCGTCAGTTGGTCATATCTTACCCTTCCCGTCTCAGTCTACTCACTCAGGGTCAGTTGGTCATATCTCCTAAGTAACTAGCCTCTACCACCATTCAAAACTATCGAAACAAGGATAGCTACCAACAAACTATGCATGCATACACTTAGAAATAATTATACGGAAGTAATGTAAACGCAAACAAAACAATTAAGGAATCATAACTAGGCTAGCATCTAGAGGTGCTTAGCCGCTCATATTAACTATAACAATCGATTCAATGTTTAATGCTACGAAATACATGAATTGAAAGTAAAGAAAAGATAAAAAGCTGATGCTTATCATAGGGGAGTGATTTCTCCATTGGAGATAGCTCCGTATGCTCCTCTATATCTTCCTTCGACTTCTTCTCACGTTCTCTGAATGTTGTGTGTAAAATGGGATGATTTGAAATGCTGGAAATCGTGGGGTATTTATAGCCAGATCTGGTTATGACGTAACTAATTATAAGAGTTACGCCATAACATACAGTTCTTAGTATTTTGCACTAATAATGTTGGTTACGGCGTAACCACTGGAAGGATTTACACCGTATCTTCAATAAATCTTGGTTACGTCGTAGTTGTTGCATGAGTTACGGCGTAATTAGTAGCGGCGCGGAACCTCATTTGACCTAATATGGTTACGTCGTAATCTTGGATAGAGTTACGCCGTAATCTTCTGTTAAGTTGGTTTTCTGAGCCACACTTTAGTTACGGCGTAATGTGAGAGAGGAGTTATGCCGTAACTTCTTCAAAGTGAGCATACTATGATAAATATTCAATAAACTCTCCAAATCCGCGTCTCTTTAGCTACAATGCTCGTAATTTACCTGAAAGTGAAATATAATGGAAAACAAGCGTAAATCCATGTAAATGATATAAATTACAAGCATTATCGGGGGAAATTGACACTTAATATTCAGGATAATTTGATGTTATCAGTGAAGCAACTTATATTTCTACATGCATATCATGATAATTGCAAAATTCGTTCATTATAAATTTGAATTCGAGAGCTCAAATAAGCATCATGAAATCGTATCAATGAGTTGTTAATCGAAAACATTACTCACCAAATACCATGTATGGTTCTTGGGCTCTACATTTTACTATTTTGGTCACATACTAGCATAGTTTGCAAGGGGGAATTGATTTGCACACAATCTTTATGATAGGTAACTTTACGCATTATATAGTTGTACATTGTTTACAGTCTGTTTTATCTGCTTGTACAATTGAATGTGCAAATCAAAATAAAGAACATTCAAATCAACTACCTTTATACTTAGCTTCATTATTTAAACAAGGGAAATCTCTTTGTTGATTACCAAAGTTGTCATATTGTGTTCGGGTTTAATTTGTGTAGGACGGTAAGATATAGATATCTCAAAGAATCACACTATTACTTTTTGAAAGAAACTATCCGATCCTATTTGCACGTGTTAAACAAAGTGTGATGATTTACAAACTTATGTTATTGGTTTTGTCACAAACACAAGAACCCTTCTACTTAAGAGTCCATCAAATTTTGTCTATTTCTCAAGTATACTATTTTTCTTTATATAAAGAATAAATTCATTCAATGGAAATCAGCCGATTAATGTTCTCATAATGTTCCTCCATTATAGTAACTAGCACTTGCGGTACCAAGACGATGCGACTACGGTCTACTCAAATAAAAATTTCAATGAACCATGCTTTATAATCTGAAACATTTTATGTGACGATAAATTTGCGGATGCCAAAAGTTTCATGCCGCATATTTCAACTCTTTAGAATATTATAGTAGGATACCTGCGCGTTGCGACGGCGGATATCAAGTAATAAAAATTCGGCAAAAAATGTTTACAATTTTATGTTTTCTCTTATAATAACTTTACCACTAGCGAAAACATAATGAGTTTGAGTAACTTGGATAAAAACAATTGAAAGTGGCATGATTTTGCGTTGCGGTAGTCAATAATGTTATGGGTTATGGTCAAATTATTGATAGTGATTCGTCGTTACAAGTAAGTAGAAACATTTTTTTTATGAAATATATATGTAATAATCAACACCTCATAATAAGTAAATAAAATATATTTTTGAACATGTTTGTATCATTAATATTGTTCATTACACTTGTCCCATATAGATAAAAGATATAAATAAAAGAATGCTTATAATATATACATCTTGTAAAGTATATATTTATCAAAATGTTTGAATCATTAATATTGTTTATAACATTTGTCCCACATAGATAGAAGATATAAATAAAAGAATGCTTATAATGTAAAAAAAACTTACATGTTTAAGAAATCATTTATAGTTATCCATGAAAAGTATAATAATTAATATACTAATATATTAATTATTGAATTAGCACTTAGCACTTTGCACATTTACATCATTTGTCTTAAAAAAATTGTCTAGACTTTTACAAAAAACCGTTTTTTTACTTTTGTAGTTAATTTTATTTAAAATAATTCAAAACTTATTTAGATTGGTTCTCGAAACACTCTTACGCTATAATAATAGTTTTGGGAATTTGTAGTTTTGCATTAATTTTAAAATCATATTCATTTATATGCGCATTTTGCATTAAAACTAAACTAATTAAAAAAGAAATAATAAATGAATCATTAAATTGTTGTGGAAGATAAATTAGTAAAAACTATGTATTGTGTACATTATGCATTAAAAATTATAATGCTTAAAAAATACATTAATGACATCTTAAAAAAATTTAGGAGAGTGGATGCTAAATACTTTATAAGTAGTATAGATATTTGTAATATGTATAAAATCAAATAAATTATCACATGTGATTTGACATCTTTGCATCATTTGTCTTAAAAAATTGTCTAAACTTTTACAAAAAACAATTTTTTTACTTTTGTAGTTAATTTTATTTAAAATAATTCAAATCTTATTTAGATTGGTTCTCGAAACACTCTTACGCTATAATAATAGTTTTGGGAATTTGTAGTTTTGCATTAATTTTAAAATCATATTCATTTGTATGCGCATTTTGCATTAAAACTAAACTAATTAAAAAAGAAATAATAAATGAATCATTAAATTGTTGTGGAAGATAAATTAGTAAAAACTATGTATTGTGTACATTATGCATTAAAAATTATAATGCTTAAAAAATACATTATTGACATCTTAAAAATTTAGGAGAGTGGATGCTAAATGCTTTATAAGTAGTATAGATATTTGTAATATGTATAAAATCAAATAAATTATCACATGTGATTTGACATCTTTGCATCATTTGTCTTAAAAAATTGTCTAAACTTTTACAAAAAACAATTTTTTTACTTTTGTAGTTAATTTTATTTAAAATAATTCAAATCTTATTTAGATTGGTTCTCGAAACACTCTTACGCTATAATAATAGTTTTGGAAATTTGTAGTTTTGCATGCATTTTAAAATCATATTCATTTATATGCGCATTTTGCATTAAAACTAAACTAATTCAAAAAGAAATAATAAATGAATCATTAAAATGTTGTGGAAGATAAATTAGTAAAAACTATGTATTGTGCACATTATGCATTAAATATTGTAATGCTTAAAAAACACATTAATGACATCTTAAAAAAATTTAGGAGAGAGGATGCTAAATGCTTTATAAGTAGTATAGATATTTGTAATATGTATAAAATCAAATAAATTATCACATGTGATTTGACATCTTTGCATCATTTGTCTTAAAAAAATTGTCTAGACTTTTACAAAAAACCGTTTTTTACTTTTGTAGTTAATTTTATTTAAAATAATTCAAAACTTATTTAGATTGGTTCTCGAAACACTCTTACGCTATAGTAATAGTTTTGGAAATTTGTAGTTTTGCATGCATTTTAAAATCATATTCATTTATATGTGCATTTTGCATTAAAACTAAACTAATTCAAAAAGAAATAATAAATGAAGCATTAAAATGTTGTGGAAAATAAATTAGTAAAAACTATGTATTGTGTACATTATACATTAAAAATTATAATGCTTAAAAAACACATTAATGACATCCTAAAAAAATTTAGGAGAAAAGATGCTAAATGCTTCATAAGTAGTATAGATATGTGTAATATGTATAAAATCAAATAAGTTATCACTTGTGAATTGATATCTTTGCATCATTTGTCTTTAAAAAAATTGTCCCGACTTTTACAAAAAACCGTTTTTTACTTTTGTGGTTAATTTTATTTAAAATAATTCAAAACTTATTTAGATTATTTCTCGAAACACTCTTACGCTATAATAATAGTTTTGGAAATTTGTAGTTTTGCATGCATTTTAAAATCATATTCATTTATATGTGCATTTTGCATTAAAACTAAACTAATTCAAAAATAAATAATAAATGAAGCATTAAAATGTTGTGGAAAATAAATTAGTTAAAGCTATGTATTGTGTACATTATGCATTAAAAATTGTAAACACATTAATGACATCCTAAAAAAATTTAGGAGAAAGGGATGCTAAATGCTTTATAAGTAGTATAGATATGTGTAATATGTATAAAATGAAATAAATTATCACTTGTGAATTGACACTTTTGCATCATTTGTCTGAAAATTTTTGTCCCGACTTTTACAAAAAATAATTTTTTACTTTTGCGGTTATTTTTGTTTAAAATATTTCAAATTTTATTTAGATTGGTTATTGAAACACTCTTACGATATAATAACAGTTTTTGAACTTTGTAGTTTTGCATGCATTTTAAAATTATATTCATTTATATGTGCATTTTTGCGTTAAAACTAAACTAATTCAAAAATAAATAATAAATAAAGCATTAACTTGACTCATGTTGAGCATTTATAAGCCATTGGATTTGATCCAATGTCTCAAATCAAAAGAAGTTATTTTGATTTGAGCCATTAGATTATATTCAATGGCTCATAAATGCCCAACTTGAGTCAAGTTGATCCTCTCAACTTGAGAGGATCTTCTTCCGTTCTGGAAACACTCTTACGATATAATAACAGTTTTTGAACTTTGTAGTTTTGCATGCATTTTAAAATTATATTCATTTATATGTGCATTTTTGTATTAAAACAAAACTAATTCAAAAAGAAATAATATATGAAGCATTAAAATATTGTGAAAGATAAATTAGTAAAAGCTATGTATTGTGTACATTATGCATTAAAAATTGTAATGCTTAAAACACGCATTAATGACATCTTAAAAAATTTTAGGAGAGAGAATGCTAAATGCTTTATAAGTAGTATAGATATGTGTAATATGTATAAAATCAAATAAATTATCACTTGTGAATTGACATCTTTGCATCATTTGTCTTAAAAATTGTCCGATCATTAATACAAATAAGTCAGAAAACGTTTATTTAACGATCTTCTAATGTTTTGTCGATAACAAACGAAAATCATTTTAACGAAACAAATAAAATACGTAAATGGTTTGAACTAATAGTTTCTAACATATTCACATTTTCACATAAAACACTAAAACAAGTATAAGTGATTTTATGATTTAGTAATACATATGTACAACAACTAGTGTTTACATATTTGGATAAAATATACACATAACTAGTATATAGTATATTGGGTAATATAAATGGGTAGAACCTTATGTATCACAACACATTGGGAAAATACATTGAATGTAGTTGGGTACAACCCAAAGCCCATAACCCATGGATCTTGACCCATAACCCATTGCATGACATCATACTTATATCATACATGGATAATATCCATAACCCATGGATCAACCCATACCCAAATGACTAAGTGCATTGCACTCAAAGATACATTGTATCTAGCCAAAGATCCATGGTTCAACCCATGACCCATGACCCATAACCAAAATACCCATGGGCAAGAGGGGCGTTTCACGGATCCCTAACTTTGTGCCCCCGGATCCTTGTGGAAGGGATCCGTGGGATCCGAGGAAATGAGGATTTTTCCTCTATAAATAGTGAGCCATTTCTTCATTATTTCTTACCCTTTCTAACACACTTTCTCCCTGAGTTACAAACTCACTAACCTCAGATCTAAGAGATCTATGTTTGTAGTTTTGTTTTTGTGTGATCTTTTAGGTTCCTCTTAAAGGCAAGATCACCACCTTTGAAGTCGAGCAAGCTCAAGTCCATGAGTTGCCATGCTTCCTCATCATCAAGGCTACTGAAGTCTTCTTGTTGATGATTCCTTTATTTCTTCAAAGAAGTGTAGTGTTAAAGACATTAGTGAAAGATGTCTCAAGTGTCAAGACGAAGATATTAGTGAAGGGTATCTATCGTGTATAGCATAAGCACTTGTGGTAGGTTCTTAGAAGTCAAGACAAGAAGCATTAGTGAAAGGTGCTTAGAAGTCAAGACTAGAAGCATTAGTGAAAGGTGCTTAGAAGTGAAGACACAAGACATTAGTGAAAGGTGTCTTGTAGATCTAGTCAAAGGCATTAGTGAAAGGTGCCTTAGATGTACATTCAATATGGTGTGTTTTGATGTACAAGATAGACTAGTATTAGATCCAAGGATATTGATATCCTTGATGATGTTGTAAAGGTAGATCTCCTTTGGGATTAGTCGTTGGTGTAGTGTGGTAGTAGTTCCTCCATTGCAATGGAACTAGGTGTTTAGCCTAGTACCTAATAAAGGGTAGGCGATGTTGTGAAGGTGTAGTTCACCTTGGAGTGAAAGAACTAGGTACTTAGCCTAGTACCTTATAAAGGGTAGGCGACGTTGTGTAGGTGTGGTTCACCTTGGAGTGAAAGAACCCGGTGGTTAGCCTAGCACCGGAAAAAGGGTAGGCGACGTTGTGAAGGCTTCTCCGCCATAAGGAGATTGGTGTAGTGATTACGAACTCTCGAGTAGGTGACTCGGGGAGTGGAGTAGGGCAAGGAAGGTGTCCTTGTAGCCGAACCACTATAAATACTCGCGTTGTGGTTTTGTGCTTTTTACTCTTATCTTTTCATTACTTACCTTTATATGCTTGTTTATCAACATCCAACACACACATCCAAATAGATTGACATAAGTCGATCTAAATAGTTTAAAAGAAGTTTTAATTGGCAAAACTATTCAACCCCTTCTAGTTTTCCACCATTGGCATCGAGCTTAGTTACCAAGTTTCTTGAAGTATATTGTACTTTAAAAACTTGATACGATCCATGGTTAATTGAAAACTACAAAGAAGGTTTTTCACAAAAACAAACACCATGTCTCTTAAAACTATATGTTTGGATGTTGATTTAATAACAACATTTTTTTTATTTACTTGTTTCATTTAATTGCACTAATCTTCTTTGTCATGTTGATTAGTCTAAGCTCATACCCACCAAGCTATAGGAATCGCTTGGTAACAAGAATACCTTTCTTAAGAAGGTATCTTAAACGCAAAGGAGCGAGAATTGTCTAAGTGACATTTGTTGTGTCATTTGTAAAGACATTCCTAAGTGCGCTAGACGTATGATTTTCTTTTTATTTTTGCTTGATAATTAAGTATGCCTATTTAGGTACTTATATGATTACATTTTGTGCTTATACATGAAACTTCATTAGGAAGCCTTTTTCTCACATTCGTGTTTTATTTCTCGTCTAAAGTCGTGGTATATAAAACTTATGTTTTGTTTCTTTTAATCCAATAATAAAACAAAACACAAATTTCAAAAATTCCTCCTTCCCTATAAATACTCCACCGTCGACCACTCTACCAAACCCTCATTTTTTCAAATCTTCCAATTTCAAAATTTTCCTCTCATTTCAAAATTTTCATCTTCCTCCTCATTCCATCTCAACCGAAAACAAGAAGATCCGTCATCAACATGGTTTACATCGCACTCGTGCTCATCGCCTTAACACTCATTGCACTTGTGTTCCCTATGATTAAGTTCACATATGGAGACATTTACTTTGTGTTGTTAATCTACATTGGGATCATATACCTAATCATTTGTATCATCCTTAGTATTGAAATGCAATATTACTAATAATATAGTTATCTAGGTTATTATTATCATAATATGTTTGTCATTTCTTTTGATTTATTTGTTTCATATTCTTCGTGATACATTAGAAGTCATGTATGCATGTTAAAAGAAAATGTAGGTTAAAACATATATCTTGGTATAAAACTATGAGATCTAAAATCTATGCGTTTTCATATAATGCAGTTACGTAATTACAGATCTACGGATCCCGGAAGTTATACTAGCCGGATCCCTGTTGAAAAGGAATCGTGGGATCCGTCCTACTAGAAAACAGTTTTTCATGCAAATTAAAAACCACTATCTTTCTAAATGTAATAATCCACTTGAAAGTCAAAACCTTGAGTAAGTTAAAGTGTTAAACACCATTGTTAATAAAAATCTAGTAAAAACATTAGATAATCATAGGTTGACCACAAACATCTCTTTTTATTAACTTATCATTTCTATAGGTTCAACTATGACGCATGAATATGAGTTTGATTTTTTCACTCTCTAGCGTCTACACTCCGAACATCTCTCTCGAACCCAACACACCTAGCAATCATGTCCGTGGGTTCAATAATCTCGAAAACCGTCACTTCCACGAAGGACGTATTGTAGGCACCTCTCTACAATTCGAAGAAGGTATCAATACCTCCTTCCGAGCCATAGGACTAGAATGTATTCTTGAAATCAACGAGAAGATATGTCCAAGGTTCATCATGGAATTCTTCCGTCAAGTCGAACTCGTTCGTAACGAGGATCGCTCTCTATCTCTTTGGTTTTATATCAAAACCAAAAGTTTACTCTAACCCTTGGGCATTTTGCTCACATCCTCCGGATTCCAAATCATGGACAATGTGCCTTCACGAAGATTGGTCTCTTGATTCTCTCTTCAACTTTCGTGAAGAAAATAGTCCATATTGTTCACATACCCTCTCGGAAGATTTAAATCGCATAATATGCAAACCTCGACCATATTACTCCGATCCAAACATTATCTTTACAAGGGATATCCGAGAAGAGTACAAGCCTCTTGTAATCATCCCACGTGAAAATGTTTGGAGCCTTAGGGAAATCGAAATCCTTCCCGCTTGTTGTGCTCACATGTTGTCTTGTTTGCTAACACAACAACCATACAATCTCGCATACTTCTTCGCAAGGCGAATTGAAAATCTTCAAGGCTCAAGAATAAACTCATCCCTTATGGAATGTTCTTGACACGCCTCTATCATAATGTTATGCACTTCCATCCTCAATTTCAAAGTCCGTTATGCATGCTTGTGAACAAAATGATGGAACCGCTAAACATATCTCTCATGAAGACCTTCTTCATTATTGATTCCACCAACACTCATCAATCACATAATGATCCTCCTAGCGAAAACACTCAAAGAACCTAGTAGTATTCCAAAATAGGATCAATTCCCTTGTACTCGTGCTTTATCAATGTAATCCAATCTCTTTCATGAAATAAAATATCTTACATTTGATATCTTAGTATTAGAACTCTTTTTAGACTATCCTTGAGATATAATGCATTGTCAAGTTCATTGCATACCTTTAGTAAAGGTCTGCTGGCGAGATGGGCGGATCCCAAAGATTGTGCTAGACGGATCCCTACACTTAGGGAACCGTGGGATCCGGCAAACAGAAAATGCAATTGCAAGCATTATATTTCAAACATATCCTTAGAACACCTCACACTAAGCTAAACATAGTGTCTTAAGGCAAATTAAGTCCTTATCAAAATAGGTTGATCTTTCCTACTCACACATAACTCACCTAGATCACACTCTAAGACGCTTGTAGATCTACCGTTTCATTTTTAATCCATTACTCTTCCGCTCTCAAACTCACACTTCATTTTTTACTTGATCACTCACATTTAGCCTTAGAAATCTTTCGATTATGGCAAAATTGATCATAAATTATCCTTACCTCAAAATTGATCAAAGTTGATCAAACTCTACTTTTTCCCATCTCAAAGCTTCTAGGATATTTTCCAAAACACTATCCTAAGTCACAACCTGATCTCTAGGATCATTTAGCTTCAATTGACACTCTAATCTTTAGTGTCATCCTTACTCATCCATTGGTACTCTTGAAAGTTCCAAATCCTTCCATAAAAGACAATCATTAGCTACATCATTCATTACCTTCAAGTACTTAAGCACCCCTTCATTTAAGACACTTAGGAGGACTGAAACACTCAAGATATTATAGGTCTTAGATCTTAGAAACATCATTTCCACTCTTTCATAGTCTGCGAGCCGGATCCCTAGGATTAGCCTAGACGGATCCCTACGAGGAGGGAAGTGGGATCCGAATGACGGTTTATGACAAATCTTGCTAAAACAATCATTTCAACTCATCTTCCCAACTCAAATACTCCATCTCATTTTAAATGAGTTCCTAGATCAGTGCAAACTCTGAAGTTGACTCTTGTGCATGTTAATCATCACATTCCAATAAATCCTAGTGGCTTAAGGCTTAAATGCACTTGCCAAATCTCTTGGTTTATAAACCACTTTGTTAGGACCTCCATAGTCATCACTCTCATCCAAACTTTCAGCACTTTAGAAACCCTTGCAAACCTCTTGAAATCATCTCATCATGAGGAAAACCCCAAGTAATAACTTATCCACCAAAGAACCACCCATGAAAAAGGCGCGTGTTATACACGAAATCTCTTCAACCGAATCATCTTCGGTCAAGCCAACAAATGATATGATCCTTCCTCATCTAATCAAACCAATTCCTAAAAGGATAGTACCCACAAAACTACCAATGCCAAACACCACCATACCTCCTAGGCCAAACAATATCATCTCCACTAAACCATCACCATTGGTTCCTAGAGCTATTTCATTTACATCCCCACTATCATCACCACACCTCTATAATTTAGAGGACTTGCCTCCTAGGCCGTCTCATCCGCTTCCGCCGACAACATTCTCCTCATTAGGAGGAATAATGGTACAAAATCAAGGTGTTAAGTCAACACTTGCTCCGGCTTCCTTTTCGCCGTTTCCATCATATAATCCCATTTGGATTATGAAAAATCATCAAAGTCAACCACCTGACCATATGGAAGTTGACACTTCTCTACCACCATCATCATTCTTAGTCGAGCCATTCTCAAATGCGCCTCCACCAATCCCTCCATCGTTTGAAGCTCCACAAGCCGCTTCACTTGATCCTTTACATCAAGCCATCTCATTTCTTCCACCACCACTACCTAGCCATGACAAAGATTGCTATCATTGTCAACATGTTGAAAGTTTGATACATGAAGTACGAGAAGACCAACGTTTCATGTTCTATCATCTCCTCGAATGTTTCGACGAGATTAAACCTAAACAAAACTCGAGCTAGAAGATTTTAGTGGTGTCCTAGCATCAAGCGATAGTTGGTTTAGAAATTCCTAGTCATGTATTTTCTTATTTTTTTTGTTTTTAGAGTCATGTATATCATAACTCTAGTTTTATTAAATGGAATTACATGCTACTTGTTATTTTTCTGAGAATATGATCACTTTGTATTCATATCTCATTTTTGTGATAACATTACTTGTTATATCACCTTTCTTTGAAATTAAGCTAAAAGCGGATCCTCGAATTGCCTAGACGGATCCCTACTAGGAGGGAACCGTGGGATCCGTGAGACAGAAAGCTTTCTTTCTAATAACTTGAACCACATTTGCAAAAAATTGTGAATTATACTTGTTTTCTAACCTTTGTTTTGTAGTTATTCAATTTACACATGAAGACTTTGACATCCTAAAGCTAGGGGGAGCTTTATGTCAAAGCAATACATTGCAAATTACTTGCAATACTAGGTTTACATTTCATGACATCCCCTTGCAAAATTGCAATCATCAAGGGGGAGTACATTCGTCACTTAGACGAAATCTTTTGCAAACTTACTTGCAAACAAACTAGATTATTATCACTTTTTTGACGCCCTTACATAGGGATGGACTCGTCAAGGAGGAGTAAAGACGAGATCCTTTCCCGTTACTTGCTATCTATTTCTTTTTATTTTTATTTCTTTCACATGTTTTTCTTAAAAACGATGTGTTGCTTTCTTCAAACACTTTTGTTTCGACAAAAGGGAGAAGAAAGTAAAACTACAAATTCAAACTTTTACAATTTTAGCTTTTACTTAAAATAATTTTATGTTTTGTCATCAACAAAAGGGGATATTGTTAATACAAATAAGCCGTAAAAGCGTTTATTTATATTTTACGATCTTCCAATGTTTTGTCGATAACAAGCGTAAAATCATTTTAACGAAACAAATAAAATACGTAAATGGTTTGAACTAATAGTTTCTAACATATTCACATTTTCACATAAAACACTAAAACAAGTATAAGTGATTTTATGATTTAGTAATACATATGTACAACAACTAGTATTTACATATTTGGATAAAATATACACATAACTAGTATGTAGTATATTGGGTAATATAAATGGGTAGAACCTTATGTATCACAACCCAAAGCCCATAACCCATGGATCTTGACCCATAACCCATTGCATGACATCTATAAATAGTGAGCCATTTCTTCATTATTTCTTACCCCTTTCTAACACACTTTATCCCTGAGTTAAAAACTCACTAACCTCATATCCAAGAGATCTATGTTTTTAGTTTTGTTTTTGTGTGATCTTTTAGGTTCCTCTTAAAGGCAAGATCACCACCTTTGAAGTCGAGCAAGCTCAAGTCCATGAGTTGCCATGCTTCCTCATCATCAAGGCTACTAAAGTCTTCTTGTTGATGATTCCTTTATTTCTTCAAAGAAGTGTAGTGTTAAAGACATTAGTGAAAGATGTCTCAAGTGTCAAGACGAAGATATTAGTGAAGGGTATCTATCGTCTATAGCATAAGCACTTGTGGTAGGTGCTTAGAAGTCAAGACAAGAAGCATTAGTGAAAGGTGCTTAGAAGTCAAGACTAGAAGCATTAGTGAAAGGTGCTTAGAAGTGAAGACACAAGACATTAGTGAAAGGTGTCTTGTAGATCTAGTCAAAGGCATTAGTAGAAGGTGCCTTAGATGTACATTCGATATGGTGTGTTTCGATGTACAAGATAGACTAGTATTAGATCCAAGGATATTGATATCCTTGATGATGTTGTAAAGGAGTAGATCTCCTTTGGGATTAGTCGTTGGTGTAGCGTGGTAGTAGTTCCTCCATTGCAATGGAACTAGGTGCTTAGCCTAGTACCTAATAAAGGGTAGGCGACGTTGTGAAGGTGTAGTTCACCTTGGAGTGAAAGAACTAGGTACTTAGCCTAGTACCTTATAAAGGATAAGCGACGTTGTGTAGGTGTGGTTCACCTTGGGTGAAAGAACCGGTGGTTAGCCTAGCACCGGAAAAAGGGTAGGCGACGTTGTGAAGGCTTCTCCGCCATAAGGAGATTGGTGTAGTGATTACGAACTCGAGTATGTGACTTGGGGAGTGGAGTAGGCCAAGGAAGGTGTCCTTGTGGCGAACCACTATAAATACTCGCGTTGTGGTTTTGTGCTTCTTACTCTTATCTTTTCATTACTTACCTTTATATGCTTGTTTATCAACATCCAACACACACATCCAAATAGATTGACATAAGTCGATCTAAATAGTTTAAAAGGACGTTTTAAAAAGAAATAATAAATGAAGCATTAAAATGTTGTGGAAGATAAATTAGTAAAGGCTATGTATTGTGTACATTATAGATTAAAAATTGTGATTGTTAAAAAATACATTAATGATATCTTAAAATAAATTATGAGAAAGAGTGCTAAATGCTTTATAAGTAGTACAGATATGTGTAATATGTATAAAATCAAATAAATTATCACTTGTGAATTGACATCTTTGCATCATTTTTCTTAAAAAAATTATCCCGACTTTTACAAAAAACCGTTTTTTACATTTGTGGTTAATTCTATTTAAAATAATTCAAAATTTATTTAGATTGGTTCTCGAAACACTCTTACGATATAATAATAGTTTTGGAACTTTGTAGTATTACATGCATTTTAAAATCATATTCATTTATATGTGCATTTTTACATTAAAACTAAACTATTTCAAAAATAAATAATAAATAAAGCATTAAAATGTTGTGGAAGATAAATTAGTAAAAATTATGTATTGTGCACATTATACATTAAAAATTGTAATTCTTAAAAAAGACATTAATGACATCTTAAAAAATATTAAGAGAGAGGGTGCTAAATGCTTTGTAAGTAGTATACGTATGTGTAATATGTATAAAATCAAATAAATTATCACTTGTGAATTGACATCTTTGCATCATTTGTTTTAAAAAAATTGTCTCAACTTTTATAAAAACCCGTTTTTTCTTTTGTGGTTAATTTTATTTAAAATAATTCAAAACTTACTTCGATTGGTTCTCGAAACACACTTACGATATAATAATAGTTTTGGAACTTTGTAGTTTTGAATGAATTTTAAAATCATATTCATTTGTATGTGCATTTTGCATTAAAACTAGACTAATTCAAAAAGAAATAATAAATGAAGCATTAAAATGTTGTGGAAGATAAATTAGTAAAAGCTTTATATTGTATACTTATGCATTAAAAAATATAATGCTTAAAAATCACATTAATGACATTTTAAATTTTTTTTATGAGAAATGGTGCTAAATGCTTTATAAGTAGTATAGATATGTGTAATATGTATAAAATCAAATAAATTATTACTTGTGAATTGACATCTTTGCATCGTTTGTCTTAAAAAAAATTGTCCCGACTTTTACAAAAAACTGTTTTTTAATTTTGTGGTTAATTTTATTTAAAATAATTTAAATTTTATTTAGATTAGTTCTCGAAACACTCTTACGTTATAATAATAGTTTTGGAAATTTATAGTTTTGCATGCATTTTAAAATCATATTCATTTATATGTTCATTTTGCATTAAAACTAAACTAATTCAAAAAGAAATAATAAATGAAGCATTAACTTGTTGTGGAAGATAAAATAGGAAAAAAATATGTATTGTGTACATTATGCATTAAAAATTGTAAAGATTAAAACAAATTAATGACATCTTAAAAAAATTTAGGAGAGAGGATTCTAAATGCTTTATAAGTAGTATATATATGTTTAATATGTAAAAAATCAAATAAAGTATCACTTGTGAATTGATATCTTTGCATCATTTGTCTTAAAAAAATTGTTCAGACTTTTACAAAAAACCGTTTTTTACTTTTGTGGTTAATTTTATTTAAAATAATTCAAAACTTATTTAGATTGGTTCTCGAAAAACTCTTACGATATAATAACAGTTTTTGAACTTTGTAGTTTTGCATGCATTTTAAAATCATATTCATTTATATGTGCATTTTGCATTAAAACTAAACTAATTCAAAAAGAAATAATAAATGAAGCATTAAAATGTTGTGGATGATAAATTAGTAAAAATTATGTATTGTGTACATTATGCATTAAAAATTGTAATGCTTAAAATACACATTAATGACATCTTAAAAAAAATTAGGAGAAAGGGTGCTAAATTCTTTATTAGTAGTACAAGCAGGGTACCCGCGCGTTGCGGCGGCGGGTACCCCTGAAATAAAAATTTTCGGTGAATCACGTATTTTAGTTTATTATGTTCTCTTTGACAATAAATTTACGGATTTCAAGAATTTCGTTTAGCCCGTGCCCGTTGGCCCATGCCCGTTCGGGATCGAGGCCGTTAGGCCCGCACCATTTCGGGCTTAAGCCCATTTTGCCCGTTGACTATTCGGGCTTTAATATCTGTATAATGTGCTTTATTATTTGTATTAGTGACAATTAATGCAGGGTTCCTGCGCGTTGCGGCGGCGGATACCCTGAAATAAAATTTTCCGGTGAATCATGTATTTTAGTTTATTATGTTCTTTTTGATAATAAATTTACGGATTTCAAGAATTTCGTTTAGCTCGTGCTCATCGGGCTCGACCCCGTTTGGCCCGTGCCCACTCGGGCTCGACCCCGTTTGGCCCGTGCCCATTTGGATCGTACCCGTTCGGGCTCGGGCCCATTTGGACCGTTGCCCGTTCGGGCTTGAATATTTGTATATTATTGTATTAGTGACATTTGAATGCGGGGATTATGTTTAAGTTGGTTGTACAATATGCTTGATAATTTGTATTTCTTGTGTTAGGGTGTTTTAATAACTGCATTAATTGTATTTATTGACCAGTTAATGTCACACCCCAAAAATGGCGCAGCGGAAAGGCATTTACGGGGTATGACTTTATGATCAAGAACACAAGGTGTCAAAATAGAGAAATACTAAAATGCATAACATAAGATGGATCATAGTCGCAAATTCCCACAACCGGGATAAGTACAAAATCTAGAATCCAAACATAAGTCTCAAAGTCAAACTACTTCATAAGGAACAGTCAAACTGCAACTCCTCGGGATACAAATCTCGGGAGGGTCTTGTCTAGGTCTTGCTAAGTCATGCCAATACTCAACTTTCTAAGAAACTTCAATAACACCTGAAAATGGATACTCGAAAACGTCAACATAAAGTTGGTGAGCTCGTAGGTTTAAGAGTTAAACCACGAAGCTGTGAGTAGTTTAGAGTAGGACAATAGTGAGCATGATATACAAATATGAGCACTAACTGAAATCACGATGCATGCAACAACTGAACCTCACAAATGTCACGTGTACACGATTTCCAATAATCCCGATAGTACTATCAATGCTTCGGCTCCAAACGGAGTTAAACAGTTGTGCACAAATGAACACCCAACAAGATCGCACAGAAAGCACATATTGCAATCAAACGCACATAATTGTCCAAAACACAAAAGTAGTAGATCACAGCATAAAAACAGTTTAAAATATAATTTGAGTACCATTTTCCCCCAAGGAAAAATATTAGAAAAAGGGGCTACGAAAACTCACCTTAGAAGATAGCGATGTACAGTAACGCAAATAGTGTCAAGAAGCAAGGCACAACGGTACACGAACGGCACAACCTAATAATCATTGTTTGTTTCAGAATATATCTCAAAATAGTGTAATGTACAATAGTTTTCAAAACTAACGTATTTTAGTTTTCGTGGATGACTCGAATAGTTATTTGTAAAAAGTCTAGTATCGAAGCTCGTGTGATTTTTAGGAAAACAAATAGACTCAAAATAACTCACGCCAAAATAATGAACTCAAGGAGTAACGAAAGGACGACAAGAAGGAATAACGATATGAAAGAATAAAGACAACGAAAGGACCCGTCAATAACGTGTTTCGATGTTTTACCCATAACCCAAATACTTTGTGAAACATTGACGTTTTAGAAAGAATTATATATTTAATGAAAGATGTATCATGTTAATAATTGAGAAACTAGAAAAGTTTATAACGTTTACAAATTGTAATGGTTTAAGTTGTAAAAATGGTTTTTATAAAAATTTGGACATGATGCGTCCGTTTATAAAACATTTCCAAGTCGTTACGACTTTCAAGTAAAGAGTTCTATTTATTACTTTTCACTAATTTGATACAATTTATACAAGTTTTATTCAATTTTTACAAGTTTTATTATTAATTTGTCGTTATCATTCGCGTATATATTAGTGTCGGGTTTATCGACGATTTTGTTTATCGACTATTTTGTGTCCAAAATCGTCCATAAGTCCTTCGGCTAATACCGTAAATCCAATAACGAACATCCATATTATCCAAGCATAGATTTTTTTTTGTTACAATATCCGTATCCAAGACCATGTCATATCCCAAGTACCCAAATAGCATCCGAAACATCATCGGCAAAACAAAGAATATAAATTAAGTTAGTATACGAACGATAATGCAAATCCAAAATCCATAATGCAAATACAAACACAAGGCACGCATAACAGTTAATTAGCTTTTGACCAAAATACGTTTTTGACTTTATCACAAATAGTGTGTCTCGACTTGAGCTCACACTTGAGCATAACGAGCACACACCATAAGGGTGTGTTTCGTTAGCTTTGTTGTCATAAGACAAGGATCACAACGAGGCTTCATACCTCGCTATCAATTCAACTCACACACGGCAACACAAAGGAATCCAAATCAAGTCCCCACGACACGATAAGTGTCGTGGTACACATCACGGACACACACCGAGCGTGTCGTGTTTCACCAAATACCACCAATACACGACCCTAGTGGTCGTGTAGCCTACTTATCATAATGAACAACCTCCCCAAAGGTGTTAACCAAACCCAACGCATCAAATAACAACGGTAACAGCACCAAGCTGCTACCATGACCCAAGAGATCTCAAGGATATCGTGAGTCACGACCAATCACTGTTTGACACCCGCCACAATCTGTTAAACCCTAGACGCAAGACTATCCTAAAACATGTTGAGATTAAACCCAGACTACAACTAACATATAATTTCCTACAACCAACTCATGACTCGTCTAACAAATCAAGACCCATCCGTGACTTATAACGAGTCACGGCTTCAACCCAAGCGGGTCTCAACAAAATAACAACAATAACAGAAAAGAATCATGTCAAACTCAAATTCAAGGAACAAAACTGGGTCAACTCGACTGAGTGAGTTGACTCGGATGAGTGGAGTTGACTCAGCAATGAGTCAAACGAGTTTGGTGATAAACGAATGGATCCACACGAGTTCTAATTAGAAAACATTAACCTTACAAGTTTTAACTCAAAAATCGTTTAAGGTTAGAAAATAAAAGAAAATGAAGAAATATCACGAAGGGTGGCGCGTGGTCCTTACCAAATGATAGAAAATAGGTGGGAAAAGTGGCGGCGTGTGGTGGTGAAGTGATGGCAGCGGCGGTGAGTTTCAAACACGAACCAAACGTCCTCTTCGAGACACCAAACGCTCCAGAATTAGTCTACTAGTCTTGATCTACGATTGGGATGAAAATCTTGTGTCGCCGGAAAGTCGCCGGAAAAGTGGAGCGGCGCCGGAGATTGTGGATTCCGGTGAGGTGTAGTATCATATGGGATAAAACCCTAAAAATGACTCTTTTATATGCAAGGAGGGGCCAATGTTGCCCAAGAGGAAAAGTAGGGGGCGAGTAGTGTAATTAAGTGCAAAAGGGGTGTTTGTGTAATTTTTGTTAAACTTTTATATAATAGTGGTGTGGGACCCACTAAGTCTTGGTAACGATCGGTTTCGAACCCGAGATTAAAACCATTGTTTTTAAAATAAAATTTCCACGAAAAATGAGTGTAAACTCGACTAGTATTCCACGAAATTTTAAAGAAAGCTTAATAAAACGTTTATTAGATTTTGGTTGGGCCGGAACGTGACGTGTCGTTTTTTTCTCGTTTTCAAATCCAATAAGTTAAGAAAAGTTTGAAAATAGAAATATAGGTATAATTTATTGTAAAACCAAGTCTGAAAAATTACGGGTTGTTATAGTTAATTAATTAACTACATTAAATATCTTGACCACATTAATAGTGCTTTGTATTTTGTACATTAGGTTTTAAGACTTGTAAGTCTTAAAATTAATATTGATGAGAAAGATCATTAATGGTGCATTATGTATTGTACAATAAGCTTTATATTTTGTAAGTCTTAATTTTAATACCATGAGGAGAGAGATTCATTCATCTATTATGAGTAGTATAGATAGATATGTGTAATATGTGTAAAATCAAATAAATTATCACTTGTGAATTGACATCTTGGCATCATTTGTCTTTAAAAAATTGTTCCGACTTTTACAAAAAATCATTTTTTACTTTTGTGGTTATTTTTATTTAAAATAATTCAAATTTTATTTAGATTGGTTCTCAAAACACTCTTACGATATAATAACAGTTTTTGAACTTTGTAGTTTTGCATGCATTTTAAAATTATATTCATTTATATGTGCATTTTTGCGTTAAAACTAAACTAATTCAAAAATAAATAATATATAAAGCATTAAAATGTTGTGGAAGATAAATTAGTAAAAGTTATGTATTGTGCACATTATATATTAAAAATTGTAATGATTAAAAAACATATTAATGACATCTTAAAAAACACATTAATGACATCTTAAAAAAATTTAAGAGAGAGTGTGCTAAATGCTTTTTAAGTAGTATAGGTATGTGTAATATGTATAAAATAAAATAAATTATCACTTGTGAATTGACATCTTCGCATCATTTGTTTTAAAAAAATTGTCTCGACTTTTATAAAAAATCTTTTTTTTACTTTTGTGGTTAATTTTATTTAAAATAATTCAAAACTTATTTAGATTGGTTCTCGAAACACTCTTACGCTATAATAATAGTTTTGGAAATTTGTAGTTTTACATGTATTTTAAAATCATATTCATTTATATGTGCATTTTTCATTAAAACTAAACTAATTCAAAAAGAAATAATAAATGAAGCAATTAAATGTGGTGGAAGATAAATTAGTAAAAACTACGTATTGTGTACATTATGCATTAAAAATTGTAATGCTTAAAAAACAAATTAACGAGATCTTAAAAAATATTAGAAGAAAGGGTGTTAAATGTTTTATAAGTAGTATAGATATGTGTAATATGTATAAATTAAGTAAATTATCACTTGTGAATTGACATCTTTGCATCATTTGTCTTAAAAAAATTATCTCGACTTTTACAAAAAATCATTTTTACTTTTGTTGTTATTTTTATTTAAAATAATTCAAATTTTATTTAGATTGGTTCTCAAACACTCTTACGATATAATAATAGTTTTTGAACTTTGTAGTTTTGCAAGCATTTTAAAATCATATTCATTTATATGTGCATTTTTGCATTAAAATAAAACTAATTCAAAAAGAAATAATAAATGAAGCATTAAAATATTAAGGAAGATAAATTAGTAAAAGCTATGTATTGTATACATTATGCATTAAAAATTGTAATGCTTAAAAAACACATTAATGACATCTTAAAAATTTTTAGGAGAGAGGATGCTAAATGCTTTATAAGTAGTATAGATATGTGTCATATGTATAAAATCAAATAAATTATCACTTGTGAATTCACTGACTTGACATCTTTGCATCGTTTGTCTTATAAAAATTGTTCCGACTTTTACAAAAAAACGTTTTTCACTTTTGTTGTTAATTTTATTTAAAATAATTCGAAACTTATTTAGATTGGTTCTCGAAACACTCTTACGATATAATAATAGTTTTGGAATTTTGTAGTTTTACATGCATTTTAAAATCATATTCATTTATATGTGCATTTTTACATTAAAACTAAACTAATTCAAAATGAAATAATAAATGAAGAATAAAAATGAAGTGGAAGATAAATTAGTAAAAGCTATGTATTGTATACATTATGTATTAAAAATTGTAATGCTTAAAAAACACATGAATGACATCTTAAAAAAATTTAGGTGAAGGGTGCTTAATGCTTTATAAGTAGTATAGATATGTGTAATATGTATAAAATCAAATAAATTATCACTTGTGGATTGACATCTTTGCTTCATTTCTCTTAAAAAAAATTGTCCCGACTTTTACAAAAAACCATTTTTTACTTTTGTGGTTAATTTTATTTAAAATAGTTCAAAACTTATTTAGATTGGTTCTCGAAACACTTTTACGATATAATAATAGTTTTGGAACTTTGTAGTTTTGAATGCATTTTAAAATCATATTAATTTATATGTGCATTTTGCGTTAAAACTAAACTAATTTAAAAAGAAACAATAAATGAAGGAAAAAAATATTGAGTAAGATAAATTAGTAAAAGCTATTTATTGTGTACATTATGGATTAAAAATTGTAATGGTTAAAAAACACATTAATGATATCTTAAGAAAATTTAGGAGAAAGAGTGCTAAATGTTTTATAAGTAGTATAGATATGTGTAATATGTATAAAATCAAATAAATTATCACTTGTGAATTAACATCTTTGCATCATTTGTCTTAAAAAAATTGTCTCGACTTTTACAAAAACCATTTTTACTTTTGTGGTTAATTTTATTTAAAATAATTCAAAACTTATTTAGATTGGTTCTCAAACACTTTTACGATATAATAATAGTTTTGGAACTTTGTAGTTTTGAATGCATTTTAAAATCATATTAATTTATATGTGCATTTTGCATTAAAACTAAACTAATTTAAAAAGAAATAATAAGCGAAGCATTAAATATTGTGTAAGATAAATTAGTAAAAGCTATTTATTGTGTACATTATGGATTAAAATTGTAATGGTTAAAAACACATTAATGATATCTTAAGGAAATTTAGGAGAAAGAGTGCTAAATCTATTATATATAATAAAATAAGCTTTTGTACAAGCCTACTAAGCTACCAGCATTAAAAATTCGTTTAATGCACTTCCTTAATTAGCTTCATAGTACAATGATTTTATGCAGGAGGTTTTGTAAATCAGTATTTTTGTAAATTTTGTAAATCAGTAAATACATTCAATACCCTCCATACATTCATAACCTCTCTCTCTCTCTGACGCTCCATTTACACACCTCCATATATCAAAACACGGTTCTTACAAATCAAAACAATCACTTCCAAAAATCAAAACACGCTCCTACCATACAAATCGAAAGCTTCTACCATACACGAATTCAAAACCTCTTATCAATCTTCCTCTATACGTTTCAAATCAATCTTCCTCTGTCATTAATTGGTTACATACGGTGATTTGTACGCTGTCAACATGGACGAATTGGTAAGTATCCAAACATATGATATATATTTCGATTGATTATGTTATAATTTTAATATATCTGTTTAATAAGAACCCTAAAAAAATTGGGGAAGTTCACCTTGATGAATATGTTATTATTTGGGGGAAATCACCATGATATATTTCGATTAATTATGAAATAATTTATTTTTTGTAGGTAGAATGTGATTGAGGAAGATTTACGAAGTTTGACATGTTTTATCTCTTTTCATTCTTCAATTTAATTGTAAGTAAATGATCTGGATTGATGAAAATGGTTAAAAACAGTCTCATTGGAAGCAAGAGATTAGGCTAATATAAATTTAATCTATTTTAATATAATGCGATATTGTGACGTAACTCCGACGTGGCTCACTTGATGGATGCAATTGTGATGAAATTAAGGTATTTTTATTATGCAAATTGCTTAATGAAATGTATGCACGCAAACCGCTTGATGAAATGTATGTATGAACCAAATACTGAATTGGAGTCGTCTACTTTAGTTGGTTGTTTTAAAACTCTTGATTGTATAATTTTTATAATAACTAATTACTAATAACAATCATGGGGGGTTTAAACCAAGAATAAACATCTCATGTGTTCAGTTATCACGCCATTGAAATTCAAGAATTTTATCAGGTACATTTCATTTCATATAATAATCATCAAATACCAGTTTTGAATTTTTAATTACATTAATGAAACCATTAATAGCAAGCATAACCATTTTGGAGTCGTCTACTTTAGTTGGCTGTTTTAAAACTCTTGATTGTATAATTTTTATAATAACTAATTACTATTAACAATCATGGGTTTAAACCAAGATATTATGTTTTTGTTTTTAAGGGCCTTTTTTCAGATAAATTATACCTTTTACGTATCTTAGGCTTTTTTCAGATAAATTTGATGTTTTTCAATTCTCTTATGATAATCCGTATGAGATTCTACCTTTACTAAAATGAATAGTTTTAAGATATGTAAATCCAAAACCTTTGTATCTCGCAACCACTAACATTAGGATGTCAAGAAAGCGTCTAAGGCTTTGTGATATCCAAGTCTTATGCAATAATTCATTTTGGGTTATAATGGTGTGTATATAGCATTACAAGTATTATAATCTCATAAACCCGCTAAACAATCGGCATTGTAGATAGTAATGCGGCGATTCGGTCCTGATCTCTTGAAAAAGTTAATTATAAGTTCATCCGAACAAAATTGATTGAAAACAATCCTTTGGTAATAGTCTCATGAAACGGAAACAATTTTTACTCTATAACTCAAGTCACGAAATTTTATTGATACTTAAGATTTTGATCCATAACCACAAGTTCCTTTATATTGTCATTAAAGTTCAATGTACATAATATATTAGACTTGTGCATTGAAGGTTTGTGGGGACGATGGATATATAGATATTGGATACCGATGTGCGACCTACTAATGAAAGCAACTTAGAAATGAGTTTGTAAAAGTTAGTCTTGAGGAATCCTTTACAACCACATCACAGGTGTGTCGAACATGTGTAAATGTAGATACCAGATATTTTGATTGCCACAATTCTTTTTGCTTCTATCTTCTTTTTGGGACGGACATTATTTAGCATCTTGAATTAAATGACTAAAATATGTATTGTTTTCTCTTTGACAGTTGTCCGGATCGTTTGTGGTGGGGTATGGGCTGGATTTCAATGAACGCTACAGAACCCGCCTTACATTGGAGTTTTGCAACCGAAATATATGAGTATTTTCTTTGTAAATTTTAAACAAGAAAATTGGTCGCCAACGCTTGCTTGAAGTTCGAGCAACGGGATTAATTATGCCTTTGCACCTTGTGTTGCGGTAAATGATTAAAATTTTACACATAATTATTGTTAAGAAGCTAATTCTAAGCACCTTTTATTTCGATCTATTGATAGGTATGTAGATATCCGAGATGGGGTCATTGGTTTGAAAGTTTTAGTAAAGATCCTAATACTATTTCGAGTAATTACCGCGAGGAGTTAGAGGTAATGTATTTGGGAACTAATTGAAGTATAAATTTGTAGAGTTCTTTCATATGCTATTTTTGACAGTGAGGAGTTAGAGGTATCGTATTTGGATCCTGATATGTACACCTCATTCTATGGATTCAAATCATGTCTCTTTGTTATGCATTGTTGATATGTTAAATAGCGTGACCAACATTATTTTTCAGGCAGTAGGACAGAAGAAACCGCCTATAATTGCTCAAGTTGAAGTAAGTATTTATCACGAAAGTTCTAACGAGTGTTTTTGTGTTCAACTTGACTATATTTTTTGTTAATAATTAGTTTCTCTCTGTAGTTTCTCTTAGTATACTATTTCAGTTGCAATAAAGAGATAAAAAGATTTAGTAGATTTTATGCATAAAAAGATTTAGTAGTTAATAATTAGTTTCTCATGATAGTTATTATTAGTATACTATTTTTGTCATCGATTGCAACAATCAATGAATAATTGATCTTAATGAAGGATGATTAGCTAAAAATATATGTTATGACGGAGTCTAAACAATAGCGAGCCCATTTAAAGTGCTATTAAAGCGGCTAAAAAGAATCACGTTCTTTCGACGTTGTATATTATTACCAAACATGTTTTCACGACAATGTATTTGTGAATGTTGTTGCTTATATTGAGACCGTGCTTTGTCTATGTGAAATAAACTCGTATGTTTTATTTATTCAAGGCAGTGTCTTTGTGAATGTTGTGGCTTCTATTCGATTACCTTGCTTTGTGTTGTTATTGAACCATTTGAGCATGTGAAGATATCAATGAATGAGATCAATTCGGTAAACTTCTAACCATGATATATCTTTGTACGTTCTTTTGTTATGGTTTAGCCTCTTTTTTTGGTAAAGATGGTTTAACCTCTTTTCTTGGATTGTGTGTTATGCGGATTGAATTATTTAGGCACGTAATTCTTGAAAGAGGCAAAGAATGAAGCAAGTAACAAAGCGTATATACATACCTAACTAAGAATGTTTTAAAGCATACCGGTGGCTTTTTGTCATTTGGTCAACGTATTCAAAATATGGTTTCGGTTATGTTAATTCTTTTGATCGTGTTATTCTGAGATACTAATGAAAAGTCGAAAAAGGATCTGTTTCCGACATGCCAATAATAGATCTGACCGCTCGCTCCTCGAGGTAAATGTAATGATGATTTTTAAATACTTTGGTTGTTGTACATAGGATATGGTTGATGCTTTAGGTTATACTAATCCTTTCTGAACTGTTGCTGTTATAGGTGTCAATGAAGATCGTGATAAGGGTACCACCATTTCGCGTAAGAATGATAACCGAAATAGTGCATCATTAGCACTATGTTTCTTACTGTTAATTCCCGTTGATGGGTTCTTATTTGTTGACTTCTATATTTTTAGGATCGTGCATAACCACCTATGGATCTTTTGCATATGCTTGGAAAAAAACAACCTGGGAAGTATTTCACCGAGCATGAGGCGCAATACCGCTGATGGTAGATTTGAGCACATGGTTATCTCGTGCCATGTTCTTCTTGATCATTCTATTGCTCTTATGGGCGTGAATTTTCAAATGCCATCGAGGTAAGTCACCTCAACAATATTGCACCTCCCATGTTAATACTCCTTCCGTTCTATTAGAATGATCAATCTAATCATGTGAGACGTTTGATTTTTGTTTGCACTGACTTCCCATGCATATTGTGTGGCACTTGCATAATGGAAACATTCGCTTCTGACAGAGATCTTGCAGGATCCAAGCGTTTATATGTACCGCCGCTTTATCATGTTATCGTTAGGAAGCCATTTGGGTATATCACATCATCTTTTCATCTACATTTATCACATTTCATCTCACAGTCGGTATTGATTTCAATCAAGGATCTCAAACATTTGTTGGGCTGTTGAATTTGTTGTAGGGTTGGAAGAATATCCCCAGTTGTAAAGACTGCAGTACCCGTTGACGGTAGATTTGAGCACATGGTTATCTCGTGCCATGTTCTTACAGATCATTCTATTGCTCTTATGGAGCGTGAATTTTCAAATGCCCTCGAGGTAAGTCACCTCAACAATATTGCACCTCCCATGTTAATGCACCTCCCATTTTGGTTTGTTTAAACTAAGTTGGCACAATGGATGGCTTGGGTGGGTTGATTAATGGGTCAAACCGGTTTGGATCAAAGGAGAAATATTTGGTACATGCTAAAACTGTTCGAGTCGGGTTGGTGCTAAACACATTTTTTTGGAAATTGTTGCAATTTTATCAATAGTTTAGGAGGATTTGTGCATTAAAATACATGGTGGACGACTCGATCTATTACACCATTCAACCTCTCTAATTAAAGCTATATTTCTTAGAATTATGTGACCCTTTTGAAACATTAGAGATAATTCACAAACTAAAGCAAAGTGGGTCAAAATTGACACCTCTACTTTAAGATTTTGTGCATCGTTTTTGTGCTATATTTTGGATTGCTGGATGTTGGTATATCTGAATTAACTAGACTTGCAACAACCATATACATAGTATCGTGCAAAGATACCGGATAGGGGTATGTATTCATTGCACATATGCTTTTGCTATCGTGACACTAATAATTGCATTAGATCTCATGTCGTTGTGGTGTCCGTTTGAACTATTTAGTATCTCACGGGTTGTTCGAATGTGGGTGTGTTTTTAAACTGAATAACCAATGTAGACTATTTTGTGGGGAAATGATTATCGTTTCCTGATTATTTGAGGTCAAAATAATCAAATCTTGCGAAATAAGGAACCGTTGTAAGAGTAGTGATCTAATCGTACTTGATTGTTTACACCTAATTGTCTGATTATCTGATTGTTAATATTGTAATAATCACTTTAGAAACATATATCCGAACAGCCTCTTAACAAGGTTATGATCAAATTTGACATGATTCCTTAATCAGCAATGCGGGGTAAAAGTTCAGTTATGGATCTTTTACTATAACACAAATAAGGTGATAGACATATATCAGTTGTTATTGTAAATGAGGTTTAAAAATATTCAATTTTATTATTTTGCTTACAGTCAAACTTGCACCGGAGAAACATACACCAAAGAGGATGAAAGTAGGTCAAAGGTAGTAGGTTACTAATGTGTTTTGTTTATTTGGTAGTTTATTTTGTTACTTATCTGTAATTCATACTGAAATTTTATGCATCATATGTGTGATAGGTTTGGACTAATATATAGATAATGTGAGACCTTGATAGTAATCCTCCGTTCATCGGATTACGTTCTTATTCTAATGAGTATTTCTAAAAAAATAACAAAAAATCTAAACATTATCTATTTCTATCATCCGTTCAACGTAACACATTCATATTCTTACATGTAATAAAATTTAATGTAGAATATTCACTATGCTAAAAAAATGGGATAGGTCGACCCATTTTTTAAATTTATTGAATGTGGCTTTAGCTATTTGTCACTGTTTTATCTATTCATAGAACTATACTTGAACTGAAAGTTTAAATAGGTTGAACGAGCTGAAGTTTGTATCTTTTTTTTGTGGACTTATTTTGATGGAGGCAAGGTAACAATATGTTTGTTTGTAGACTTGGTACGCTAATAAAACGTAAGTTAATGTATGGAGATATCGAATTGAGTTGGTCGGGCAGGCGGGCGGGCTGGTATTGGGTCAAAATGGGTATTTTAATATGGGTTGGGTCGGTTTAGTTGTACCGCAAATCTTGATCCAACTTTGTTGGTTATAAAAGGAAAAACCGAAGCAAGTTGGTTATCAGTTTCTCCATATTCTGATGCATATAAAGATTCTCTATATTGCTTATGTGAAATGAGGTTATGTGGATGGGACTCTGCACTTGCCTCCTTTTGGGAATTCATTTTACTGTCGGGACACTTTTTACCATAACTTTCTACAGGTTATACTCACAAGCTTCAACAATCATTATAAACTATGTTAAAACATTTTTTTGTTCGATATGTAGTCTGCGGAGAATGGTGTCTTCCTGCATGAGATTACCAACTCTAAGAAGCAATGGATGATTTCAAAGTAGCAATGGATTATTTTAACTCTAAGAAGTTGCTGCATGTCTTCAATGTTTTGCGTATGTGTCAAGACCGGTCATCCACCGGTAAGAAGCAAGTTGTGCAAGTGAAGATCGAGAAAGACCCATGAAGAGTTGTAACAGTCTTGAGTATGGATAGTGGCAATATATCGATGTTTATCGATTCTTGCTTGAATGGTTTTTGGACAAGTTTCCTTTACGAATAATACTTTTAGACAATTTGGTTACGTGTTGGGGAGTCCCAATCACTTTTAGACAAATTGTTTTCTTTGTTTGTGATTTAGGATTCCAATCACTTTTAGACAAATTGTTTTCTTTGTTTGTGATGGGAGTCCTATTCGGTTTTATGGAATATTTTAATCCCATAATATATGTTGTTGTTAGATTCAAATGCTTTACTTTTACTTTACCATGATAATCGTAGAAGTTTTGTAATGTTATTTGTGTAATAAAGTATGAAACAAGTATACATTTGTCACATTATATGATACCCTTTGTAAGTTAATTGTTGTTGAGTCAAGTATGAAACAAGTATATATTTCGCAAGAAAATCATGTGTAATTTATTACCGATATGCGTGGTAAAAACCAAGATCAAAGTCAAAAGGCAAATTGCTTTTGTTTGGCTGCTCCTAATACTATTGTTGCCTATTTGTCTGTATTATAATGCAGGTGGTATAGCCTCCTGGTGTGTTTTGGTTTTCTTTTCTTTCACGTTTGTAGCTTGGAATTTTGGAAGAGCAACTAAGACCCAAGCAATGAACAAAGCTTCGATAAGTGCAGCCGTACAAAGTATAAAGTATCAAACTAATCTAAAAACATACGTTGGCCTTTATTATGCTATGAAAAAGTTTATTCTTGTTATTGGTGGAATATTTTAATGTGACTGGTGTAATCTATGGCCATTTTAGCATAATCTATGGGGTGTTTGGATAAGCTTATATGATGGGCTAATGAGCTTATTAGCTTATATATGATAAATAAGCCTAAAGTAAGTATTTGGCTAAGTTTATATGAGTGGGCTTATAAGCTTATATAAGAGGGTTTTGATAAGCCCAAATTTTGTGGCTTTTATATGAAGGAGTTGACTTATATAACAATTTTATATAAAAAATACACTTTTATAACCTATTTAATAACTACACCATCTAAAGTTTATGTACTTTTTTGTCATTTTACATTATTAATTATAATAAGCTAAGCCCAAATTTTGTAGCTTATATATGAAAGAATGTTCTTATATAACATTTTTATATAAAAAAACTTTTATAACTGATTTAATAATTACACGTATAATGTTCATGACTTGAACTTTTAAATTGAAGTACAATATATGATTACAATAACTATATCATTGAAATAATATAGTAATTTCGATGAGGCAAGTGAGATGTGAAAGATTCATGGATTTGTATATTGTTAATACACTTTAGGTAACTTCAACCCATTTGCTCTATATAGGTCCAACACCCTTAAAGTAGAGATGGAAACTTGACCTGTTTGTCTCAAAATGAGTTTATTTGAATATTATTTTTATCTCCGGTGAGACTTTGTTTCAAATTGTTTCGGCGTTGATTGGTTAATAGGTCAAAAAGGGTAACTTTTTTTATGGTCCAAAAAAGTCAAAAAGGGCATCTTTTTTTATAAAAAAATATGCGATACATAGACGCAATTGATATGAATTTTATGAGATGAGAATATTACCATTTATGTACACCATCCGTTCTTATTTTTTTATTGGATAATGCGCATTTCATTCATCATTTTGGTGGCGTAAATGCTTTTGATCATGGTTGTGGAAGAGAAGTTTGTAGATAGTTTTGCGGGTATGCAAAGATGTAGTTTCGCACAAGTAGTAAAAGCATGTGCAAATGTGTACCTTCTTTAATATTTTGTTTAGTTATTATGTTTGGAGCTATACAAATTAAAATGAAGATATTTAGATTACGAGTGACAATGGTGCAAGTTTGGTAACGGGTAATGGTCAGAAATCACTATGCATAAGTTCCGAGGTTCAAATGGGTCATGTGTTGTTACGAACCAGATATAGTTCTTATCTTTATTTCAAATCAGAACGTAAGTGACCAAGTGAGATTATAATGGTTAATGGACTAATCAAGTGTATGATGTTGACCGCATTCCGCTCTCCAAAACTATCTACCGTATCAAGAGTAAAAGCAAGCGGGTTTGTGATTTCTTTGAGTGGTAATCTCTCCAAAACCACAACAAATGTCGTGTATAAAGAAGTAATTGAAGGTCTTTGAACAAGATTCATGTTATATATAATAGATGTATCATTGGTGTAATCACGTTATATTATCCTGTGGTTCATTATTTTTAATGTTACAATGTTTGTTAGCAACTCAATTGATCATTGAAATCACACATCATTTTATGTTCGAGTCAATCTTTTTTAGATTGGCAACGCGATGGTTGTAAATCGATTGTGACTCACACATATTTTAAATTTAACAAATTTACGTTATTAATTTTATTATCATCTCATTTATCTATTTCTTTAAAACTAACCCGGTGTCAACGGGTCTCTAAGCTAGTGCTTTATCGTAGTATATATATGTGTAATGTGTATAAAATCAAATAAATTATCACTTAAATTGACATCTTTGCATCATTTGTCTTAAAAAATTGTCTCGACTTTTACAAAAAACCATTTTTTACTTTTGTGGTTAATTTTATTTAAAACAATTCAAAACTTATTTAGATTGGTTCTCGAAACAATCTTACAATATAATAATAGTTTTAGAACTTTGTAGTTTTGAATGAATTTTAAAATCATATTCATTAATATGTGCTTTTGGCATTAAAACTAAACTAATTCAAAAAGAAATAACAAATGAAGCATTAAAATATTGTGGACGATAAATTAGTAAAGGCTATGTATTGTGTACATTATAGATTAAAAATTGTAATTGTTAAAAAACACATTAATGATATCTTAAAAAAATTATGAGAAAGAGTGCTAAATTCTTTATAAGTAGTATAGATATGTGTAATATGTATAAAATCAAATAATTATCACTTCTGAATTGACATCTTTGCATCATTTTTCTTAAAAAATTGTCTTAACTTATACAAAAAACCGTTTTTTACTTTTGTGGTTAATTTTATTAAAAATAATTCAAAATTTATTTAGATTGGTTCTCGAAACACTCTTACGATATAATAATAGTTTTGGAACTTTGTAGTTTTGCATGTATTTTAAAATCATATTCATTTATATGTGCATTTTACATTAAAACTAAACTAATTCAAAAAATAATAACAAATAAAGCATTAAAATGTTGTGGAAGATAAATTAGTAAAAGTTATGTATTGTGCACATTATACATTAAAATTGTAATGCTTAAAAAGACATTAATGACATCTTAAAAAAATTTAAGAGAGAGGGTGCTAAATGCTTTGTAAGTAGTATACGTATGTGTAATATTTATAAAATCAAATAAATTATCACTTGTGAATTGACATCTTTGCATCATTTGTTTTAAAAAAATTGTCTCAACTTTTATAAAAACCCGTTTTTTACTTTTGTGGTTAATTTTATTTAAAATAATTCAAAACTTATTTCGATTGGTTCTCGAAACACTCTTACGATATAATAATAGTTTTCGAACTTTGTAGTTTTGAATGAATTTTAAAATCATATTTATTTATATGTGCATTTTGCATTAAAACTAAACTAATTCAAAAAGAAATAATAAATGAAGCATTAAAATGTTGTGGAAGATAAATTACCACTGTTTCTTTTTCTCTCTAAAAAATCTTGAGAGCATGAAATACTTTTTATATCGTGCCATTCATTTTACTTTCCTCTAAAAAAAGGCTCATGAACACATAGTAAACTCGCTAAAAATAATTTTCGTAATAGCCAAATACGAGTGACCAAACCTGTGTCAATCAAAGACATGTGCCGAGTGTCAGGAATGACTATAAGCACTTAGAGTCATTTAAACATGCCATGAACCAAAAGCCGACCAAGGATTGGACTCAACTAAAATGTCCTTTCTCTCACGTCGTTTCACCCGCCTATTTCATTTTGTTTTGCCGAAGCTCGTTCAGTAAGTAAGCATCCCATTAGCTCTTCATATTTCCTTGCCCATATATCTCCGCTATCTCCGAATTCTGTAAGGCCTAAAAAGTCAGTAAAACGTGTATATAGTGCTCACGCGAAAGTGAATCACTTTCGCTTATCTTCTTTTCTAAGGTCAGTTCTTGTATGATGTCGACGAAGGTCTCATATTCACGATTATGATTCTTGCAAAACTAGAGAAGTATTAAAGCAAAGTATTATATCTTTAAGATTATTCCCAAAAGTAGTATCGATTCATTATTTATCAACATAACTGGTAACCAACATTAGGTAAATATTCTAATAACCCACAATTAATAAGTCTTTTATATCTTAACTAATTATAAAGGAAAAATGGTCAACCTTGAAAGTGAAAAAATTGAAAATAGTCAAACTTGAAAGTGAATTATTTTTGAAAAGGAGTGGCGTTTGGAAAGTATATTGCAAGAATCAAACCTTGCATGAAAGTTTGACTATCTTAACCTTAAGGCAACTTTATAGGAACGATTTGATAAATTAATGCAACTTTGTAAATTTAATTAAGAGTAAACTACACCGTTCGTCCTTGTGGTTTGCGTTGACCGACGTGTTTCGTCCTTTGACCGAAAAAATTGCGCCGTCCGTCCTTAAATGCGAAACGTTATTTACCGTTGGTCCTTCGCTTTAACGGGCGCCACTAACTTTCGTTAAATCCCTCATGTGCCACGCACATGAGGGTATAATGGTCATTTTACACTTAACTTCATCTCCTTCCTTCAATTCATACCTCTATCATCTTCAGAAACCAAGAATTATCTTTAACCATCAAAACCATTTTCACATTCATCAAACTCTTTAAAACACACTATCAACTACACTAGCACCACAAACAAATTAAAATCAAACCCCATTAAAACCATAACAATTTGCATACCGAGAAAGTACCAAAACAACACATATTTGCATACCCGAAACAACAAATTAAAATCATCACCGTGATTTTCTTTCTTCCCTATCTTATCAAACCACCGATCATAGTACATAAAGAAAAGCTCATAAGCCGAAAAATAAGCTAATCAAACCACCCACACACACCGCCTCTGTAATCACCTCCACTCAACCCCGTAAAAAACTTTTAATATCACAAGATCTCATAAAAGAACACAAGATCTCTAGTTACTCGAAAATATCATAGATCCTTAATGATCTAACAAAACCCATCATCGATCTATCAAAAACAACAAATAGAAACTTACCCGTTAATTGCATAAGATCATTAATCGAATCCATTTTCAGTTGGGTTTCATAATCTGACTTCATGTGGGGGTTTAAAAAAAATTGTTCGTGTAATAATATAGAATGAGGAAGAAAAAGAAAAAAAAAATCATATCATATGATTATATTGGATTTTAAGACTTGGTATTTATGTTTTCTGTAATAATATAGAATGAGGAAGAAAAAGAAAAAAGGAATTCATATCATATGGGATTTTTGAAAGTTATTTGAATTATTTTTCAAGATGATGGTAGTGGTTAACTTGAAGCTTGGTAGATGATGCAAGATGGTGATTATGAGTGAAGAAGATGAGGAAATATAGTGAAAATAGAAATGTCAATTGTGATGGATCATGATAGTTTTGAGATAAAGATAAAAGAGAGATGGTAAAAGAAATAAGATGAAGTTAATGGATAAAAAGATTACTTTACCCTCATGTGCAGATTTAAAAAGACGAAAATACCCTCGCTTGAAGTGAGAAAACGAGCGTTAGTGGCGTCCGTTAAAGCGAAGGACCAACGGTAAATAACGTTTCGCATTTAAGGACGGACGGCGCAATTTTTCGGTCAAAGGACGAAACATGTCGGTCAACGCAAACCACAAGGACGAACGGTGTAGTTTACTCTTTAATTAATTAAGGCAACTTTATAGGAATGATTCAAAACACTTTATAGTTGACTTCCTTTTTGTATAAATGTCAACTATATACACAACTTAAGATACACGATTGAAAGTTGACTACAAATTAAGATACAAATTACGTTTCATTTGTAGTAAAGTTGATTGATACTTATTTTTAGTAATATAATAGTAAAGTTGATAAGTATAGGAATGATTTGTTATGATTTTAAACTTACAATGAAAATTTTGTGCTAATCGTGTATTTGTAATGCTTTTTAAAATTAGTACTATCCAAAACATCCTATATAAACACCACTATCATCATTTTCATTTTCAACTTGTGCTAATTTCATGGTTAACTTTTGCCATACCTATGCACTTCTTAAATCGATTGTAAACATTAGCTTATTTCTATTGTTTTTCTTTCTCCAAATGATTGACAAGGTTCGGGAGGAAACCAAGAATTGCCTTTGGTATGCTTGGATCAAATTTCATAATTTGTAACAAAAATCAATATCTGCATGCATGCATGTGCACTTATGTTTTAGCTACAAAAATGTTTGTACGATTAATAAGTCTTTTATAACTTAACTAATTATAAAGGAAAAATGGTCAACCTTGAAAGTGAAAAAACTGAAAATAGTCAAACTTGAAAGTGAATTTTTTTTTGAAAAGGAGTGGCGTTTGGAAAGTATATTGCAAGAATCAAACCTTGCATGAAAGTTTGACTATCTTAACCTTAAGGCAACTTTATAGGAATGATTTGATAAATTAATGCAACTTTGTAAATTTAATTAATTAAGGCAACTTTATAGGAATGATTCAAAACACTTTATAGTTGACTTCCTTTTTGTATAAATGTCAACTATATACGCAACTTAAGATACACGATTGAAAGTTGACTACAAATTAAGATACAAATTACGTTTCATTTGTAGTAAAGTTGATTGATACTTATTTTAGTAATATAATAGTAAAGTTGATAAGTATAGGAATGATTTGTTATAAGATATAACTTTTCACATACACATCAAACCATAACAACAAAGTAGCATATAGATGGAATTCTAGAGAGAAAGTTAGAGGTTTAGGGAACTTAGTGAGAGAAAGTGAAAGATATTATTATGAGCTCCAACTCTACCTTGGAAGGTAGAGAGTATTTATAGTCTTACATAAATCGCCACACATCGGGTCGTGGATCGTGCATACAGCTGGTAAAGACCCGTCGTCCTCCACGGTGTTACTTAACTAAATACTACTTAACTTAAAATAACTACGACTACGAGCTTTTAACGATTACATATACTTGAGGTGACCGACTCTTTAATACCGGAATTTCTAATTCCTAACAATCTCCCTAAGGAGGTCACCTCAATCATGTACCAAAATTACATTGAATACAACAAGATATTACATTAAAAATTGTTCTTGCATTCTTGATGTAGTCCTTTGCTTCTAAGCTCGTAGTCATTGATTCTTCACATTGCATGTTTGGTTACTCCAAGTGGAGGTCTTTACCGATCCACGTGATAATGATTTTGAGCCAAGATTTGAGATCATCGCCTATCAACAAATCTCGACACATCCTTTGTGGTGTTGGTATTATGTGATGTTGTGACATTAGGACCGACATGCTCACATTCGGATCATGATATCTTCTCATCGAGTAGCGGAAGCATTTGTTGAATCATGATATTGCGCAGCAGACAGAGCGTAAGCATGGAGTGAAAATATCGAGTCATTGATGCACTAATCATGATTTCTTTTGAGATGAATGTGTTAAGTGAGCATGCGGCTATGGATTGACCGCTTCATTTCGATCACCGCAAACGCCGGGCGTACCGCATACAAAGCTAGTTAATAAATCGCACGAAAGTGTCTTTGATCACTTCGTTGAATTGAGGTACACGCCCACGGTTCCCCGCTGATCAAGACATGTACCGCCTCGTGATCGTATAATTCAAGAATTTCCTTGATGTGGTTTCGCAATGTTCTAGCTGTTCTCAAACCGAACATCTCAAAGAAGACAACACGGAGTGAGTGAACCAAATAATTTTAAGTCCACCGATTGATGAAAAGAGATTTGAAAACAATCGTATTGCTCAATAGAAATTGTTTTTGCAATACAACGAAGGTTTTATTGAAAATCAATTATCAATCATAAAACACCTTTTGGTTTGAAAATGAGTACACGGTCGATGTGCTAAAGAAAAGAGTTTTTAAGCACAAAGACCGGTTTTTCAAAGGTATCCGTCAATCCATAACTCGAACCGTGATTGATTCAAGAGATTGAATCGCCCATTGTTTCTCGCTCGGTTGTCACATGGTTGATCTATATAATAGATCTCACATGCCACCTACCAGAGCTTGTTTGATGTTGGCTCCGTAAGGCTTTCCATCTTCATTGTGAATATGTATACACATCACTTAGATGTTCCGCAATACCACAAGGATAATGCGAGGACTCAAGATATAATCTCTTTCCACATTGTGTGAAAAGAGAGTCTTCATTGAAAGTGTCCTAATGAGATTTATTGATGATCTCGTGGCTCTAGACTCAATTTGTGCATATTTGGATCCCGTGTGGGAGACTAGGGAGAGGGTCTCCTTCTTCAATATCAACAATCTCTAAGAGAAAGTCGATAGATAATGTCGGTTCCCGTGAGAATGAAACAAGTCCTTTTAAGAGGAACTTGAGTGGTTTGGAAAGTTGAAGTGCAAGCGCCACCGGGTCCATGACGCCTTGTCTTCAATACCGATGTTACCATCAAGAGCATATGAATTGAACCCGTTTCGCCCTAAGGTTGAATAAATGGAGGCTATTTGTTTTCACCCTTTCTCATTCAATTCTTTTTAATTCTTCAACCCTTCAAGGCTTACCGAGACTTCATAGCTAGAACCTTGTTGGGTTTATTCCAAGACTAGCTCGCCTTAGTCCGCACTCTTCCCATATCTCATTTTCTCCTTTTATCATCATACCTAAGGACTTCTACACTAACTAGTGGATTGTCCTCGGTAGATCCCTCCGCTCGGCGGATCATGGGAACACATACCTAACCTTATCATCCTTATATCACCGTACATAAAGTAAAGTTGGTCGGTCTATTTGGTATTGTTCATCCGCCATTGGAACCAATTGAAAACCATTTGAAAATCAATTCGGATACTTGTGATATATTATCAAAGCATTTTGTACCGAATTGTTTTTGATATTTTAGAACGAGAACTCCCCTCAACATGTGCATCAAGTATTTGAAAATGTTTTGCACACGGAGGCAAGAGAAAGAATTAACTTCTTTGATTACCATTTTCTAAAGATATCAACATCACTTCCCACATCAAATCAAGTAGATATAGCATTTGGGAAGGATGAGGTTTCCATGATTTTGCTCCCCTCAATATGTGCCTCGAGGTTTGAAAAGAGTTTTGCACATACTAGAGGGACCTTGCACATTGAGATAAGTTGATCACATTTCAAATCATAGGTTTAAGATAGATGCTCCCCTCAACATGTGCATTGAAAAATTGAAATCGTTTGTCACATGCGGGAGGATAGCATGTACATCCTTATAAAACCATTTACCGAATTATCGCTTAAACCAATTTAAATCACACATTCTCCCCGATCACAATTATCAAATCATTTGAGATTTGTGATCTCTTATAGATTTAAATTGATTTTGAAAGCTTTTAAGGAGAATTGTGACTTGATTGTGAAAGCGTTTTAATCGATAAGGATCGGATTTTAAGACTTTAAACTCCATTGATAAAACATGCATGTATATCTTTTGAAAACAATTTAATGCCAAATAACTTTTAATTTAATTGAAATCATTCTCCCTCAATCAATGACATAGGTTGTTGATTGAGAGATAGAGATTTTGACAAATAAGTCCCGATGATTATCAAAAATAGAGATCGAGTTATTTTTCAAAGCATTTAGTTTTCAAGCAGATAAATGTTTATAGAATCGAGCATGGAATTTTGAAAACATGATAAAACATGGCTCGTTCTTTCTTTTAAAACCGGTTATTGCTCGAAAAATGACAATAAACCATATTTTTCTCTTTCTCCCAAAAATATTTTTTTGATTTTTTTTTTTTTTTTTTTTTTTTTTTATAAAAATTCGAACAACATCTAAAGTCCCGTGTCATTCTTTGAATGACAACATCAAGACCGTAGATATTATCGAATCGAGAGAAACATGACAAAATGACAATATTTTTGAAGATTTTTCGAATTTTTCAAATTTTTATGGATTTTGAAAGTTTTATATTTTTCTATTTGATTTTTTGAAGGTTTTATAATTTTGTATTTTGTTTTTCGAATAGATATATACAAGAGATAGATGAAGATAGACCTTTACTCCTCGCCTTCCTCCTCAAGACGTTTGAGAGTTTTCGTTGAAGGCTTTTCAAGCCAAGTCGTGGAAGAATAAACTCAAAACGTTCTCTTGGAAGAGCTTTGGTGAAGATGTCGCTAACCGATATTCGCACCTCACAAAATATAGTTCCACCACACCTTTTTCCACTTGTTCCCGATGAAATGATGTCGAATGTCGATATGCTTTGCTCTTGAGTGTTGAACGTTGTTGCATGAGAGAGCAATAGCACTTTTATTATCACAAGATGAGGGATTTTGTTGAATTCAAAGCCATAGTCGATAATTGAGATCTCATCCATAAGATTTGAGCACAACAAGATGACATGGCTATGTATTCAGCCTCAGTAGAGGAAATAGAAGTACTCATTTGCTTCTTTGAAGACCACTCACAAGCTTATCACCCAAAATCGAGCACCTCCCGACGATTTCGACGAGTATCTTGACAACTCGCATGATCAAGATCTCGTGATAGGCCGTTAGTGACATACCGGTGTCCTTCGGTACCATAGTCCCATATTGATGGTTCCTTGAGATACCGAAGACCCGCTTAATCGCTTCAAGGTGCTTTTAGTAGGCTTAGCTCGGTATCTAGCACACATGCAAACAATGAACAAGATGTCCGGTCTACTAGCAAGTGAGATACATCGTGGATCCAATCATACTCCGATATTTCGCTTGGTCAATCATGATCCCCGAGAGGTCCTCATCTAGTTTGGTTCGGTCAATCATGGGGTGTCAACAGGTCACTTGAATCAAATCCAAATTTCTTTAAAATCTCTTGCATATTTAGATTGATTTATGAAAATGCCTCCGGACTTTGAGAAATTTGTAATCCCAAGAAAATGACATTTGTCCCATCATTGACATTTGAAACTTTGAACTCATTTCATTTGAAAACGATCACATTCCATTGGGTCGGCCGAGGCAAAAATAATATCATCAACATAAATTTGAACATGAATCAAATGTTTGCTCGACTTCCGGTGAACAATGTAGGATCAATCGCTCCTTTGATGAATCCGGTTGATAGAAGAAACTTTGACAAATGTATCATACCATGCCCTGGAGCTTGCTTTAAACCGTAAAGAGCCTTCTTCAAACGATAAACGTGAGTAGGATGCTCTTGATTCACAAATCCTTCAGTTGGTCGACGAGACGACTTCTTTAAGATCTCCGCTCGTAAATGCCGCCTTTACATCCATCCGATAAACTACCATGTTCTTACTAGCAAGATTAGCCGTAAAGATTCTCGATTGCCTCGATTCGAGCAACCGAGCAAAAGATTCTTCAAAGTCTATACCTCCTCTTGACGATATCCTTTAGCAACTAATCGAGCCTTGTTCTTCAACACATCACCATGCTCATCAAGTTTTACTTTGAAGATCCATTTTAGAGCTATAATCATAGCACGCTCGGAGCAGTGTACTAACTCCCATACATCAAGACGATCAAACTCATGAATTTCATCTTGCATGGCATTGAACCATTGTCTTCATTCATGGCGGTTTTAACATCTTTTGGTTCGATCTTAGATAGTACGGAGTTGAAGAAACACCATAAGGCATCGGTTGCAAGTTGTTTCCGGGTTGATACAGACGAGAGGGATTTCCAATGATGTTGTCTAATGGATGATCGTGAGTCCATTTTCCGAGGTGTTCATGTGGCGCTTGTTGAGGAACCGAGGTAGTCGAGTCGATGTCTCCTCAAGAAGATGGTTCGATGATGATTCAGAGTAGCAAATATGTTTTCAAATGGAGCATCTTCGTGAGTAGCAAAGGGATTAACTTCATCATTGATGCGTAAACATTTCCATGATGTACATTTGAAGAATGATGATTTGTTGATGAGATCAAGGATCGCAGCAGTGCTTCTTGACTTAAAGATATTGAGACCAAGGATTGACTTCATTCATCGGAATATGAGCATCCTCTCGTTGTAGGAATCAAGACCTCATTAGTAATTGAATCATACAGTTCATCAAACATAGGATCAAACAATTTCTTTACATCATCTTCGATGGAGGTACATATGGAGTTTCTTGAGAGGAGTTTGGAACAAGAGATGAACCAATGGGACTGCTTTTGAAGTGCGGGTCCCGAATGGAGTGTCCAGAGCCATTTGACCGGTCACCATCAAACGTAACGTGAATTGTTTCCATGATATTTCGGGTTCTTTTGTTGTAGATTCGGTATCCCTTTTGTTTGATGCATATCCTACAAATACTCCAATGTCGCCTTTAGCTCTAAGTTTGCCTAAGTCTTGACCTCATTAGTTGGATAGCACAATGCACCAAACACACGAAGGAAGGATAGATTAGGTTTTTCGTTGTGGACAAGTTCATATGGAGTTTTTCCATGAATAGTGTGAATCGTGGAACGATTTTTGTGTAGCATGCAGGGCAATTGCTTCACCCAGAGAAACATTGGAACCTTTGAGTAGATCAAGATTGTTCTAGCGGCTTCAACAAGAGTACGATTTCGTCTTTCAACTACACCGCTCGTTGAGGGGTTCGTGGAACACTTCTTTGATGGTCGATTCCAACGCTTTCATAGAATTCACTAAGTTGTTTGTTGACAAACTCGGCCCATTGTCTGCTCGATAATTCGACGCTTTGTTTAGTCGAACTCGCAATGTTTGATGAGTTTGATGATGATATCGAGTTTCATCCTTTGTCCTTAAGAACTTGACCTGTGAATCTAGAGTAATCATCAACCACAACTAACACATATTTCTTCCCAAAGATATTCTCGCACCTCATAGGTCCACATAAATCCATATGAATCATATGAAGAACTTCGTGATGAGTTAGTAGGTTTGGGTTTATGGGCATACTTTTGCTTTTTCCCAATTGACATGTCGAACAAAGATGATCCTTTTCATACTTTAGTCTAGGTAAACCTACAACTAAGTCTTTTCTCGAAAGATCGTTGATGGTGCCAAGTTCAAGTGATTGAGACGACGATGCCATAACCATGACTTTGTTTTGAAGCCTTTGATAGCAAGCGATTGGAGAAGCCCTCATCATGTCATCGATAGAGATGGTGTAAAGATTTGACCCACGAGTTCCTTTTAGCGCTCCTTACCATTAAGATCTCTAACAAAGGTGTATGTTTTCTCAAGGCAACTTCTAGATCGTAATCACGTAATTGACCAACAGAGAAATGATTATGACCCAAACCTTCTACATAGTAAACTCTAGAGATGACACTATCACCAACTACATAATCTCCATAACCCATGATAGCACCGAAATGATCATTACCAAATCTAATATCCCGATGAATTTGCTCACGGTTCATGAGTCGCGACCGGTCTCCAAATATATGCTTGGAACAACTGAGTCCGTGTACCACGTAACGATTTGAACGATCCGCAGCTGAACACGCATAAGAATGGATAATCGATAATTGGGATCCCCATGCAAGAATGGGTTCCATTTGGTTAGTAACAATGTTTGGAACACCCACATCGTAAATAGAAGCATTCATATCGAAAGTGAGGCAATGGAATCGTTGTGAATAGATGCAAGACTAGTGTCAGATAGCCCTGCTCATAGTGTGATCACTTAAGGGAATAGTTCTACCAAGAGGCATCCATTTTCTAGTGGGCATTATCTCGATTAGTCTTAAGACCAACAGTGTCCAATAAAAGCCTATTTTATCGAATGTTCTTCCGTGGGTTTCCACTGCTTTCTAACTTTCTTCGCTTTTGCCTTTTAGCCTTCTTAGCAAGAATTTTAGCATTAACAATATTAATCGGACAATTAACATCATTAGCGTAACAAGAACACCACATTCATGATTAGAAACAATTCAAGTAGACATCAAGACAAGGTTTGCAAATAGTATCGAATTCAATTAATTACAAGACGCCTATGGCTAATACTAGAATCAACACGATTCGTTTTATTCGATTCAAACTTAAAGTTCCTAGATTGTTCTTCTACTCTTTTCCAAAGGCACATTCTTAGCTCATGAGGTCCTATCATTCCTTGTATTGTCTTGAGACTTTGACCGCTCCCTTTAATGTCACCGACACTCCTCGTAGAGGAATGGGAACATTAGTTTGTTTTACTACTCTTTGCACCACCGCTTAGATGTGCCGATCCGAACTACATGCAGTGCACTACGGTTCACATTCTTAACACTAGAGGTACCGAGATTTGTACTCCTAGAAGGCACACTTGAGTTCTCTTTCTTAGCATTGATGATCTAGAATCAACCCCTTAAAGGCACACTACGGTTCATATTCAAAACATTGGGAATCGAGTGCATATCATGCTTGGCCTTAGGCATCGAGCATGGAATCAAAGGATTAACTCTCTCACCTAATGACTTTGGGCATATTGTGATCAAGCATTCTAAGATTTCTTGAGATCGTTTGGCATATAGGCATGCATGTCCAATTGCATTATCATGAGGTTTCTCTAACTTATCCTCTTCAACAATCTCACGCAGACATTCTAGGCAATCCTTAAGGGATGAGAAGTATGTTTGAATAGCAAGTTTGTTGTTTCTTAGATGAGGAGGGACATATGTCACGCATAAAGCATATTTATTACAAGAGTGAACCTTTGATACACCATTTTCCCCATTGGTCATTGGCATTTTCCTTTAACCCGACTCTTCGATTCTCAATTTCTTTTGCAATGAAGCTATTTGTTCGTTGTTATTGTTACGGTGACTTTAATTGATTCAAATAACTCATTGAAATGACGTTTAACCTTTTCATTTTCTTCCGTAAAACTTTCGCTTTCCTTTGTAAAGCATTTACTAGGTTTTGAAGATGAAACGCTTGAGAATTTCGAGAATCTAAAGGAGGAGGCATTTGGGAGCTCGTCATATTGTTTGTTTGACCCTTTAATTGAGAGATTTGGGCTTTCAACTTTTCGATCGTGTTGCACCGAGCTTGGATCTGCTCATCACGCTTGTTAATTTGAAAATCGTGATCAAACTCGAGCATCCAAGATGTCTTGACATTTGAAGTTTTGACATTTTCTTTAAGATGTTGATATTTTAGTTGTAAATTAAAATGTTCAACTTCTAGTTTAGAAAAATGTTTAACGAAATTGTCGTGATCATCCAGCTCAATTTTCTCGCTTAGTTTAGAATTAGTTTGTTCAAGCTCAATGACACGATCATGGGAGACTTTCAGGCCACAGATAGTTCATGAAATTTGGAAGCATTAATAGAGCAATTTGAAGCGTTGAAAACACATCTTGAGCAACACATTCAAGAATAAGATTCTCATTTAATGTATGCAAGTTCTTTCTTTCAATCTCATTATATTTCAATGCACGCTCATAGTCACTAACTTCAACAACCATTGCATCAAATTCCTTTTCCATACCCTTAATATCGCTTTCTACCCCTTTTAAGACTCTCAAAGTGATCTTTAGAAGTTTAAAGAAAGGCATGACCTCGCTTAAATAACATTCTTTCATTTGTTCAAAACCCTTTCTCCTTCGCTTATACTGGTGGGTGTGATCCTTTTCTTGCAAGTTTTCTCAAAATCAACAAATAGTTGAAATATAACGATTGGCTAATTAATGTCTTGCTTTTAGTGGCAATTGTTCTAGGTACAAGATGCATTGGTGTATTAGGAGGATACACAATGCTTCTAGGCATTTTCCAAAGGGAGGGTTTGTTTCAACAATATTTTCCTTTTCGCTTATCTAAATCTTTTTTCCGTAAGACTTGTTCGGAGTCAACAAAGTCCGAGGTTTAAACTTGTTCAAGGAAATCCAGCTTTTCCTTCTTGTAATCATGAGGAGAGATAATTATGTTTTCTCTTTGCATTTGGGATCATTTTGTTTCTTATTCATCTTTTCCTAGTGATTTCATTTAATTTCTTATCTTCCTCAAGGCACTCAACGCAACTAGGTTTCGTCTAGGCTTAAGGACTTCATTACCATCATAAAGCACCTTATGAGCATTTCTAGCCTTTTTAATTACTCGTGATTTGGTTCCTCAACAATGATGGGAATGCTATGCTTATCGCTAAGACTCGATGTTTAGTGACCATGTGAGCAATCGAATGGTGTTTCCTTGTATGTACAACTTGTTTTCAAGTTTGTTTTTCAAAGTTTTCGATTAGAAAATCTCTCAAGAGTTTTGATTCCTTTGCATTAAATTCTTGCTTAAGCATTTTCACATTTTCTTGAAGTTCTTGTTTTGCTTAGTTGTTTTAGAAAGTTTTTCTTGCAAGGAATGTAATTCTTGTTTCAATACTTCTTCTCTAAACTTACTTTTTCTAATTATCGTACTCACTTGGTCATCCATTTCCCGCTCACGAGTGGTCAACTCAAATTTTGCACGTTGTTCATAAATAGCAACACGTTCCTTATAGGCATTTAGTTCGTAAATTACGGAATCATCGTGAGCACATGCGTGTATTCATCAAAGACATAGTCATTGTTGATCGCAGAAGATGCATCACTTGGTACAACTTCACTTTCACTTTGTTTCACGATTGATCGTATGGGACAATATTGTTATTACCCATATTTTCAACATTTGATTCAATAGTTTCATTGGTTGTACTTTGTCATGCATCCGCTGCACATCAAGATCATCGTATAGTTTTAATACCTCCGAGATGAGTTTGTCCTTGGATGGGCCACTAGTGGTGAAGAAGAGACCTTGGGAGAGACCATTGGAGAAATGCTAGCCATAAAAATTGTGTGTGCAGAGGTCCATCATCTACATCGTAGTCGTATGCATCACGTCGCCGACTTGAAAGGCATTCGATGATTGTGACCTATCTCCGAATAGGTCGCTCATCCACATCTCGCATCATAGGTCTTGGCATTGCCCTCAAGAAGAAATAGCAATTCCTCTTCATTCAAAGCAAGACCATTGTCCCGAGCTTGTGCCAGCAAAGATTTTATCTCTCAAGTAATCAAGATTCTCGCGGACGCTTTGGAGATGTGCGCCTTGCAATGTGTCCTCACCACCACGCTTATAGCATTTGATGGGCTTAGCTTGACCTTGGTTACCATTCCTTCCTCGATTCTCGTTGCCAACATAACCTCTCCACCCACCTCGTCCCCGATCATACTGTCTTTCCGAATCGGTTGCACCACGATCCTTCCATCTTTAACAAGGGCTTGATTGTGTGGGTTAGATGCGCTCGAGGTTGTTGTTGGTTTGTGGGAGAGTATTCATGTTTTGACTAATGAGAAGAGCTAGTTGATTAATGAAGCTACCCACGTGAGCATCAAGATCGCCTTGTTTGTACATAGGATCGTGAATGAGTTTGTGATTACCATTACCCAAAGGTATGACTTGTGATGCTTTGGTTGTGATTCCGATGTTTGAGTAGAAAGTCAGAGAGTCATTAGACGAGCTTGTCTCTCCCTGGTTGGTTTTGAACCGATTGAGAATCAATTTTTCAAACATAGCATGTCTCTCATTCTCAAGGAGGAAGGCATAGAGTTGCTCATAGTTTGTATTCTTCAATCCTTTAGTGAGCTTCACAATGGTAACAAACTTGTGCCATTCGGGATTCATGTTGTTCACAAATTTTGAGTTCAACTCGAATGTTAGGCATAGTCATTCGATGTTCCTCATGTCATTAACTAACTTATGAAATCTCACATAGTACTCATAGACATTCTCATCCGGTTTCATCTTGAAGTGCTCAAATTCGCCATAGAGTTGGGATTCTCTGCCTTCCATAGTTAATTCGAACCCGAGAGAAGCATCTTAACATTGTCCCAAACCGCCTTAGCATCCGTGTTATGATTGATCGCCTTGTAGATGTCTTTAGGAAGACCTTGAAGAACAATGTTTGAAGCCCCGATATCTCGCATCGAATCTCTTTTCTCCTTATCATCAAGCTCATCATACATCTTAGGTCCGTCCATTCCGTAAACAGGAGTACCATCTTCATTAGTATCAAGTATGTCTCTAGTCGCCTCAACTCGATATGGTCCTTCATCAATGGATTTGAGAATGTTGACACCATTTTCCTTTCCAAGGCAATACAATCGATTCGCTGAGCCCAAGAATCGTAGTCGCCTGCCAAGCATGGGTGGACGAGTATCCGAGCCACCGCTTGAACATCCCTCGACAAAGTGGAGATGACAATAGGAACGTTGGTAGACATGTTAACAGATTATACGGGATTTTATAACTCTATGATTAAACCGGGAAATAGATTCTTTCACGGGATTTTACTAAATCAAGAGAAAACCGTAAACAATCACTCAAGTCGCTAGAAGATAATGCACTAAGTCGCTAGAAGATAATGCACTAAGTCGCTAGAAGATAAAGCACTAAGTCGCTAACACTTAATTCGCCAGACAGCTAAGTCGCTAGAGTCCCAAGTCGCTAGACAACAAGCAAGTCGCTAAGTAGTAACTCGCTAACCCTCAAGTCGCTAGCAAAATTTTGGCAAGAATTGCCACACAAGTCGCTAGAGATACAAGTCGCTAAAGAGCAACTCGCCATGCACCAAGTCGCTACCACTGTCGCTACTCGTAGTGGAGAGTCCACTACTTGTACTTTAACTCGCTAGATCTAACTCGCTAGGTTTAACACCGTAACTCGCTACAATTTTGTGAAGCAAGTCGCTACGAAGAAAATTATCCGTGAGCTAAGTCGCTAGCTTGAAAACCATATAAACATCACTTTTCAATCCAAAACAACCCAACCAAGATGATTCAAGCTACCAAATGAAAACCTAAACACTTGTGATGATTCTAAACATAAAAGTACTAACAAAATTCAAACTTTAACACAAGAAATCAACCAAATGATGCAAAACCACTAAACTTTTTCAAACTCAAAACCACCTAAAACCACTAGAAATCCAAAGATGTGCAAGATATGATCCAACCATGGCTCTTGATACCAATTGTAAGATATAACTTTTCACATACACATCAAACCATAACACAAAGTAGCATATAGATGGAATTCTAGAGAGAAAGTTAGAGGTTTAGGGAACTTAGTGAGAGAAAGTGAAAGATATTATTATGAGCTCCAACTCTCTACCTTGGAAGGTAGAGAGTATTTATAGTCTTACATAAATCGCCACACATCGGGTCATGGTGGATCGTGTTACTTAACTAAATACTACTTGCATACACGACTACGAGGTAAAGACCCGTCTGTCCTCCACGGTGTTACTTAACTAAATACTACTTAACTTAAAATAACTACTTGGTTTGAGATAAATGGAATTAAGTTATTACTACGAGCATGTATTTAACGATTACATATACTGAGGTGACCGACTCTTTAATACCGGAATTTCTAATTCCTAATTTGATCATTTCATGTTGTGTGCATAAATGTTACACAAAAACACATAACAAAAATATTACAACTATAATTATCTGCCGTTATAAAATCCGTTGCTATGCACGAGTACTCGTCTAGTAATAAAGGAAACACACAAAATTGAAACATATCAATATTTTCCTTTTATGGAAAACCAAAGAACGTCAATAAGAGAGTTCAATTTTTTTACGTGGCACTTGAGTCATCTAATTGTCCAATAAAATTCAAGATTAGCCTCTCAACTAGACCAAAGTTTATGTTTTAGAGAATAGAAGGGGAAAAAATTCATAAAACAAGTGTCTAAATTGCAAGATAAAAACTTAAAGAAAGAGGGGCAATTTATAAAATTTTAAGAGCAAAATGTAAAATAATGTTATATTATATTTTATATAATAAAAGAATTACATCAGTTCGGAGTCATTTTGTCAATTCATTCTTATAAGTTTCTATGTTTTTTAATAATTTTGGAAATTAAACAAATACTTCCTGATACTTTACACCCCCTATACTTTATAACTTAAAAATACAATATATATACGTTGTTTTAAAACTCCACATATAAATATACATAAGATTATAAATATCATTTTTTTTACTATATATGTTTACTAAGGACTCATTTATTTCATATTAAAAGTATGACAAATGTGGACACGAATTTGAATATCAAAAGCGGCTAAATTATTGAAAACGAGAATATAATTATCAAATTGTAAGTACGAGCTATTGTAATATGAAAAAAAAAATGTGTTTGTACTTATAACAACTACTCATGTAATTTTTATTTATTTATATAAGGATATGTAAAAACCATTTTTAAAAAACTTTAAGGAGTATATTTTAACTTCATCAACGTTTATTATGTGCAACTAAACTCGCATCTTGTGTGTCATAATATCAATAGTGAAATTTAAATATGAACATCAACATCTAAATCAGGTAAATATAGTTGAATCTTGAGTTATCTAACAAATTTTTTTACAAAATTTGATTATACAAAATTCTAATGGATATTAATTGATAATGAAAAACTCGTGCATAAGTATATAATTATATGTAATTACTATAAAATACACAATATTCAGCATTTATACAAAATAATTTTTTTTTTGTCAAAACCCTGTTCATAACTAGTAATTAGTTAATAAAATTTACAATGAAGTTCAAAACTTTTCTAATTTTAATAAATACTTATAAAGAGAAACCAACTTCTATTGTTGTTTTTGTTGTTGTCATCATTATCTGGTTAACTTAATCGTAACGCAAAACAAATTGTATATGTATGTGATTATGATATATCAAAATGAAAACACCAATCACTGTGATATGTAAATAAATACACGAGATTGTGAGATTCATGCACAATGTCTTTTAGTAATTTACTATTTAAAATTCTCAAATATGCTTATAACATGTTTAAAAGAAACACCCTTACAAGTGTGACGAATCGCAAAACTATTCATTGTCGTTTTCTTTAAAGTTCAAGTACGAATATATATTTGCGCAAACTCTTTTCACTACTCCCGTTTAAACGCGAGGTTTAGAAGTAGCATTGTATGTAGTATGTGATTTCACATGGAATCACTTGCTATTCTTTACACCTAACCTAGGACAACCACACTAAATACAACGTAAATAAATTTTATCGCGATTTCAACACATACAATAACGAACTTTTCACCATGAAGAAGTTATTGGAAACTCTACCCTCGTTCTTTGCATACTGAGGTGATTAGTTACAACAAAGCCCTTCAATTAAGGTAAATATCCATTCATGGAGGCTTTGTTTACATCGTTTGTGTACCCCTAATTACCTTGACAACCGAAGGGCGGATTTTCACTCGTCGGGATGCCCAGATTGTGATGGGGCGATGGAGACATCACAACACCTTCTCGTTGGCTCTTCTTTGGCAACTTATTTATGGATCTAGATCAAGGCTTGGTGGGATTAAAAGATTACCAAAAATTTCTTTGTGATATATATTCTATCTTGGCCTCTTGGGGGACACAGTAAAGCTAACTAATAAGATCAAGAAATGTTTTGAGGTGGTGGTGCTAATAACGATATGGGTTCTATTGAGATATGGGAATGACATTTTCTTTGATTTGAACTTTTGAAGCCTCTAACAAAGAACATGCTAATATAAGAAATCAAGGTTATATTTCACTCCTGCTTATGGAATCCTACTATATAATGTATGATCTCTTTGTAATTTTGTTCTGCCAGCTTCATACTAGTTTTTAATGAATTCTCGTTAAAAATTAAAATTAAATAATAATAATAATAATAATAATAATAATAATAATAATAATAATAATAATAATAATAATAATAATAATAATAAAGTGATGTTTTATTAAACTTTGAGTTTTCAATAAAGTGAACGCTTTATTTAAAAAAAAAAAAAAATAATAATAATAATAATAAGACTAAAATACACCGTTGGTCCCTAAACTTGTAGCGGAGGATCGCGATGGGACTAAACCGGCATAATCATCGCCACGGGTCCAAACAAGAGCTATTAAATGCCAGATTGGTCCCTTTGACCAATTCTCTGTTAGTCAAAGTCTGCATGTTAGGGTGTGCCTTGCACATGAGGGTAAACTCGTCATTTCATTGTTTTGGTCTATTTTATTTCATCTTCATCTTCCTCATGGCTAAACCCAGATTCCGCGACCTTAAACCCGTAATCCCGAGGAATACATGTGCACAAGGATTAAAATGAGGAAGATGAAGATGGGTTCTTGAACCAAGCGATGCTTACCTAAACAAAGTCATGTACAGAAGATGAAGTTGTCCTTAGCAAAAGAAAATTTGAAGAGGAGCAACCTAAAATATACTTTGGTGTGAAGTGATGAAGGAAGGGAGAAATGACTTAGAAACATTACAGTTTATTATACCGGATAAATCATTCTCGATTTTTCAAATGTTATCCGAAATTATAGTATTATACCGGATAAATCATTCGATTTTTCAAATGGTGGAGTAAACCCACGCACTTGGTAGGCCAAAGAAACCCGAGTTTGCAACATTATTAAGGAAAAACATCTTTGTTTGGTTATTCTCCAAAAAATTTGCCCACTCACTATGGTGTCGTAAATCAATTGCACTAGACCTTGCCAAACAGACTTCACCACGATCCATACAAGACTATTGTACTAACTAAGCTAAGATGCAACAACGTGCTATAACTTGTCTTCTTTATCATGGCTACCAAAGATGTAGGTTGTAATGTAACTTCCGAGAGGAAAAGAAAAACACACCGGTGTTTATATGCTTCACCATTCATTATATCTAAATTAGCAAAGTATATATCATAGACTTCGTACATACCCAAGTTCATGCTTACGTTTTGGTTCTTTGAATCACATTTGTAGCTTATCGACACCAAAATCAAACATTCAATGCTTTGTAGCATGTCTACATGCAAAACTTAAGCACCAATCATACGATTCCTTTTCTTGTCCAGTGAGTTAAGTTGAGTCCTTTTCATATTTCTTGGATCATTCACAAAACACAACGGGAAAAGGACTAAAAAGTAAAAAGATAATATACCCTTTACCGTTCCGTGCCTTTAATTGTTATGATATGTCAAAATTAAGGATGCACATATATTCGTGGATGGAACCGAACTAGTATCCGCTTCATGATCGGTCACTTATTCTTCAAATTGATTCCAAAAATCCGGACCTTATGCATATGTGGGAATTTGGCAATCACTAGCACAAAACCGCGAGTGTGTTTAAGAAAAGCATCGGATTTTGATAATCGGTGTGTGAGATGCTATCAAGCACCAGAAAGATCCAGATAACAAAAATTGTGTCAACACCAAATAAAACTATTATATATACCAGGAATACAGAGTAAAGACGAACAGGATTAGTAGGAATCTTATTGGGTGAAAAATCAATTAGCATGCATAGTCCATTATAAGAAGGCCCTAAGAAATACAACATATGTATCTTCTTCAAAATGTTTGTTGAGAAGATTGATACAGATAATCATAAACAGTACAAACGACACTGTCTTAACAATGAACATTAATCAAATGCAGATGTTTAGCCCATGAGGAAGATGAAGATGAAATAAAATAGACCAAAACAATGAAATGACGAGTTTACCCTCATGTGCAAGGCACACCCTAACCTTAACAGACTTTGACTAACAGAGAATTGGTCAAAGGGACCAATCTGGCATTTAATGGCTACTGTTTGGACCCGTGGCGATGATTATGCCCGGTTTCGTCCCATCGCGATCCTCCGCTACAAGTTTAGGGACCAACGGTGTATTTTAGTCTAATAATAATAATATTATTATTATTATTATTATTATTATTATTATTATTATTATTATTATGTGTTGATGTATGTGTTGATCTGACAGGGTTATCGCCTCGACGCAAACTGGTATGGTTGATTTTATGCCCGGTCGTGCGGTGATTGAAGATGCACAACGTAAACGCGTCAAGTACGAGGCTAAATGTGCGGATATTGGATATGGGTTTCTCCCCTTTTCATTTTCCTCTTTTGGGGAACTTGAGAAGAATGCGGTTACCTTACTGAACCATATCCGAAGATTCTCGATGACTCAAGATATTGGAGCACGTGTCGCTGCTCATATTTTTAGTAGGATTAGCTTCGCTATAGCTAAAGGAGTGGGGGCCCAGTTAGTATCTCGGCTCCCTACTAATTTCTTGTAAATCCTATGAGTTTCTAATAAAGTGATGTTATAATAAATAATAATAATAATAATAATAATAATAATAATAATAATAATAATAATAATAATAATTTTTGTTATATCTTCAGATATTTGAACTAAAACCACGTACTCTTTAATCATATACGTATATAGTTGGAAACTACAATGGTGGCATAAAGAGGCGTTTTAATGCAAGCCATTAATTATGATCAAAACAAAACCTTTTTTGTATATCTATATCTCTATATACTAGATAAGTAGATATAACGAGTAAGGGAACCCGCGATGCAATGGAATTGGCTTCAAAGGACTTACTTTGCGGCGACACTTGAACCTCGGGGACTATTTTTGCTAAGTTGTGAAACTTTGCATTTAATGTTGGACTTATTTTGTAACGACGCTTAAACCTCGGGGACTTTTTGCCAAGTTGTGAAACTTTGCATTTAATGTTTGGACTTACTTTGCGCGTCACTTGAACCTCGAAATGTTTTCGCCAATTTGAGAAAGTTGGCATTTAATGCATGGTTGGTTTCTCTCTTCCCCGATCTTTAGTATATATACTAATGATGACATTCCTTCAACTCAAAGCGCTAAGGGTGGTGGCATCACCATACGGTTTCAATCGGCATGGCTTCAAACCGCACGGCAACACCAATGCTACTGCTGTGGTATGGGTTCGGTGTCCATGGGCTACGGGGTGTGATGCCGATTTGGTATGGGGAGTGATAGCCAAAGTGTACGTTGGGCAACAGTCAAAAAAATAACCGTTGGCTATTATTCAAAAAAAAATTCCCCTATAAATATACACTTTAAATCACCATTTTCAAATCACATTATTCTCTTCTTCTTCTTTCAACTATTATTCTTTTAAAAAGATGGATGCTAGGAAAGCAAAAAAAGTTTCAACCTCATCCAAAGGTCGTGGAAGAGACTCGATCACAAACCGTCGTCCATGAAGTTCAATCACAACCACCTCCCTACTATCCCCAAATGAGTCCTCGTCGGTCACTATTATCCTCAACCAATTATGAATTAAAAAATTGAGTGAAGTATGGAATCATGGTTGCCACTAAAAAACTATGGTGAGGTATGAATATAGGTGGAATGATATTATTGGTGGGTAGTGAGGTTTGGTGAGGTATGGTGAGGCATGAATGCCACCACCCTAAGACATTCCTAATATAAAAACGGATGTTTCTAACTTGTGCATAAGGTTTCACAGCTTGCTGACAGCCATTGATCGGTCTCCATTATCTTTTAGCATCAAACTTTACAACCATTTATTGGTCATTTAGAAGATGACACCTAAGTCATGAGACCCTCTTTAACATGTGCCTCTATGGACACAAGTTAAAAATCCTATAAAAATTTAAGAGTCGACACTAACACATACATCTATTGACTTCTCAATGCCTACCGTGACCAATTAATATGATTATTAAAGGACCTCAATGAAAAATTACAATTAATGACTCGCATAAACAAATCAACTAAAAAGATAAACCAACAAAGTTACAACCGGTTGTGGTGAACACATAATTAAAGTCTTTAAATTAATTGTTAGGTCACCATATTAGTAACACAAGCATCAAGAGAAGAGATAGAGAAGAGATCGGATGAACAATAGCAAAACACACACGAAATACTATATGAAAGGTTACGTAGAGTGTAAGAGAATGTATTGAACAACCAACCCTCAGTGAGGGTTATACAAGAGTATTTATAGGGCAAGGAGCTAGGCAACACTTCTAGACTCCTTCCTTCTTATGGGCTTGGGCCAAGGCTTATGGGCCTTCACATAAGCCTTAGCTTAATAACAAACATAAAGGCCTAATTAAGCTAACTATTACATATTAATTACTAACACTTGAATTTAGTTTAGGAGTGATTCCAACAATCTCCCTAAGTGTTAGTAATTGATAATGTAAACGTGAAGGTGTTGATGTAATAGTAGTTTTGACATCTTCCGACATTCTTCTTTCTTGTGAAATTGTTTCCTTTGAAAAGTTCTCGCTTGACGTCATCATTTTCTTTGTTCTTAGATCTTTGTTCTTTGTGATGGTAGTGATAGTATGTTGTTGTTGTTTGCTTGTGTCCGCTTCGTTGCAAAGGTTCCACGCCTTTCTTCAACATGCTCACACGCTCATTTAACGTTGGACTTCAAAGATCGATATAGTTCTCTTAGTCTTTAAACTTTGTAGATTCTTTGACTTGACGAAGAATTATTCGACTTTGTGTTGCCTTTGAGAGAACTTGCATTAGTGATGATGTTGGTATCGACATGTGAAGAATCTGACGATTATTCCGCTCCGAGCTTCCATAAGAGGAAAACATACACACGGTTAGTAATAAGCGGATTCCTAAGACTTACAAGTTTGAATTTCGAGGGTGTTAAAGATAGTGTGAAAACACATCTCTAATTCTCACAAAGGCCGTTCTCGAACCTGAGTCCCACAAGTGAGATAACACGATGTACCGGCACACCCACAGTTCAGATGAGTCGGTGAGGCACACCAAGCATCACCTCACGATCAGACCGTTTGAGACACACTAAGCGTAATCCACGGGAGTTACAAGTGACCGCTTGTCGGTCGTTTGATGTTGACCTCGGCAGAGTTTCCATTCAATCACTAAGGATCACTATAGTGAATCTCTCATAAATGTTCTCGATGCATTGCTAGGATCCGTATGACTCGATAACGCATACATCGTTGTTCTTATTGTTGAACAACAAGTGATAAAATGTCATGTGTACCTAAGAGATCTTTGATGAATCTCGTGGCTCTAGACTCAATAGTGCACTTTGGTTTTCCTGGCGGAGACAAGGGAGAGGGTCTCCTTCTTCAATACCAAAGAATCTCTAAGAGAAAGCCAATAGTTTACGAGGGTTCCCGTGAGAATGAAACAAGCTCATTGGGAGAAACTTGAGTGGCTAAGAAGGTTTAGTGCATGCGCCATCGGGTCCATGACGACTTTTAATCTTCAATACCGGTATCACTAAGTGACAACCAAGAGCATATGAATTGAACCCGTGTCCGCCTCTAATGTTGAATAACGGAGGCTATTTCTTTTCACCCTTTTCTTTTCTTTTCTTTTTAATTCTTCAACTCCTTCTTTCTCCGATTCTCATTTTCTCATTTTATAATCATACCTAAGGACTTCTAAGTACTAACTATTTGTGATGTCCTTGGGTAGATCCCTCCGCTCTGGCGGATCATAGGACGGTTATTCCTAACCCTAGTCACCTTATAACTCCATGACTAACCTATGTTACCATAAAACCATTTTCTTGAAAATCTCTCAAAGTGGTTATGATTGAAAACATTTTGTACCACCGTAAGAGTTTGATCATTTGCGTAAATACTCCTCCACATGTGCTTAAGTGTTTAGACAGAAATTTGCACGGTGAGAGAAGAGCTGCACTTTTGAATTGATCGACTCAAGATAGACAATCCCCACGAGACACGGTTACGTTGCATAGTTAAAGAGTTACATTGTCGCTTTTAGGTGACAACTAGCTCTAATAACTACCTTGAAGGTGTGGACAAACCTCGAAAGGTTGTCAAACCCACAAAGTTCATGTCTATCAAGAGCTTCTCGAATAGGTACAATTTACTTGGATAAGTCTTTGGAAGACAAATCTTTTCAATGTGTGATCGCTCGTATCCCGTCAATTCATGGGTTACGTCTTTTCACACGACGATTCAATAGCAAATCAACATATTTCTTATCACAATAATTTTCTCCCCTCAAAATGGCATATATAAATGTTATTTTGATAACGTTTTGATAATAAATATGACCATTTCAATTTTTGTTGGAAGATTATCAGGAAGAACAATTTTGTGAACAAAGTTTTAGCAAATACTCCCCCTCAACAAGTAATACTAACTTTTGAGGTTTTGAAAACATAAGGGGAAGTGCTTGTTCTTTTGAGCAAAACCTTAAAAAATGAAAGGTTTGATAGGTTTTACTCAAAAGTAAGAAGCTTTCGCTCCTTTTATAAGATTGTGGCACTGAAGCGTACCACAGGGTCCTTTCATTACAAGAACGGGTTGTACACTGTTATGTGTGCACAAACCATTGTCAATATAAAATCACACATCCAAAATATTATGAAATAGAAGCGGTTTAAGGGTACCGTGAAGTCCATCAATCTTTCCAGAATGCGATCGTATGCTGATAGCCGGTGAGAGTAACTGGACGACCGCCTACAAAGCTCTCCAAAGTTGTTCAACAGGTCCCTTCAGACAACCTTTCATCAATCGTGGTGATGATCCTCTTCACATCCCGCCTATCCTTAGAATTCCATCGCTTTGGAGAACCAATTACTTCATGTATCTCCTTCAACCTATAAGCCAAACCGTCCTCACCATCTTTAATGTGCGATCCCCAAACTTGTGAAGATCTCTACACGCGATCAAGCGGTTGCTATGTAGTTCATCATGTAAACCACTCGAATGGTTTCTTGATGAGAGTGTATTGTGAGAGCTGGTTGATGTCGTATTTCTAGGCGAGGTCCGTGAAGTTGACACGGTCCGATAGATTCAACAAAGAAGTTGTAAATCTTCTACACGCTTGGATCACTATGCTTCGATGAAGATGAGTAAGGACTTGATGTATTCATGTTGAATTTCGGTCGAGAAATGTCTCATTCTTCCCCGTACTTTAGCAAGATACGATCTTCAATGTCGTTGAGAGACAAGTTCGAAAGTCCGCTCACGTAATTCATAGTCCCTTTCATCTTGTATTTTGACCACGATAGTCTTGAGAAAGGTGTAATCCCATTTAGACGAAAGGGTGACATGCTTAATGACCATGATCCCTTTATCACCGAACACTTCAAGTAGAGACTTTCGAACCGGCGACTCTTGTAGTAGATTCGCCGCTGCTCGCCAATGATGAACTCGACATTGCATCAATGTCACATTGCTCCACCGTTGGAAAACATGTGGGTAGCCTTTTCTTCGATGGTTATGCAATGGAGTATATGGTCACGGAATGGAAGTGTACGTGATGTAGCGTATTTTTGTACCATCGCTACTGTAGAAGAAATTCCCAATCTTTGTTGAAGAAATAGCGAAATGGAATCCTAGGTTGATCCGGTTGGCCAATTGTTGGTAGAGGTTTAGACTAGTCGGTGTAGTATGGAGGATTGTCTCTTTGGTGAAGTCGATGTTTGCTTGTGGTTGAGCCAATCAATGTTGTTAGACATGGCTCGTGCTATATTATCAAGGTGATATTCAACTTCAATAGCACTTTCCGAAATGTCTTTGAGTAGTTGAAATGCTTCATTCTTGATTCGTTTCAACTCGATTTCGCCATCTTCTTCACACGGAACTTCTCTTGCGAAACTTAGCATGCTCCAACGTACTACCTTCTACCATATCCGGATCATCGCTGGAGCGGGAGTGGCATCAACAAGTTTAGAAAACCATTCAAACTTGGTGTCATCTTCGCTCTAGCCATGAGACGACATCACCGAGGCGCTTCTTCTTCCTCTTGGCTTTGATGAGGATGATGGTTTCTTTGTTGTTGAAGCGGGAGAGGTGGGTTGTTGTTGGGGCTCAAGGACTTCCTCATCGTCACCACCAATGTACTCAAAGTGATCACCGGTTTTCTCCGTCTGGGTGGTAACTAAGAGTCCCGAGGTTTTTCAAGAGAAGAACGTGTAGGAGGTCGTTGTTGAGTGGAGTCCTTTGGGGTGGAGGTTGCATGGAGGATGATTCACCGCTTTCTTGCGTTTAGGCTCTTTATCTTTATCCTTATCTTCATCGCCTCTTGGACGCTTAGGCTTTTCACTTCTTCTCTCTCATGTCGATTAAAGTTGGTATTCCAAAGAATGCTTCAAACAATTTACTTTCATAAGAAGCAAATGTTGCGGATCGTTCGACATTTGAGATACCACCGAAACCAATTCAAGATCTCGAGAATATTATGGGATCAAATTGATTGATGTTTACTTGCATAGGTGTTGATCTCATAGTTTGCTTGGCCAAATGCAATAGATTCGGATAGAGTTGTTTGGTAAACATCTCCTTGTAATTCCGTGAACGATGTCAAGAAGGAACTTGTGAGTGTAACCTTTGATCATCTCGCTCATTTCCCTCGAGGATTACGCTCCATGAACTTCGGATGTACTCCCTTGCGGTGACATCTTGTCATTCTCGCCATGAAGATACCGAACACGGTCACGAGAAAATTCACTTTTCGTAAGCATGTCTTTCTTCCCGACCGCTTGACAGCCTTTAACGATCCTTGTCTTTGCCCGAGAAGTCCAAGAGTCTCGCTGGCTTCTTTTACGATTGGATGTGGATTTGGTTGATCTTCCGGATGGTGGTGGTGAAGAGTGAGAGGATGAATCTAATGATGAAGAGTCATGAGGAGGTTCGTGGTCCTTAGGAGGTTCAAGTTTTCTCCTTGGAATGAGTTGGACCGCTGAGAAGATAATCATCATAGTTTACTTCGTCATCTTGTCCGCTTTAGCCTTTTCTTCACGAATCCGGCCTCTTCCTCTCGCTGGCATGAGTCGCACCTCTTCATCGCCTTTTCTTTCTCGACTTTTCCTTTTCGGTTCTTTAAGATCATAGGTGATGGTCTCCTCCGTCGTTGTTGTTGTGGATCGTGGGTGGTGGTACCGCCTCCTTATCGGGTTGATTAACCGCATCGGGATCCGTGTAGTTAGTGCACCACTGACCCTCCAGGGCTAACGAATTTGTTGTCGCTTAAATTGTTCAAGAACGTGTTGGAGTCTCAAAATTTTCACCTTTTTCCTGTAATCTTTGTCAAGTTGCTCTTCATCGAACTTTCTTCTTCTTGCTCAAGCACCGAGTCTTTCCCTTGTCACCTTTGGGACTATGAGGTTTTGCTACTTTCTCGCTCAACGCTTGAGTTTCGAGTAGAAAACTTCTTCATCCGATCGTTGTTTTCGAGTCTTCATCGACTAGCTTTCTTTGCGGTTCGACTTGGGAATGGGAATAGAACAGCTTCCTTAGATGGAACTTTCCTTTGAGTGGAGGTTTCCTCTTAGGGAACTTTCGTTGACTCTCGCTTGCAACACTTCCTGCACCGCCTCTTCCGGTTTTCCTAATAGGTGTATCGAAGACTTGTCATCGAAAACCAACTTTACCTTCATCAACCTGCTACCAGACACCTTTTGTATGAATAAAGTCGTTTGATTTCATCGAGAGAAGGTGATCCGCAACACAAAGACCTTGTTTCTTTGTTGTTGACTCCTTAAACCGATCGTTATAGTAGGTTCATACAACATGTCATGATTATTGGGGTCATTGAGTCTCTTGGGGATATCGTGGTTATACCCAAGTGCTCTTTCGATCAACAGCTTTGTATATCCGATATAAGGGATCTTTGAGCCAAGCTTTTTGAGGAATGTCATCATGTCGCCCCATATCGAGCTTCAACTTCGATATGCTTCATGTTGACCAAAGCCCAAAAGATTTGAGCCCATGAGTGGGATGCTTGATCTCACAAGAAACCGTCAAGTCTTTACTGACTTAAAACAATTTTAAGCACAAATGCAATTTAAGATCGAGAATACAGGGATTCCCGGTCGTTAAGTCCCAAGGAGACTCAATGTGTGTGCAACACATGATCGACGATAGAATGATCACTAATGATACGATCGAAAAGATTAGGATCGAATATTACACTACGTAAAAAGTTATAAAATAAAAGCGACTTAAATGCAAATTAAGAAAATTAAAAGATAAAAATATTAAATAAACACTATCACTATTTTTAAAGTGATGAACGTTTAAAACCAAAAACTTACGTTTTAAATAAAAATAACGTAAACGTACAAAATAAAACGTGAAACTTATACAATATAGATCCTAAAATATGAAAAATACATTTTTACAAACCTAATGATAAAAGAAAATTTATAGAAAAAGAAAATTATTTTTAACACTTATTTATTTAATTATTATTAATTAAAAACTATTTATTAAGTATTTAAAATGCACTAAAATAGAAGAAAATACAAAATTAACCTAGAAAAATGAAATTATAACTTAGAAAAATCTAAAATATGATAAAACTAATTTTAAAACAGAAAATATATTTTTTAGACTTTTTATATATTTATTATTAATTTAAAACTATTTAAAACTAATTTAAATTATTAAAATACCAAATAAAAGGAGAAAAATAGGAAAAATACTTTTAAGCTTTTTATATTTATCTAAACTTAAGAAAAATGAAAAATTATTTTTGAGACTTTTCTTAATTTTTGTATTAAATGCTATTTAAAATACTTAAAACTAATTTAAATTAAGAAAAATAGCAAAACAACTTGGAAAAATCTGAAAATTGCAGGAAAAGTCTAAAATTATATAAGGAATAAAGGAAAAATATAAAAACAAGGTGCTATATGGATGGAATAGAATCGATGAGGAAAGTGCTTAAAATAAGCACTTCCAATAAGCAAAAGGAGACCAATAAGCACCAAACCAAAACAGGAACTATAATATGCTAAAGAACCAAAATGCAACACAAATCAATAAGCTTAAACCTCTGGATATCAAGATGCAATGATTTGGTGATAAGAGAAACAAGCTAAAAGCGATTCTAGAGCCAACTTTAAGGCGTAAAATAAGCAATTAATTGTCGGAAACTAGAAAGAAATTATTGGAACTTATACAAGACCTGGGTGAGATTCTATAAGCCAAAAATCAGCTCAACACAAGCTCTAATGAGCTAACCGTTAGGTCTGCAAAACTCCATAAAACCATGCAGTAACAAGGTTCTCGCATGGGAATAGACACCATGTTTGAGCTTATTTATAAGCTCATCGATAATCAAAAGCTAAAACCAGATAAGTGGTCTTGAGGACCACCTAGAAGACTACACTTAAACCAAATCTCAGATTCTAAACCTTGAAATGAGCTTAATGCTCAAGCCGCAAAATCTGCTTAAACTAGATCGTACATGCCTTTCGACTTCAAAACAGATTCTATAATTGACTTTCTTGAGTTTTAATCCAAAGTAATTCACTGATTTTGATGTTTAGAGACTAAAATGATTAAGGCAAGCTAGATCTACTTAATCTAAAGCCAATAAGCTAAATGATACCTACTGTTTCAAACAGAAAATGAACTCAAGAGAGGCTTGCAAGTAGATTTTGACTTTAAGCTCTTGCAATCACAATAATTGACTCAATTGAGTCTAACTAAGCTTAACAAGCATGACTCAACAACCTTTAAACACCGAACAAGCCTAAACACAATTTAAAAGCAAAATCCAAACACTACTTTATTTCAATCTGTTATGAAACAAAACATATACCAATATCGAACCAACATGTGATAAGGATCAAACCAAGTCTAAAACCCTAATTAACACTAAAGAAGCAAGTGGGAACTAAATTCAAACACAAACACAGATACAAGCTCAAGATGCAAAGTGGCTCAAAAATGAAATGAGAAACTCACTTACCATCGATCCAATCGGTGTGCTGAGACTGCACTCAAACCTAAGACTATCGTTTTATTCCAAAACCAACCCAATTTCACTGCTTCACCCAAATTTCCCATTCCAAACCATTTGACCATTTCTTTGACTGCTGACCATGAAGCAAAATTTATTGAAACCGACTTTTGAGCTTTCAAAAGACTTTAAATAGCTTATATAAGCTTAGTTAAGTTTAGAAATAAGCTTCAAGAGCTTGTGCATAAGACTTGTAAACCGAAATTTGCACGCTTAGCTTAAAATTTGAAACTCATAATGAACTTGGAATTGCTTAATCAAAACACATTACAATCAAGGTTTAACTTAAATATGGTTCACATGAATTGAAATTACATCATTAAGATATGAACTACAACATTTTAACAAAAACGACATTAAGGTAAAACTATAAAACTAACTACTACTTTTGCTTCTTTCCTCTCTCTCTTTATACTCCAAATGCTTCCCTCGACTTTCTCGAGCATATCCCACCAAGAATTGAGACCATTGGATGAGTCAAGGAAATAATAGCCGCTTGATTTGTTTTGGCGCCAAAGGATTTTAACAGTGGAGGGTTGAGTGAGGGGTTGGAGGATCATTAAATGATTCTTGTTTTTGTGATGAGTGGGGGACAATGAGAGTGATATGGTGAGGAGGGGGTTGATTGTGGTGAAAGTGAGCGGAGGTGGTAGCAGTGGGGAAGAGAGGAAAATGGCGCAAGTGGGTGTTTGACTTGTTTGGTTTGATCAAGGTGGATATTAGTAATAGGGGGGGTCAAAACAGGGGGTCATATGGGCTTGGCAGGGTCATTTGGTAAGGCAAGGGTCCAAAAGGGTTTATAAAGGTGTTTTAATGACAAGGACTATATGTGTAATTTCCGAAAACTCAAGGACCTAATCGCCAATTCGTAAAAGTTACCCAAGGGACCACAAGTGACAACCTTCAAAAGTATAAGGACTAATTTTGCCATTTTACCATTTTCCGGGGCCATTTCGCCAATTTTCAAAGTTGAAGGACCATTTTGTAATTTTCTCAAACTTTTAATATTTTTCACCAAAGAACTAAATTTGACAAGTTATGATTTAAAAGGACCTTTGGTGACTTTTCTTTTGAAATTTTGACTCGTGGACTATTTTTGACAATTTTAGAAACTGGGGGACTAAAACCGCAATTTTGTAAATTTGATATGTTTTTCATCCGATTTTGATATTTTTGCATTTAAAACACATAAAACACTGATTTGTGATATTTTGACCATTTTGATGTGTTTCCGAGTGTTTTCGGATGATTTTGCGGTTTAAATGGTATAAAATGATGAGTATTTAGACACTCATCAATCCCCACATCGAGATATTGCTAGTCCCTAGCAATGATTTGAGAAAACATAATGGATTTTAATCTCTTTACCAAAAGCCATTACTCGAGTAGCCAAATGTTTCAATATAATAACAACTGACAACATTAACAAACTAAACCATTAAACAAAACACTATTTTCATTAAACAAACATTACCAATGACAAATGGTAAGAAAACATAAAACTATTAACATAACATGACAAATAAAAATCAAACGTCAAGCAAAATAATTCAACATCTTCATCGACATAAACAGACTTTTTTTCAAAACAATTACTTTCATTTCCATAACATTGCTTTCTTGACTTACCAAGAAATTATAACATTTGACTAAAAATTAATGTTAAAATTTAATTAGAATAATTAGTTGAGATTAAATTAGTTGTATTAAATTAAAGAATTGTATAAATTATGTTACTAATTTCAATGAATCTTAGTTCACAAATTTAAAAAAATAAGGAAAAGTATTTCGTTTCTGGTAAGGTGTTTAATCCGATGACTGAAGGAATATACGTGTTGTTTGGAAGTTAGTGAGTGAAGGGTGGGTAATTTTTTTTGAGGGGAATATAGTAGGGTTTGGTAGGTGGCAGGAAGAAAGGTAGTGTTTTGTTTGTTACAGGATATTAGGGTAAAGGGTATGCTAGGCATTGAGTCAAAAGTTATAAGTGTTTTAATCAGTTGATTTCAAATAGGACTAATTTATTAAATCAAGGACAAATGACAACTTAAAGGACATTGCTTTTCATTTTCGGATTCATTTAATTAGACATTTGATTTCAAATTTTATTTTTCAACAATTTAATTGATTTAAAAGACCTTTGTGATTTTCTTTTGAATTTGGTTTTGAATTTGAAATGGAATCATTGAATTATTTACGATTTATTTGTTTAAACAAAAGTTTTATTTTACATTTGTGTGATTGAATTTTAGTAAGTAAAAGGTCATACAATTCAATACTAATGTTTAAAATATGATTTAATTCAAAACATTGGTAGCAATTTAATTACCTGAAACTATTTGAACCGTCAATTTATTTTGTTAGAGACTCTCATTTGAATTCTTTTGGATGATAATTTGGTTTCTTTACAACTATTTGCGACAATATTTAAATTAAAAAATTTGAAAGACATATAATTTATTTTTACAAACTTCTGATACAATTTGTCGAAAGCGAAACAAAGATAAAATAATAAAATTTTATGATGAAATAAAAATGAATATAAAGACAAAAAAAGAATACTTAAAAATTTTTTTTTTTTTTTTTTAATTTACTATAAACAAATTTTAAATTATAATAAATAAATAAAAATAATTAAAAAAAAATTTTAAATTATTAAAAAAAAAAAAGAAAGAAAAATATAAAAAAAAAATTTAAAAATTTTTTTTTTTATTAAATTAAAATTAATTAAACAAAAAGAAAAGGAAATTTATTTTTAATAAAAAAAATTTTTTTTTTATTTTTAATTAAATAAAATAATAAAAAAAATGAAAAAATGAAAAATAGAAAGAAAAAAAAGGGAGGAATAAAATCAAAAAGCAACAACAAAAAAAAAAAAAAAACGAATTGAAAAAAGTCTTAAAAATATTGAAAAAATTGATACGTACAAAAAAAGTAAACAAAACAGCGACTTTTTAAAAAAAACAGTGCCATAACAATAAACTAATAGATAACATATTTTTTTAAAATTTTTTAAAATAGATAAACAAACCTAAAAAAATTTTTTATGAAAAAATAAAACTTAACAAAATTAAAAAACAACTTTTATAAACATACAAGAACAAAACCATAAAAAGAAATAAAAAAAGAAAAAAAACCCCAACATTTCAACACCTTTCCAATTCCTAACTTCTTTTTCAAAATTTACTTTTTAAATTAATATATTAAATTAATAATTTTAAATTAAAAATGATTAAATTTATAAGTATAATTAAATTTAAAAATGAAAAAAATTTTTTTTTCACTCCATCTGGAAAGTTTTTTCAATTTAGTGGTGGTAATTTTTGGGGAGGGGGTGGGGGAGGGGAGAAAGCGTTTGTTGGTAGGGGAAGGGGGGGGTTGAAGCAAAGGTTAAGTTTAAGATTTTTTAAAACAGAAAATATATTTTTGACTTTTTATATATTTATTATTAATTTAAAACTATTTAAAACTAATTTAAATTATTAAAAATACCAAATAAAAGGAGAAAAATAGGGAAAAATACTTTTAAGCTTTTATATTTATCTAAACTTAAGAAAATGAAAAATTATTTTTTGAGACTTTTCTTAATTTTTTGTATTAAATGCTATTTAAAAATACTTAAAACTAATTTAAATTAAGAAAAATAGCAAAACAACTTGGAAAAATCTGAAAATTGCAGGAAAAGTCTAAAATTATATAAGGAATAAAGGAAAAATATAAAAACAAGGTGCTATATGGATGGAATAGGAGCCGATGAGGAAAGTGCTTAAAATAAGCACTTCCAATAAGCAAAGGAGACCAATAAGCACCAAACCAAAACAGGAACTATAATATGCTAAAAGAACCAAAATGCAACACAAATCAATAAGCTTAAACCTCTGGATATCAAGATGCAATGATTTGGTGATAAGAGAAACAAGCTAAAAAGCGATTCTAGAGCCAACTTTAAAGCGAGAAAATAAGCAATTAATTAAAGTGGAAACTAGAAAGAAATTATTGGAACTTATACAAGACCGGGTGAGATTCTATAAGCCAAAAATCAGCTCAACACAAGCTCTAATGAGCTAAGCTATTAGGTCGCAAAACTCCATAAAACACATGCGAACAGCAGTGCCACTCGCAGGGAATAGACACCATGTTTGAGCTTATTTATAAGCTCATCGAGATAATCAAAAGCCAAAACCAGATAAGTGGTCTTGAGGACCACCTAGAAGACTACACTTAAACCAAATCTCAGATTCTAAAACCTTGAAATGAGCTTAATGCTCAAGCTGCAAAATCTGCTTAAACTAGATCAGACATGCCTTTTGACTTCTGAAAACAGATTCTATAATTGACTTTCTTGAGTTTTAATCCAAAGTAATTCACTGATTTTGATGTTTAGAGACTAAAAATGATTAAGGCAAGCTAGATCTACTTAATCTAAAGCCAATAAGCTAAATGATACCTCTTGTTTCAAGCAGAAAATGAACTCGAAGCGGTTGCAAGTAGATTTTGACTTTAAGCTCTTGCGATCACAAATAATTGACTCAATTGAGTCTAACTAAGCTTAACAAGCATGACTCAACAACCTTTAAACACTGAACAAGCCTAAACACAATTTAAAAGCAAAATCGAAACACTACTTTATTTCAATTGTTATGAAACAAAACATATACCAATCTTGAACCAACATGTGATAAGGATCAAACCAAGTCTAAAACCCTAATTAACACTAAAGAAGCAAGTGGGAACTAAATTCAAACACAAATCTGAATACAAGCTCGGTATGCAAAGTGGCTCAAAAATGAAATTGAGAAACTCACTTACCAGATCCAATGGTGTCTGAGACCCGTGCAAACCTAAGACTCTCGTCTTATTCCAAAACCAACCCAATTTCACTCTGCTTCACCCAAATTTCCCATTCCAAACCATTTGACCATTTCTTTGACTTACATTGACCATGAAGCAAAATTTATTGAAACCGACTTTTGAGCTTTCAAAAGACTTTAAATAGCTTATATAAGCTTAGTTAAGTTTAGAAATAAGCTTCAAGAGCTTGTGCATAAGACTTGTAAACTGAAATTTGCGATTAGCTTAAAATTTGAAACTCATAATGAACTTGGAATTGCTTAATCAAAACACATTACTTTGAAGGTTTAACTTAAATATGGTTCACATGAATTGAAATTACATCATTAAGATATGAACTACAACATTTTAACAAAAAGCGACATTAAGGTAAAACTATAAAACTAACTACTACTTTTGCTTCTTTCCTCTCTCTCTTTATACTCAAATGCTTCCCTTGACTTTACGAGCATATCCACCAAGAATTGAGACCATTGGATGAGTCGAGGAAATAATAGCCGTTTGATTTGTTTTTGGCGCCAAAGTTTTAACAGTGGAGGGTTGAGTGAGGGGTTGGAGGATCATTAAATGATTCTTGTTTTTGTGATGAGGTGGGGGACAATGAGAGTGATATGGTGAGGAGGGGTTGATTGTGGTGTGAGTGGCGGGGGTAGCGGTGGGGAAGAGGAAAATGGCGCCCAGTGGGTGTTTGACTTGTTTGGTTTGATGGCGAGGATATTAGTAATAGGGGGTCAAAACAGGGGTCATATGGGCTTAGCGGGGTCATTTGGTAAAGCGAGGTCCAAAGGGTTTATAAAGGTGTTTTAATGACAAGGACTATATGTAATTTACGAAAACTCAAGGACCTAATCGCCAATTCGGAAAAGTTACTCCAAGGGACCACAAGTGACAACCTTCAAAAGTATAAGGACTAATTTTGCCATTTTACCATTTTCCGGGGCCATTTCGCAATTTTCAAAGTTGAAGGACCATTTTGTAATTTTCTCAAACTTTTAATATTTTTCACCAAAGAACTAAATTTGACAAGTTATGATTTAAAAGGACCTTTGGTGACTTTTCTTTTGAAATTTTGACTCGGGGACTATTTTTGACAATTTTAGAAACTTGGGGACTAAAAGCGCAATTTTGTAAATTTGATATGTTTTTCATCGATTTTGATATTTTTGCATTTAAAACACATAAAACACTGATTTGTGATATTTTGACCATTTTGATGTGTTTAAGGTGTTTCGAGATGATTTTGCGGTTTAAATGGTATAAAAATGATGAGTATTTAGACCTTCATCAATCCCCACATCGAGATATTGCTAGTCCCTAGCAATGATTTGAGAAAACATAATGGATTTTAATCTCTTTACCAAAAGCCATTACTTGGAGTAGCCAAATGTTTCGGTTCAAGTAAGAACCATGGTGCGCGATAACCATGTGATTTTGAGCAAACCACAGTAGTAACGGTTTGATTTTGTCTTTACCGGAAGCCGTACCCATACGGACTAGCCAACTCTTAGATAAATTATCGAATTATCTTTGGTGAGTCGATTACCAATTATGGATTTTCCACGCCTTTACCACAAGCCATAATCTTGCGGGCTAGCCAACTCTTCACTTTTTAGGATATGGTGAGTTGAGAACCATACAATTTTAGGCAAATGCAAGCCATATAAGCGGTTTGATATATCTTTACCAAGAGCCGTTTGCTCTGGATTAGCCAATCCTTTTGTCTTCTGAGACAAAGCGGATGATAACCAAATGAGTAAGTGTAAAACACTTACTCCAAAAAAAATTTTGGCCAAAAGCAGGGAATTGGGTAGATAATATATGAAATTAGTGAGAATTCCCCAGCTTAGAAATGAATATAGCCCTCGATATTCAAAGTACCGGCGGATATGCGAAACAAAGAACGTGAAAGGAAATATTCGGCCATTATTTAGAAAGATTTTTTTTTTTTTTTTTTTTTTTGAAATTTGCACAAACTGTAATTAAACTGAAACTAGAAATTTGTTTGCAATAAAGATTTACATACACTTAATATTGCTCAAACAAGAGCTTAAAAGCTTAAAAGTACACTAGTAAACTTGAAATTATAAAAACGACATAAAACTAAAACTACACTATACTACATTATTATTAATTAAAAACTCTTTTAACTATTTAATAAATACTCTAAAATAAAAGAAAATAGGAAATAAGGCTAGAAAAATAAAGTTAATACTTAGAAAAATCTAAAATATGATAAAACTAATTTTAAAACAGAAAATATATTTTTTTGACTTTTTATATATTTATTATTAATTTAAAACTATTTAAAACTAATTTAAATTATTAAAAATACCAAATAAAAGGAGAAAAATAGGAAAAATACTTTTAAGCTTTTATATTTATCTAAACTTAAGAAAAATGAAAAATTATTTTTGAGACTTTTCTTAATTTTTGTATTAAATGCTATTTAAAAATACTTAAAACTAATTTAAATTAAGAAAATAGCAAAACAACTTGGAAAAATCTGAAAATTGCAGGAAAAGTCTAAAATTATATAAGGAATAAAGGAAAATATAAAAACAAGGTGCTATATGGATGGAATAGGGCCGATGAGGAAAGTGCTTAAAAATAAGCACTTCCAATAAGCAAAAGGAGACCAATAAGCACCAAACCAAAACAGAACTATAATATGCTAAAGAACCAAAATGCAACACAAATCAATAAGCTTAAACCTCTGGATATCAAGATGCAATGATTTGGTGATAAGAGAAACAAGCTAAAAGCGATTCTAGAGCCAACTTTAAGGCGGAAAATAAGCAATTAATTAAAGTGGAAACTAGAAAGAAATTATTGGAACTTATACAAGACCTGGGTGAGATTCTATAAGCCAAAAATCAACAACACAAGCTCTAATGAGCTAGCTGTTAGGTCTGCAAAACTCCATAAAACACATGCAGCAACGATGATTGCCTGCAGGGAATAGACACCATGTTTGAGCTTATTTATAAGCTCATCGAGATAATCAAAAGCCAAAACCGGATAAGTGGTCTTGAGGACCACCTAGAAGACTACACTTAAACCAAATCTCGATTCTAAAACCTTGAAATGAGCTTAATGCTCAAGCTGCAAAATCTGCTTAAACTAGATCAGACATGCCTTTTGACTTCTGAAAACAGATTCTATAATTGACTTTCTTGAGTTTTAATCCAAAGTAATTCACTGATTTTGATGTTTAGAGACTAAAAATGATTAAGGCAAGCTAGATCTACTTAATCTAAAGCCAATAAGCTAAATGATACCTACTGTTTCAAACAGAAAATGAACTCAAGAGCAGTTGCAAGTAGATTTTGACTTTAAGCTCTTGCAGTCACAAATAATTGACTCAATTGAGTCTAACTAAACAACAAGCATGACTCAACAACCTTTAAACCTTGAACAAGCCTAAACACAATTTAAAAGCAAAATCCAAACACTACTTTATTTCAATTGTTATGAAACAAAACATATACCAATCTTGAACCAACATGTGATAAGGATCAAACCAAGTCTAAAACCCTAATTAACACTAAAGAAGCAAGTGGGAACTAAATTCAAACACAAATCAGATACAAGCTCGATTTATGCAAAGTGGCTCAAAAATGAAATTGAGAAACTCACTTACCTTGATCCAGCGGTGTGCGACCGTACCAAACCTAAGACTCTTGTTCTTATTCCAAAACCAACCCATTTCACTCTGCTTCACCCAAATTTCCCATTCCAAACCATTTGACCATTTCTTTGACTTACATGACCATGAAGCAAAATTTATTGAAACCGACTTTTGAGCTTTCAAAAGACTTTAAATAGCTTATATAAGCTTAGTTAAGTTTAGAAATAAGCTTCTAAGAGCTTGTGCATAAGACTGTATGGCGAAATTTGCAGTTAGCTTAAAATTTGAAACTCATATGAACTTGGAATTGCTTAATCAAACACATTACTTGAAGGTTTAACTTAAATATGGTTCATGAATTGAAATTACATCATTAAGATATGAACTACAACATTTTAACAAAAAAGCGACATTAAGGTAAAACTATAAAACTAACTACTACTTTTGCTTCTTTCCTCTCTCTCTTTATACTCCAAATGCTTCCCTTGACTTTCGAGCATATCCCACCAAGAATTGAGACCATTGGATGAGTCGAGGAAATAATAAGCCGTTTGATTTGTTTTGGCGCCAAAGGATTTTAACGGTGGAGGGTTGAGTGAGGGGTTGGAGGATCATTAAATGATTCTTGTTTTTGTGATGAGGTGGGGGACAATGAGAGTGATATGGTGAGGAGGGGTTGATTGTGGTGTGAGTGAGGGAGGTGGCAGTGGGGAAGAGAGGAAAATGGCGCCAGTGGGTGTTTGACTTGTTTGGTTTGGTAGGCGAGGATATTAGTAATAGGGGTCAAAGCAGGGGTCATATGGGCTTAGCGGGGTCATTTGGTAAGGCAAGGGTCCAAAAGGGTTTATAAAGGTGTTTTAATGACAAGGACTATATGTGTAATTTACGAAACTCAAGGACCTAATCGCCAATTCGAGAAAAGTTACTCCAAGGGACCACAAGTGACAACCTTCAAAAGTATAAGGACTAATTTTGCCATTTTACCATTTTCCAGGGGCCATTTCGCCAATTTTCAAAGTTGAAGGACCATTTTGTAATTTTCTCAAACTTTTAATATTTTCACCAAAGAACTAAATTTGACAAGTTATGATTTAAAAAGGACCTTTGGTGACTTTTCTTTTGAAATTTTGACTCGGGGACTATTTTGACAATTTTAGAAACTTGGGGACTAAAGCTGCAATTTTGTAAATTTGATATGTTTTCATCGATTTTGATATTTTTGCATTTAAAACACATAAAACACTGATTTGTGATATTTTGACCATTTTGATGTGTTTCGAGTGTTTCGAGATGATTTTGTAGTTTAAATGGTATAAAAATGATGAGTATTTAGACACTCATCAATCCCACATGAGATATTGCTAGTCCTAGCAATGATTTGAAAAACATAATGGATTTTAATCTCTTTACCAAAAGCCATTACTTGGAGTAGCCAAATGTTTCAGTTCAAGTAAGAACCATGGTACACCGATAACCATGTGATTTTGAGCAAACCACAAGTAAGAAAGTTTGATTTTGTCTTTACGTAAGTCGTACCCTTACGGACTAGCCAACTCTTAGATAAATTATCGAATTATCTTTGGTGAGTCGATTACCAATTATGGATTTTCCACTGCCTTTACCACAAGCCATAATCTTGGGCTAGCCAACTCTTCACTTTTTAGGATATGGTGAGTTGAGAACCATACAATTTTGGGCAAATTGCAAGCCATATAAGCGGTTTGATATATCTTTACCAAGAGCCGTTTGCTCTGGATTAGCCAATCCTTTTGTCTTCTGAGACAAAGCGGATCGATAACCAAATGAGTAAGTGTAAAACACTTACTCCAAAAAAAATTTTGGCAAAAGCGGGAATTGGGTAGATAATATATGAAATTCGTGAGAATTCCCCATTAGAAATGAATATAAGCCTCGATATTCAAAGTACCGCGGATATGCGAAACAAAGAACGTGAAAGGAAATATTACGGCCATTATTTAGAAAGATTTTTTTTTTTTTTTTTTTTTTTGAAATTTACAAATTGTAATTAAGCTGGAAACTAGAAATTTGTTTGCAATAAAGATTTACATACACTTAATATTGCTCAAACAAGAGCTTAAAAGCTTAAAAGTACACTAGTAAACTTGAAATTATAAAAACGACATAAAACTAAAACTACACTATACTACATTATTATTAATTAAAAACTCTTTTAACTATTTAATAAATACTCTAAAATAAAAGAAAATAGGAAATAAGGCTAGAAAAATAAAGTTAATACTTAGAAAAATCTAAAATATGATAAAACTAATTTTAAAACAGAAAATATATTTTTTTGACTTTTTATATATTTATTATTAATTTAAAACTATTTAAAACTAATTTAAATTATTAAAAATACCAAATAAAAGGAGAAAAATAGGGAAAAATACTTTTTAAGCTTTTTATATTTATCTAAACTTAAGAAAAATGAAAAATTATTTTTTTGAGACTTTTCTTAATTTTTTGTATTAAATGCTATTTAAAAATACTTAAAAACTAATTTAAATTAAGAAAAATAGCAAAACAACTTGGAAAAATCTGAAAATTGCAGGAAAAGTCTAAAATTATATAAGGAATAAAGGAAAAATATAAAAACAAGGTGCTATATGGATGGAATAGGAACTGATGAGGAAAGTGCTTAAAAATAAGCACTTCCAATAAGCAAAAGGAGACCAATAAGCACCAAACCAAAGCAGGAACTATAATATGCTAAAAGAACCAAAATGCAACACAAATCAATAAGCTTAAACCTCTGGATATCAAGATGCAATGATTTGGTGATAAGAGAAACAAGCTAAAAGCGATTCTAGAGCCAACTTTAAGGCGAAAATAAGCAATTAATTAAAATGGAAACTAGAAAGAAATTATTGGAACTTATACAAGACCTGGGTGAGATTCTATAAGCCAAAATCAGCAACACAAGCTCTAATGAGCTAAGCTGTTAGGTCTGCAAAAACTCCATAAAACACAATGCGAACAGCGATTGCCTGCGCAGGGAATAGACACCATGTTTGAGCTTATTTATAAGCTCATCGGATAATCAAAAGCCAAAACCAGATAAGTGGTCTTGAGGACCACCTAGAAGACTACACTTAAACCAAATCTCAGATTCTAAAACCTTGAAATGAGCTTAATGCTCAAGGCGCAAAATCGCTTAAACTAGATCGGACATGCCTTTTGACTTAAAGCAGATTCTATAATTGACTTTCTTGAGTTTTAATCCAAAGTAATTCACTGATTTTGATGTTTAGAGACTAAAAATGATTAAGGCAAGCTAGATCTACTTAATCTAAAGCCAATAAGCTAAATGATACCTCTTGTTTCAAGCGGAAAATGAACTCGAAGCGATTTGCAAGTAGATTTTGACTTTAAGCTCTTGCGGTCACAAATAATTGACTCAATTGAGTCTAACTAAGCTTAACAAGCATGACTCAACAACCTTTAACACGAACAAGCCTAAACACAATTTAAAAGCAAAATCCAAACACTACTTTATTTCAATTGTTATGAAACAAAACATATACCAATCTTGAACCAACATGTGATAAGGATCAAACCAAGTCTAAAACCCTAATTAACACTAAAGAAGCAAGTGGGAACTAAATTCAAACACAAATCTGAGATACAAGCTCGATATGCAAAGTGGCTCAAAAATGAAATTGAGAAACTAAACACACCATGATCCAAGCGGTGTCTGAGACCGTACCAAACCTAAGACTCTGTTCTTATTCCAAAACCAACCCAATTTCACTCTGCTTCACCCAAATTTCCCATTCCAAACCATTTGACCATTTCTTTGACTTACATTGACCATGAAGCAAAATTTATTGAAACCGACTTTTGAGCTTTCAAAAGACTTTAAATAGCTTATATAAGCTTAGTTAAGTTTAGAAATAAGCTTCAAGAGCTTGTGCATAAGACTTGTGTGAAATTTGCAGTTAGCAAATTTGAAACTCATACTGAGAACTTGGAATTGCTTAATCAAAACACATTACTTTGAAGGTTTAACTTAAATATGGTTCACGGAATTGAAATTACATCATTAAGATATGAACTACAACATTTTAACAAAAAACGACATTAAGGTAAAAACTATAAAACTAACTACTACTTTTGCTTCTTTCCTCTCTCTCTTTTATACTCCAATGCTTCCCTCGACTTTACGAGCATATCCCACCAAGAATTGAGACCATTGGATGAGTCGAGGAAATAATAGCCGTTGATTTGTTTTTGGCGCCAAAGGATTTTAACGGTGGAGGGTTGAGTGAGGGGTTGGAGGATCATTAAATGATTCTTGTTTTGTGATGAGGTGGGGGACAATGAGAGTGATATGGTGAGGAGGGTTGATTGTGGTGTGGTGAGCGAGGGGTAGCAGTGGGGAAGAGAGGAAAATGGCGCCAAGTGGGTGTTTGACTTGTTTGGTTTATTTGGCGGGGATATTAGTAATAGGGGGTCAAAGCAAGTCATATGGGCTTGGCGGTCATTTGGTAAAGCGAGGTCCAAAAGGGTTTATAAAGGTGTTTTAATGACAAGGACTATATGTGTAATTTACGAAAACTCAAGGACCTAATCGCCAATTCGGAAAAGTTACTCCAAGGGACCACAAGTGACAACCTTCAAAAGTATAAGGACTAATTTTGCCATTTACCATTTTCCGGGGCCATTTACGCCAATTTTCAAAGTTGAAGGACCATTTTGTAATTTTCTCAAACTTTAATATTTTCACCAAAGGACTAAATTTGACAAGTTATGATTTAAAAGGACCTTTGGTGACTTTTCTTTGAAATTTTGACTCGGGGACTATTTTTGACAATTTTAGAAACTTGGGGACTAAAGCGCAATTTTGTAAATTTGATATGTTTTCATCGATTTTGATATTTTGCATTTAAAACACATAAAACACTGATTTGTGATATTTTGACCATTTTGATGTGTTTACGAGTGTTTTCGGATGATTTTGCGGTTTAAATGGTATAAAAATGATGAGTATTTAGACACTCATCAATGCTCATAGCCACGTCACGACCGGAAGCAGATTTGGTGATGATGATGTAGAGTTCTCCATGGTTGAGGAATATTCTTAAGATCCACATGTGAATGCTTAGTGATTACTCCACGAAGCTTCGTCATAACCAATATCGATCGAGAATTGTAGAAACGATCTCTTGATTGGTGTGGCATTGAGTTCGGTTGGCTCGATGACCGGAATGAGGAGAACAACCCTTAGATCAGCGAGTGTGATGGTGATTTGTTTGTCATTGAGAGTCACCGTCATGCGTTTTGTCCTTTGATCTTTTGCATTGTAGTCGAGGCTGGTGAATGCCTGTTGTGGCGAGGTGGAGAGCATGTTCGATAGGGATGATTCTTGAATATCCACGGCAATTACGCAAGAGGACTCGAGCGGTGAGAGTTTCAAAGTCAACACGAAGATTGTTCTTTCCAATCTTCATCGGATAGCCATTAGGAAGATATCGGCAATGGTGAGAACATTTGGTGCATCCGCATTACGCATTTGAGCGTCCGTGTCGTGATCTAAAGATATTTAGCCAAAGAACCAACATATCGAAAGACATTATGTTAGTCAACGGATGGTTTTATTGTCTAATTATTGAGCGTAATATGTCGATGATTATTCTGAGTCCAATGTCACTTGTTTTGTCTAATAGTCCAATGACGTCGTAATAAGTTTAAGTGAGTTGATTAACTTTAAGTTTTAAAGTTCATGTTATCACTTATTATTCACAACTTGTTAAACATTTAAGCTTATTAGTGACATTATTGGTTTCGTGGAATTATGATTTATTTATTTACAAGTTTGCACGCATAACAATTCATATTAAGGTTAAACAAGGCTTAGGCGTAGAAATGGCGACTTATGCGTAGCAGGAGTGATATCTGCGTAGCGCGAAAGCTTATGCGTGGGTTCTCAACTACGCGTAAGAAATATTAGCGTGGGAAAAGGGGACCTTATGCGAGAGCTTACGCGTGGCGTATATGGAACTTTACGGCTAAGGCTTACTCGTAAGATTCAACCTTATGCGTGAGGTCGGTGTTTACGCATATCCTTCACTGGATCGCGTGGTCCCTTATGTAGAACCTTGCGGCGTGGCGTTACGCGTAAGATTTCTCTTCGCGTAACATGCTACGGCGTAAGGTGATCCTTATCGTAGATGTCAAACAACCTTGATTATGAATTTTCACGTGTAACAAACCTAAAATAAAATCATCATAGCACCAATATTAACACATACATTCATTAATTTTCGGATCATATCATGAATATTCATTTAGCGATTACGTAAGATAACTTATGCGTAAACTTAAACCCTAAGTTTCAAGGTTTACGCGAAGATATCTAACCATAGGATTTGCACCAAAGTTTTTACGGGATGTCTTAGATGCTTATTGAGATGTTCTATCCAAGTTTTAACATCAATCTCTAAGAGAATCGAAATACCTAATTTTTACTGAACATAAACCCTAATTTCCAATTTATGAATCATTAGTGTTTACGGGTAATATCCGGGCCTAGATATGATCAATTCAACTTGAAAACAACCTCATACAACAATCTTTATCACCAAAAATATTCACATTTGAAAACACCCAAATCGACTTATGAACCCTAATTTTGAGAAACGGACAATTCGTGTTTCTGGGTGAATTAGATTGATGAAAATGGTTTTAGTACATAGTTATGAATATTTTAACACCATTACATCTTTAAAAAACACACACCTGATGATCTTGTGTTCTTATGCTTACGCGTAGAACACAAAGATCATCAAAACACAAGTTTTAGCCGTTGGATTTGCATATAATTCAAAACCCTTGTTTATAAACACGTTTAGATTACTTAAATCACTTACAAAATGAAGATCAAGAAGCGGTTGAAGTTTGAATGTGGATCGTGGATGAAGTTAGGTGAAATATTAAATGTGATGAAATAAATGAGGTGGGTGAAAGGTTTTGTTAAAAAACACTTTGCCAATTTGACACCTTGATCCCTCCACTTTTTCCACTTACATAAAATGCCTTTATCTTCCATTTGGTTACCAAGCGAGTGATATTTGGAAAGAAATTTGACGACACTCCCCTCGACTTAAGAAATAATGAAAGTTTATAAATTTTAGTCCGAGGAGTGTTAGATAACCAGAAATGTGACCACCATTATTAAAGAAACAACCGGGATAGGATAACATGCAAGTACAAGGTTTTATGAAACTGATAAATATTTGCTTTCTCCCCCTCAACACTTGATCGGAAAAATATTGAATTTTGAAAGATTTGAGTGTTGACTGAAGATTTGTACTTGCCATGTTAAAAGAAATATAGATAGAAGAATATTTTTGTTGTTTTACCGTATTTTATATTTTTGTATTTTGTTTTGAAAACATTATTTACAAAAGAGGTGTTGGTGTTTGTTGGTTTTTAAGAATGTTTTAAGAGTTCATCCAGTTCCTCTTGAGTCAAACACCGCATACCAATCCGTGGACCAACTCATTAAACCTAGCAGGGAGCTAAGGCTTTGGTGAGGAGATCCGCCGATTGGTATTCTGTACCCACAAAGTATAATTCAACGATGCCACTGCTCCACGTGGTCCTTGATGAAATGATATCGAAGATCGATGTGCTTTGATTTGAATGTTGAACTGAATTGCGAGATCGCAATAGCACTCGATTGTCGCGATACATCGGGATTACATCAAATATGTAACCATAGTCTTTGAGTTGTGTTCTCATCCAAATGACTTGAGCACAACACAGACATGGCTACATATTCGCTTGCTGAGGAGAGCGATGTGCAATCCCGCTTCTTCGATTGCCATGACACCAATTTGTCACCAAGAAATTGTAATGTTCTCAAGTACTTTTCCGTGAATCTAAGCATCCTGCGTGGTCGCGTCTGAAAAGCTATTAATTCAAAACGAGAATCCTTGAATACCGGATCCCAAAGTTAATGGTTCCCTTTATGTATCGGAGGATTCTTTTAGCCTAGAGAGGTGGGTTTTAGTTGGTCTCGATCGATAACGGAGCAAAGATATACAAGAAAACAATATCGGGCCCGCTGGTTGTTAGATACATGAGAGACCCAATAATACTACGGTATTTGGTAGGGTCCACCAATTTCCCATGTAAATCGGCGTCTAGCTTCTTGGTATGAGCCATTGGTGTGGCATAGGTGTCACAGTTTTGCATTCCAAATTTGTTTAACGGTTCAAGGGCATATTTGGACCGACTCAAGAAAATACCACGGGTGATTGATGAACTTGCATTCCTAGAAAGAATGTGAGTTCACCCATCATTGACATTTCAAAATGTTTTGTCATTAATTTTGCAAAAGCATTTGAGTATTTTAAATGTGTTGACCCAAAAATGATGTCATCCACATAGATTTGAACGATTAAGATGTGAGCCCCGTGATATTGTATGAAAAATGTGGGATCGACCGAACCTTTGGTGAATTTATTGGCAATGAGGAAGGATGATAACTTATTGTACCACGCCCGAGGAGCTTATTTGAGACCATACAGAGCTTTGTTCAGTTTGTAGACATGGTTCGGGAACTCGGGATCAACGAATCCTTCAGGTGGTGACATAAACCGTTTCTTTCGGTTGTCCATTCGAGCGGTTTTGGCGTCCATCCGAAGACCGTGATGTTCATATGAGCATGACGCAAGAAAAATCCGAACGACCTCAAGACGAGCAGCCGAGCAAAGATTCTTCAAAGTCAATACCTCTTCCATCTATAACCTTTAGGCACCGGGCGTGACTTGTTTACGATTCGTTCCTTGACATTCAATTTGTTCTTCCAAATCCATTTGAGACCAATGACGTAGACCCTGTTGGTCTTTCAACCGATTCCATACTTCAAGGCGTTTGAATTGGTTGAGTTCTTCTTGCATGGATTCAATCCAGTTGTCTTTTGTCATTCGTCTTTAATGTTTTAGGCTCAGTTAGCGAGACATTGAGTGCATAAATGCAATGTTCACCATCTCTGTGAAGACGTTGTCGTGTTAAACCGGTTGATTCGGGTTGCCAATAATGTTCTCAAGAGGATGGTCTTTTGTCCAACGATGTGTAGAGGTTGATGTTGGTATACATTGTGCGATTTTGAGGATTCAAATGGTTTGTTGATGATTCCGCGACATCGGTGCAACAGTTTCATTGGCAAGCGGGTTAAAGAACGCATTTTGATCAAAATCTGCGGTGGGGTACTTCATTAAGAACATCGCGTTGGTTCGGCGTCGTTGGAAGCAGTTTGTTCAACTGTTGTTGTAGAGTCAACAGTGGTGCTTCTTCAATGATGAGTTGTTGTAGCGGATATATCGGTATAATAGTATGATCGGGTTTAGCGGTGAAACAATGGATACACCGAGCACGTTCATCAATGTCATCACTAAACAACAGAGCAAATAGCGTTTCCATTTATTGACGAGTAAGTGGGGGCTTAGTTCGGTGATGATGGGGTTTGAGGGAAGTTTAAGCGGTTGTGACGGGTTCTAAGTCATTATGCTCGAAGCCATTTATGTAAGTTCATCAAAATTAGCATGAATGGTTTCCATAACACCGCTTTGTACGACGATTCCGATCCGAAACCCTTAGAATTTTCACAATATCCTATAAATACTCCAATGTCATTTTGGCTTTGAGCTTTCCAAAGTCGTACGATCATTATTTGGGTAGCAAAGGGATCCAAATATATGAAAGTGTTTTAGATTCGGTTTATGGTTATGGATAAGCTCAAAAGGTGTTTTGTTGTGGCGCTTTGTAATCATTGAATGATTTTGAGTATAGCATGCAGTTGATACGACTTACGCCCACAAGTAATCTAGAAGTTTAGCATTGATTAACATTGTTCTTGCGCTTCCACTAACGTTCGGTTTCGTCTTTCAACAACTCCGTTTTGTTACGTGTATGCGTGCAATAGATGTCGATGCTCAATTCCCACTTTCTCATAAAATTCTCGAAGAGTTTGGTTATGATTCGGTTCCTTTATGCATTACGATTTGGCGGACGGTGTTAAATTTGAACTTGAATTTTCGTGAAAGGTGATGATCATCTGTGGAGCTTTATCTTTACTTGAAGAAAGTAGACCCAAGTCCATCGTGAATAGTCATCGAAAATTACCAAGATGTAGCGTTTGCCATTAATCGTTTGCACGTGCATCGGGCCACACAAATCCATGTGAAGAAGATGAAGCACATGTTGAGAGCGTGTTCCACCTTTGAAGGAAAATGTGCGAGTGCTTTTACCTTGTTCACAAACCGAACATAGGTGATTTTGAGTATCGGAATCTCGAGACCTTCAACAAGTTTGTGTCGAGCAAGGTTGGTGATGGTTTGAAAGTTAAAATGTGAGAGACGGCGGTGCCATAGCCGAGGATTTTGTTGATGTTGCCTTTGAAAGTGAGCGGATGGGAGATGAAGCAACCATATCTCGCATTGAGATTGTGTATAAACTAGAATTCGAGAGCCGGACATAAGATCGTTTCCTTGTAGATCACGAATGAAACATGTTTTCTCCCCAAAGCAACTTCCAAATCTCCATCACGAGTTGACCGAATGAAAGATATTGTGACCGAGGCCTTCCACATAATAAACCCTACTAATTTCGATATTGCCATTGATATAAACTCCGTAGCCCATGATAGGCTGCAAGTGATCATTCCGAATCGGCGGTGCCAATGAACTTTGCAATAAAGTTTGATAACGAGTTTAAGATTACTGTCATGTGTCGGGAACATCCGCTATCAACAATCAAAGGATGATCTGTATCACACGCATTACACATGCGACACGGATGGAATAGAGGTAGATGTGGAACCCGATGAGTTAGAGGGTTCCTCAGCAGTTATAGTAGAAATACACACATCAATGATTTTAGGCATCCATTTAAATCCTAGTGTATTATGTATCCATTTCTGTCATCTCCAACTAGTCTTAGTTTTAGTCTTTGTGAATGCACTAGGTGGTACTACATTCCTTGGAGGTGATACTGGAGCTACAGGACATCAATGCGTTTCTTAGAATCTAAGGAGGGCGGTTTACCAAGCACAGACTTAGAAGTATTAGTGGGCCTAGAGGTATTCCGATTCTTAGGATTCCGTAAAAGAGACAAGATAGCTCTAGCAACACATTTGTCATGACAATCAGAAAGCATACTTTTACGACAAATAACACAAGAAGCATCAGACTGAATATCAAAAGTACTTAAAGGTTTAACATTCGTTACAACACTTTTTTCATTACATTTGTCGGACCCAATATCTAAAGTGGGTGCAACATGAGTCTTATTCAAAATCCTACGGTGTTCTTCTACTTGACATTCTTTATTGATCGTTTCTTAGGTCGCAACTTCCTATTCTTCCTTGTATTGCTCCTAGGTCGTGAAGTGCGACGTTGGGAAAAGAGGCAACTATTCTGCTTTTAGTAGAAGGAAACACATTAGTATCTTGTGTTTTGTCGGAGGCATTACATTCACGTTTGCTAAGTGTTACAGGTGCAATTCTCTTAAGGATGCTAGGTGAACTTGTTCATACTTTCCTAACATTTCCTTAACTTAATGATAGTGTGCACCAAATCTTGATTTTCGAGCGAAGATTTCAAAGAAAATTCATAACTTCTTTAGTGTGTGTAAGATAATGATCAAGTTCGTTTGATGCTTCATCACGAGTCTGTTTGAGTAAATCAAATATGACACCATATTCTGTTTAACTTTTGAAAGTTCATGTTCATATTTTGAGATTTGACACTTAAAAGCGTTTGATCATCCGAGTTGCTCAAGTTTTGGATTAAGATTTTTGCATGCAACTTGGCGATTTTGTTTTGAAAAACAAGTTGTTGATCGTGAATATCCTTTTGACACCAATTACGACGACGTTTTTCATTTGAAAGTTCGTTTAATAATCGTTCATTTTCAACTTTTAAAGACTCGATTTGAAGCACATTATCGATATTCATAACAATTTCAATGAGAATCAACAATATTAGCGAGAGATGATCGATGTGTATGTACATGATTGTAATAACACAACATTGTGGATATCGACGAGATAACATCTTCCAAGAGTCGATCAACATCTTTTCTCAACAATTTCTTTTTACGTTTAGTATTTGAAATCGATGTTTACATTTTCTTGAAAACGGTTTCATGAGACCAAGTTCCTTGTGAAAATCCCTTTCCCAATATAGTGCACAAGTTTTCAAATTTTAACATGGGGTAAGAGTCTTTTCGAAGAATGTCTCGATGTTCTCGCGCCATTGGCGATTGAAAATGTTCAACTTTTATTTCGAATGAAATTCAATCTCACGTTCCAAAATTTTAAGGTCGAGATAAGAAAGTGTCAAAGTATTTTATGACGCGACAACTTTCGACTTTTGTTTTAACTTCACTAAGTGAAGGTAAAGGACCATTAATTTGTGCACCATTTTGTTTGGGACTAACTTCGTAAAACGGTGTAATAACAAGAGGTTTGTTAGAAGTATCTTGTTGTTTGACAAAAAGTAACGACTTTTGAATAGTTAAATGGTTTGTTATAAACGACATTTTCCATTTTGACCGACTCTCGTCATCGCATCTAATTCCTCCATGCGATTATATTTAACAACGGTCATAATTGAATCATCAATTCTATGTTCTGCCTTTGTAAACATCGAGGATTTGGTTTGAATGCTCGTTTGAAAACTTAGGTTTGTAATCGACAAGAATTGGTCTATATACATTTGGATTAGGTTTAAAAGTAAACTTTTGAATTCTTTGTGATTGACTCACCATGTTTGTAAACAACATTTCAAACTCTTTGATTTTGGTTTGTAAGTCGACAATTTCTTCAAGATAGTTATCTATTCGTTTAGTGGAATGTTGTTTGTACTCGAGAACTGTTTTGACAAGTTAACAACTCACCTTGGCTTTTGAGTTTCAAAGTAAGAGCGTTAAGTTGTTTTTTATGTTCATGTTTCACTTGTTCTATTTGAGACAACAAAGCATTCTTGGAAGCGGCTAGATCACGTGTCATCATTCTAATGATTTTTCGTTTTGATGAGATTTAGCAAAAGCGACTTCAAAACTTTTTCACGGTTTTCTTGAGTTTTAAAAAATTGATTTGTCGAATTAAGCATTCATTATCCCTAATTAACGATTGCATTTTCTATTTTAATTTCGTGCAAATTTCCAACCGAGAGTGTTGGTCTTTAATTAGTCGAGCTCAATTTCTCTATTAGACCGAAGCTCATTTTGTTCAACGTGAGTCTCAACATGATCATTATTTAGATCCTCAAATATAATCACGGAGTCAACTTGATTATCAATATTAACCATAAGGTCATCTTGATCGTCAAATATAACGACGGGATCTATTTGATAATCATCGAATGAGATGTGGATTGCTCATGTTGAACACTCGATCTGGTCGGATGGAGAAATTGGCGGAGATATCGATCGTGGATGAGTATATTTTGTTCGGTACACGAGACAAGCCATCGATGTCATACTTTGGGCTGTGTCACTCATGTGTAGAGCTTGCATTTGTGCCATCAACATCTTCTTTGCATTAGCTCGCAAGTCCTTCATATCATCATCACAATCTGCATACGCCATAAAGCTTTGTTCCTTGTTTGTAAGAGTTCCACCACTTCATCCTTAAGAGCCAAGAGCAACGCCTCTTTGTGATAAGCGCGCCTCTTGTCCTCGGCTTAGGACATGCATTAGCCGATGACCCTTTTCATTGCGCTTATAACAACGAAGACCATTAACTCCATTCTCGAGCATTCCCTATTCAACCACTTGACCCCTTTGTTGTTGCGGAGCACCATGTTATTCCTTCCCATAGCATTAAACCCTTGACCACCTCCCATCGACGACCATAACCACGGTTCTAAACTTCAAATCGTCCATTGTTCACAATAGCTTGATTTCTTGTGTTGGATGAGGAGCGAATGCGATTGTTGGATTTGTTTGTATCTTGACGAAGGCTTTAGCAATCATAACAAATCCTTGTTGCAATTCATCAAAGCGCGAGTCCTCATCGACTTCATTGTAAAGTGCTTGAGCATTGTTGTTGTATGGAACCAATTGATTTTGTTGAGGTTGTTCTTGTGGTGATCATATGGTGTAATGGTTGCGTTGGTTGAGGAGCGGGTTATGAGGTGTTTGAGGAGGAAGATTAGTTTGAGCCCACAAAGCAAGTTGTTGATTATCGTGCATTGATCTGTGAAGTCGGGAGTCCACGGATAGTCCTTTCTTTGTCAACTTCTTTTTGGTGAGGCTTCAAATAGTCGTACAACAATCCGTATGTAGCATGATGAAGGTTCTTAGCTTGACGGAGAAAGATGACATACTTCTCCCATTCCGGACCAAGACTACTTAGGAACTTAGTGTTGTGACAATTCGAGGCATGATGATGTTGTGTTTGTCCAAATCATTAATGATGTACGAAAAACGATGATGATATGACTCTAATGTCTCTCTGGTTCAATCATGAAGTGTTCATAGGCCAAGTAGATTTTGGATTCCATGTCTTCGATTGAGTGTTGTGCCTTCCATTAGAAGATGAATATGTTCCCACATTGCTTTAGCCGTCTTTTGAGCATCAACACTTGAAGGATCGGATTGGGTAGTCCCAAAAGGATGTATTGCATTGCTAGTTCATCGGCTTTAAAGTGTAGAAGTTCATCACCGGTGAGGTCGGATATATTTGCAATGTTGGTGACAGACATCTCTTGGTGGATTGGCATTTGGATCTGCGGGTGTAATAACGATGAGGCATCCGAAATGGACCTTCCATAATGACCTTCTTTAAAAAAATTCTATGTGGCTTTAGATCACAAAACCTAAAGAACCTTATCACCCATTGATCATAATTTACGGGAGTGAGCATTGGAGGTCTATCAAGTGAGCCGACTTCATGAATTGATTGTTGGTCGCTTAAGGCTTCACACATTTGCCAAACCATGTTGGTTCCTTCATAGTATTCTGGATGGATGTTGATTGTAGAAGTTTGTGTAAGGTTGTACTTGAAGACTAGGTGGAGGTTGAACCATTTGAGGTTGTGGAATTGCTCCAAGTTGTGGGGTATGTTGTTGATTAAATTGTTGTTGATAAATTTGTTGTTGATGATTAAATTGTTGATGTTGTGGACTTAGTTGTTGTTGTTGTTGTTGATGATAAGTGTAAGGAAAATAGTTAGAGTATGGTGGTTGTGACATGTTGAAAACTTGTGTTGTTAAATGGATCTTTAAAGTCGAATGAAACGTTGTTGATGAAGTATCCTTAGGGTAGAAATCACGGAAAAGCCAATAATTACGCGTAGGATTAGCTTACGGCGTAAGTAAGAGAAAACACTAAAGTTATGCGTAAACAAGAAGTTAGGCGTATAAAACTTAGGCGTAGGATTAACTTATGCGTAAGACAAAGCTTAGGCGTAAGATGAATCTTATGCGTAAAAGTTCTGGCGTAAGCTTAAGCTTATGCGTAAATTTAGGGTTTTGCCCAAATGATCTTTTACACTATCACGGTGCAAAAGATATCCAAAGTCGAAGTGTTTCGGGCTTATCCAAGCAAGAAATTCACCGAGTAAGCCACTAAAGCGAAGATCAAACCAAGGACAAGTTCTGCGTAAGATTAGGGTTTCTCTTACGCGTGAAAATAGCCAAAAGTGATTTACATCAAATGATGCTTCCAAACCGATTTTTGTGATGAAATAGCTTCAATATCACCAAAATAAAACAAAAGTGTGAAACTTGATGATCCAAAGCTCAAAAACACGTTATCGTGAAACGGCAACCACGCACAAAACCTAGCTTAAAACAATGATCTCTGGCGTAAAGTTTGAAACTTTTGCCAAAAGCAGATAGTTTAACACCTAAAAGCGTTGAAAGGACAAGAATCTTGGATTAAAAAGTGTAAAAATCAATTTTAAGCGTGATAAAGTTGGAACTCGTTTACGCTGCGTCGACCAAAAACAAAAACTTCAAAACAAATATGTTCACCCAACTATTTCGCGAATGATACCTTGTTAGGTCACCATATTAGTAACACAAGCATCAAGAGAAGAGATAGAGAAGAGATCGGATGAACAATAACAAAAACACACACGAAATACTATGTGAAAGGTTATGCGTAGAGTGTAAGAGAATGTATTGAACAACCAACCCTCAAGTGAGGGTTATACAAGAGTATTTATAGGGCAAGGAGCTAGGGCAACACTTCTAGACTCCTTCCCTTCTTATGGGCTTGGGCCAAGGCTTATGGGCCTTCTACATAAGCCTTAGCTTAATAACAAACATAAAGGCCTAATTAAGCTAACTATTACATATTAATTACTAACACTTGAATTCTAGTTTAGGAGTGATTCCAACATTAATTTTAGTCATTTTATCCACACGACCACGTCATAGGAGGATACAATACAACCGACAAAAATCAACACGCAAAACTATCATGTTTGTAGATGACACACACTAATTCACATCTGATTGATTGTCAACATGCATTTTGAGATCGACGGAGTATATCAAAGAAAGGTAGATCTATGTTAGGTAACCGTGGATGAAGCAAATTGGAGGAAGACGAGATTTTAGCGAAAGATCGATGATAGCAGAGGAGACAAACAACAAAGAAGGCAATTGGCAATAGATGAGTTTTCTTTTTCGCATCGACGCTCTCTGTATACAATATAGGTGAGAAAAATCGTTCCTTCGCACGAGCTAATGATGGGCTCATATTATTGGCTACATTTATATTCGAAAAGTCAAAACAAATTCTTTGTAATAATACTTGTTCATTTTCACCCTATTATTTTGTTTTACCTTATAAACAAAATATGTATCATATCGATGATTAAAGGTGTAGCTTTGACTCTCGAAAACTTTAACCTTCTATCTATAAAATATTACTGACTACCGCTTATGTATTTTTAGAGAATCACGTTTGCACCCTACTATTATTATATAAAGTAGTTTGTCTTTATCTAAAAATTTTCAAACCTAAAAATCATGCTATCTGTAAAGTTATTATTATAAAATGCATATAGCTAGCATTGCTCAAAAACTTTAGTTATAGAGCAACTGCCGTCGCACCGTGCGGATATCTTGTTAATCAACTCAATAATGAATCTCTCTAATCTCTACTATCTTAAATGGAAAAAGGGTCAAAGGGGAATTGTGAAAAGTTGAAAATTGAAATTGAAAGTCAAATGAAAGAGAAAAAAAAAACAGACACACAAATCAATAGACACCGTATTCTGTAACCTAAAAAACACCACATCTCTCTCACTAACCTAAAACAAATCACGTATCTATCTCACTAAACCAACGACCGCCATCATCATAACCTTATCTCACCACCATCTGCCGAAATTGCCACCATCTTTCGATGGTTTAGGTAGTTCGGTGGTTGGGCTGGGTTTTTGTTATTATTAGTAGTTCGGCTCTCCATAGCCAGGAAATAGTTTATGCCGTTGTGGTCGTGGAAATATCTGCTACCACCGTAATTAATTGTTGTCATGGTGTCTGCTGAAAACCACATGATCGAGACCACCACCACCCTACATTTCTTGAGGTTTTCAAGTTTTGATGTTATCTTTTGAAGACTTTTTTTTCTTCATGTTTTGAAGGGTTTTTTTTACGATCTGTATATTTTGAAGTATTGAAGGTTATTTTTTTATTTATTTTTTATTTTTTTATTCTGTAATTTTTATATAAAGATTTGTGTTATAACATTCTTCACATATTTTTGTAGAACAGTTGCTGCCGTCGCCGACATCTTACGGCGTCTCGAATAAGGATATTAAGGTAGTTTTTTAGTTTGTTTACTTGCTTGACGTGTAAAATTTAGATGTAATGGTTTGGTTGATGTAATTGAGTGAATGTTGAAAGCTTTTTGCTTTTAGGTGATCTGTTTTTCTAGCAAAATTAAGCTTATTTTAGTGTTTGGATTAACTTTTTGTTTAGGCTTATGAGCATGTTTAGGGATTTTGATAAGCTCTTATTTCACATTTGTTTTTAAAATGAGCTAATTTAAATTATATGCCATAGCTTATGTATAATAAGCTCAAGCCAAAAATAAGTTTAGTTAGACACCCTCTTAAGTTAGTTAAAGGTGAAATAAGTTAATGAGAAGCAATGTTTATTGAAGGTATATAAAGAGCCATGCATAATCTTAGGGGACAAACTGCCATTGCCACAGATTAAAACTAATGTGGGACGACAACCTTTTTGTAGGACGACAGCCTTTTTGTAGATTCATTATGTTCTTAATAGGATAAACCAACAATTTAAAACTAATGTGGGACGACAACCTTTTTGTAGATTCATTATGTTCTTAATAGTAGTTAGGATAAACCTTTTAAAGAGGAGATGTATCAAACCAACTCAATACATGGCTATAGAAAATTGATATGTTTTCATTTGTGACTAACAAAGCCCAAAACAGGACACGCAACAAATAAACATCGAATTAGTTTAAGACCAAGGTTGAATTTAGAATTGATGTTGGTCAATGGTCATGATGGTTTACTATAATCTCTAGATTTTGTAAAATGGTGTTAGCATTTCGATACAGTTTAAGGTTTATCAAGCAACAAGTAATTTTAAAAATATATATTTTCCCGGTTATTCGCACGAAATTTTATTTCCTTTTTTTATGCACTACCTTGATGAGAACGAATCTTTGATTCTGAAAATTGTTGATGGCCAAAATGCAGGAAAAGCATTGCGTATGCAGAACCAGTATTCTTATTTTTTAACCGTATTCGTATATTATACAGATTCATTATTTGTTCACATTCATTTGAAATCATGTGCTATTGATGTAGAAATATCCATTGCTTAAAATAAAATATTCCCTTAAACTAGAGTGTTAAAGGGTGTTTGGGTAAAGTTTATGTTAGGTGCATTGCAACCATTTCTTATCAGAATATCAGTGGCACTCATCATCTCTGATATAGATATTGAGCATCTCATGGACAATTTGGAAGATGAGATTGATGAAAACTGGCAGGCGGTCACTGGTAAAAGAAATAATTCCCTCTTTTATTATCAACGATCTATAAAGCGGTCGCACTGGCAGTGGCAGCAACGATGAGTGCGAGTGTGTGGCTCATTCCAGTGAAAAAGATCCAGCCATCTCTAACAACCACACCAAGGTATATTTGCTTTAATTCTAGCTTTTCTTTTCTATGTTAATTGTGTTTGCTATTATTTTTGGGTTTTGTTTAATAAAATTTCATGTATTAGAAATTCAATAATCTTTAACACCATTTTCTTAACTGCATATAGGTAAACAGTGTTTTTAAGAAGGACGGCGATAATGGCGAGGCCGAAAAAAAGGAAGAAGAGGAAGTACATAAGCGGTAAATTTTGTGTTCTTTTGAATACCCATATTTGCATTTAGCTGAACTTTATTGGAATTTGTGTGACGCACAATGATGTATGCAATTTCGTTCAGCGGCGTACTACTTTAGGGGTTGGGCTTATCGGCAAGGTTACCATTGCATTGTTTTTTCCAATTGCTTGCCTTTCCTCATGTTTCCTTAAAGTTAGACTACATGTTTTTAACATCATGTTCAGCCGCATCGACGACTCCTTTGGTGTTGGACTTTTGTGAAAGAACGATTCAGCCTGAGGTTTTTGACGTTCGCATACCTGTTGATAATTCGCCTGACGTTGCTTCAGTACAGGGTTACCATCACAGTGCCCTTTTCAGCTGCTTAGCTTTCCTTATGTTGCCTTAAACTTAAACTAGATGTTTTTAATATCATGTGCAGGCAGACTGACGACTCCTTTGGTGTTGGACTTCCGCACACGAATGATTCAGTATGAGGTTCCTGAGCTTCGATACATGTTGACAGTTTGACTGAAAGGCCTGTTTCTAGAAATAAGAGCAGGGGCGTCTTGGCTTATGACAACACCTTACAAGACCACCACCGATGTATTCTTACCACTTAACTTACTGGTTTCAACCTTACTTGATAATGGGTATGTAGTAATTCCTAATGTTTATTACTTTTACTGTTTCCTAGGATCATACTTTTAAGTAGGTTACATATGATTTCGAAAATGCTCATAATGTGTATCAACTTTAGTACGGTATAGGTACATGATATCCTGTTAATTTGACGTGGAATGTTGGCTTAGATAATATCATCCGTAAGTTTTATATTTGGGGTTGTCAACCTTTTGGTAAGAATTTTGTTTTGAGTTAAATTTATCATATGAGTGCACCATTAAATCTGAGCTATTCACCGCGACTGTGAAAGTTTTATGGATAGTAATCTTGCGAAATTTTACAACTTGATTGTCTAAGATCCATTTTAAAGGTGCTCGCTAACTTCCTACCATTTTCATCATTACAGTTATATAGAAAGAATGGATGATGGTCACCGATAACGTTATTACCAAATGTAGGCAACTCATATCGACAAAGTGGAACAACCGGTGAAAGGTAATGAGATGCTGTTACATTGTATGCCATTCGCATGTTTTCGTACATAAATGCTGAATATGTGTAGACATTTTCTGAGTTTGCTTTTTTATTTGTTTTTTGGCTACAGATACAATGCACGCGTAGCAGCATCCTAAGCCCGCGTGTGAATATACAGACAATCTCTACTTTACCTTCGGGTATGTCTCCTTGGGTTGTCAACTACCGTTTTTCCTTTCTATTCATTTACCTGTGTAACTACATGTTGCTGACACCGTTCAAATAACAACCAAGGAGCATAGCACGTCTGTCGTTCGTAAAATAAGATGTAACCAGCCGTGCACAGGAAGTAATCTTTCTATAGACCAGGTGAACGGGTTTGCAAGCGAAAAGCTTATGAGGTTGAACCGGTGCTGACTACCAATGACGGGAGTGGTAGGATGGAAGTTGAAGGGTTGGTGTTTCAAGCTTATGGTGCGTTTCTTTTCTAAATTTATCGACAATTATTTTCGTGGGTTGACATTTAGGTAGTTAATGGTTTGTCTATGTTTTTGTGTGTAGGGGTGTCGGTGGTAGCTACCTTGAGGACAACGCATCGTATAACGCATGACGTGTGGGGAGGGTTCTTAGAGTCTTGGGCGATGGCGTGTGCGGTGGGTCCAAAAATCCGACATTTCTTGTTATTTCAAATTATTACGAACATCATTTCTTCTTTGTCATATGTGGGGATGCGACACGTGTGGGTGTTGTACAGTGTAAACAACAAAGGAAGCAAAATCTTTATATTACATTCGTTTTAATGTCTTTTAGGAACTGACGTTAAGGGAGTGTTTGGATTAGCTTAATTTACGTTGCACTTGATCAGGTGGTGCACCAGGACATTTGCAGATGTGTTCTTGGAAGACTTGCCACGAAAGACTAAAAGACGTGTTGCAATATCGATAGATTAACGTATTTTGCAAAAATATACGTGGGTTAAAACATGAAATGGGTATTTGATGAAATTTTATTGCAATTCAGTTTGTAAGTCTTGGATATGGATGTTCAACTTTTAATTTTGTTGTTGTACTCATTTGGTTGTCAACATTTTATTTTGGCTATATTTGTGGTTTTCAGACTTTGTAATGCTGCATCTCTCAAGGAATCGTGAATGTAAATAAAATTAACTCATTCGTCATTTTTGAGACAAAGGTGCAACAAGTTATACACCCCACCATAGCCATTTTTGAGGCGCTGCAACACCTGCAGTGGCAAAAAAATTATAGCAAATGCTCGCCATAACGCCGGCGATATCTACACCTCGTTTCTTTCATTCTCTCATAGTGTGGTGTTTTTCTATGAAAAATTGTTATGGTCTATTCGAAATGAAGAGCAAAGATGGTTCATGAAGGATATCACTGTTAATAAATAGTAAATTTAACCTTATTTACGTGTGTCTTTGGCTAAAAAAGAAAGCCAACATAGTAAATTTAACCTTATTTACGTGTGTCTTTGACTAAAAAAGAAAGCCAACATAAGTCAAAGCTCTTCCTCTTGAATCTTAAAGTCAACAAAAGTCAAATGTAATAAATATTTCTACGGACCTACATTATACATTCAAATTTTATTTTGATATAGTAATATATGGTTTATAGCTTTAATGAATTTCATGTGACAAAAGATCATGAGAATGAACTTGATTCTTTGGAATTTATTTGCTGATGAAAGCATAATTGACTCTCTTTCTTGGTTTTTCCGTTTATAGCTGGGAAATACAAAGAGGAGTCTACACCTCAAAGTTGATTGTTTTTCTATTATAAGCTCAAGCCAAATGTCGTTTACCAAGAAGTTTTACGTGACGAGTAACGTGCATTGTTAGTTAGTATCTCATAATTGATGTAATGTTTTCTTTTTCAGTCTCACTAAATATTTTTATATGTCGTTTGATACATGTTAAGAATTTTAACTAAAGTTGAATTACCACATGTTACAACCGTTTGCAATTACATTTTGATCTTTTCACGTTATACAAAACACTTATCACAATATCGCATTTCGTTAATTGTCTGCCGCTAGGAACCGCTGCCGCTAGGCGCGGGTACTCGCCTAGTAAACTAAATATAAGGATACAAATAAATCAATTTTTTATTTCAAACAATTGCAAGCCCTAAATCTCCTCTAACACTGATTAGGTGAATTATAACTAATTTACTCATATGGTTACAAACTTACAATTAGGGATTTAAACGTATTAGATATGAATTGGGTTGCATTCATAACCATCTATTTTTTCACCATTTATATCAATATTCATTTAAAGTCGTTTCATTCATCTAGTAGAATGGTTATTGTTGATCATATATTGATATATTGTCACGTAAACATTTATACACGTTAATCACACACATAAAACTTTAAGATAAATATATTTTTATTCCACTCACAAAATGAAAATCAATTTGTAAATTTGATTTATTAGTTATTTATTTTTATTATATTAGATATATTATTGTATAATATAATCATTTTGGTTCGGTTATTGCGGCTTGGTTTTGGACAAATAAAATTATATTGAACTAGCTTATAGATTCTTCCGTGAAATTCACGGATCTTTTAATGTCTAAATGATTCATTAATAAGTTGAGATGGTGTGAATAAAGTAATAAACAACGACAAACGATATAACTTTCATTTTTTAAAGAATGATAAATAATAAGTCAACGATCCTATAAACAATTATAGACCTTTAGACCCGTGAATCACGGATTCATTAAAATCTTGAAAGAAATTATTCACTAAAGAGTTACAATTGTAGACCCTTGGAATAAATTGAAAGAAATTATTCAAAAACAAACGTGTGTGAATAAGTTAAAAAACAACAAGGTTTAATTCTTTTAGAGGATAATAAGTAATATGCCAATGATAAGACAATTAATTTGGTTTGTAACTATTAAAATAGGAAACATGCAGGTTCATCTTCTTCAACTCTTCTCAAACTGGTAGATAGTCTTGAAGAACAAATGTATGCAGTCAACGTCAAACACTTGAGTAGTCCATGTTCATTCCATGGACACCTAAAAGTATATAGATCATCCTAGATTAATAAACTATGCATCAGCATGAAAAGATGAATTAAGTATAACGTTATTTACGGGCTTTACCTTTGTATTTTTTTATCTTCATCTTTCAATGAAGTATGAGTACCATGAATAAAAAAAGGTAAAAATCCTAGCTAAAATTAGTGATTTTGACCCACATCTCAACACAACAAACAAAAACAATAAAAATATATCTATTTTAACCAATTACCGACTAAATATATATTTCTAACTAATTCAATAATATTTGTTTTTGTAGCAGTAATATTATTAACAAATACAAATAATAATAATAAAACAATACTTTGAAGAATAAACTCACCACTTGCAATTGTAAAACTTTGAAGAGTAACATACATCACCTGTCATGTTGTCATCTTGCTTCACCCATGTCATCCAACATTGTAAATCATATCGGCTCCACTTATGTCATCAATAAGAAAGAATGCAACAGCAATATGGAAAACCGTCTTCAAACATGACTCAATAAACGTCTGACATTTTTCATAGAGTTATGAGTTACCAAAACACAGCGTCTTACATATAAAAAATGTGAGTGAAAACAATATTTCTGAATCTAAAAGTAACATGTTAAAGCTGGAATCCCATTGTGACCCTTTTTACAACCTACCAATCTTTCCCTTTCCAATAAAGAGTATGTTTTGATACCCAAAAAAATAAAATAAATCAATAGTATGTTGATGATCAAATATACTATTGGCTTATTTAGTAATATAAGAAGTGATGGATAAAAAAAATCAAAAGCATGTTAATTGCTCACTATTGATGGTTTCATTAATGTATATTTTATATTGGCTATATAACTGAAGCATAAGATACCTCTTCATACGACATCCGGTCTTTTCTTTCATTCACGCATTTCATCGAAGCCATATATGCATATACGATAAGATCTTTCTCAACATATTTAGTCCTTTGTCTTCATATCCGACCTGCAAAAACTAAAGAAAAATGTCGTACATTAAACAAATTTATAATTTTTGAGCCATGTAATTCAGATGGCAAAATGATAATGACGAACATCTATTGTACTTTTCATTTAAGATTCTAAGAAACATAACTCTATCAAGCTCTTATCAATATTAACATTTAAATCTAACAAAAGTGCAAGATGTATCGTACTTAATCACGAGTAGCACTTAAAGACAATACTTAATTTGCAGCATATAGTTCAAAGATTAAACACAATAAAGATAAATAATTAATAGCCCTTACTAACAACTTAATGGTAAACTAAGGTTACAACCTATCATAATCTACATCCCAAATGCTTACACTATGGCAAAAGCAATTACCCTTCTCTTAGACATTTCATCGAACACATTTCATGTGACCTCCAAATCACATACCGTGGTAAACAACAACGTAAGTGAATCAAAAGTATAGAAATCTACATTAAGCTTATTGGAGAAACTAAGTAATGTACCAAAGTTATTAGAAAGATTCTCACAGTAATCATAAAAAATCACATGGTAAACAACATTTGTGATGGGTCTCTAAACTCACTTAAATATACTCCCTATTGATTAAAAGGGTTTCATTTGTGGCCTATAAAAAAATCACGGAAGTTAAAACCATAGTAAATCTATGCGTAGCATCAGCGTTTATTTTTTTTAATTAAATTGGACAAAGCAAATATATTAAACAGAATCGAAACAAAACCAATTCATCAAAATACCTGTACTATGGCGTGATGAGCCATTTCTCTCCAGCAATCGAAACTTGTATCCTTGTCAAGCAATCGAGACGATTGATTAACCGTATCCACACTCTGATTAGTTCCATTAAACTGACAATCAAAACTCGTATCTTTGGCATATAACCAAGGAGAATTACTAAAGATCTATGACATTCAAAATTAGTACACACTATATAAACAACCTCACTTACAAAAACATCAATTTTGCTTGAAATGGGTTTAAAAGATATCATACCGTGCACATATTGCAATTCCTTTCAAACATTTCATCAAACATCATGCACTCTCTAAATCACTTACAAACCTTTGATTTTTTATTTTGAAATTCCTGCACAAACATGTATCACAGAAAAAATGAAACCAATCTTGGATCTACTACATATAAGGACCCTCATATTCATAATCAATATAAAATTTAGAAGTACCAAATTAACACATCAAATTAAACAAAGGAAGATAAATCAAAACTTACATATGGCCAACAACGAAAAATGTCATCGACTCGAGATGTTAGGGTTTGATAAGAATGGTGAATCAAAGTGATAATCAAAAATGGTAGCTGTCGATTTGAAGGTGAAAATACCTTATTCAAGAAATTTTTATCATAAAATTAAGTAACTTATTTTGGGATGCTTTTGAATGCTTTGAATGTCGTATACATTATTTTAGGGATGATTTGAATAACATGTATTATCATTAATGTGTTGTAGAAATTGATTTTTTTATGAATCTTGTGAAAAAACTTTATGATTGAAGAATTAAGAATTGGACTTGTACTTGCCTAGTTATATTAGTGACCAATCAAATTAACTGGTGACACATCGAATATTAATTGCATGAGATGCTTTAAAGTGGTAGTACAGTTTTAAAACGATTTCCAAATGATGGTTAGTTTTTTGTTTATTATATTTAATAGATAAAATTTGTTCGAAAATGAACTAAAAGCTCCTATATGAGACACAATGTACTAGGCAATACTGATAGTAGTATTTATCTTTGTTGCATACTGAATAGTACACCCGTTCAAGAGTTGATGAAAGAATGACCTTGCAAGTTATTCCTCGTATATGCATGTAAGTAAGTTTCAAATGACCATACCTTGTATATATTTGAAACTTTTTGATATTCTTATTCATGTTTTCGAATTTAGGTATCTATATCCATACTTCATACAAAACATTTTAGACTCTCTTCTAATTTAAAAAAAAAAAAAAAAAGATTTTAAGGCAATTACAAATCACTAATCACTAGGTACAATCAATTTATACACAAACACATACAAAAATTTGACTGATCAACATCTAATTATTGTTATTAATAAAGCATCCAGTGAAAGAAGAATACACAAGTTAATAAACATATTATACAAATCAATATTACACAAAATGCATTCATTTTCATGATTTGTCAACATCGTCAATTCTTACACATTTCGGCAAAATAGACAAAATATATTGCTTGATATGAATACTGAATTTGTACATCTCTTGTTTCTTGTTGTACAAAATTTTAAGGCACAAAACAAATACAACTACATGATGAACAAAAAACAATATCAACACAAAATTACGTCGAAAATAAAAACTTCAAATCATAAACTTTATAATATAACGAGCATATCAACAAGAAACATCCCAATTATTGCTTCTGAATATATGCGATTAACAACGTAACAAACTCAAATAGAAGCACAATAATCAAATTACTATGTATATAATTAGTTGCTAAAATAATATTCTTTAAATATTTTTTGCAATATCTAAAATTTAAAATAAACAGACGTTAGAACAACAGATGATACGACCCGGTTAGGGGTTGTATCGGGATAAGCACCACAATGATGCGGCTCCTTAAGAAGAAGATTGAAGAACTAGAATATTATTGACTGGAAACTTATATTTTTCATCAATGAATCAATCGGTATAAATACTGAAACCCTAACTTGTATCACAAGTCGATACAAGATAAACTCTAAAAATAAAAGATACTTTCCTGAGATAATGACTCACATGACACAATCCTAACATGACTCGAATATGACTAAGAAAAGGCAGTTTGGATAACTATAGTAGGCGTATCATTCTCCACTCCTTGAAAATCGACTTGTCCTCAAGGTCTTTGCTTTAAAATATCGCCTCGCGTAGTTCCGGATCCCACATCTTCACTTGTAGTTCACCCTCTTCTTGATCCGAACCCTTTTTGGAGCTACGTGCTAGCAACCGTGGCTTCCTGTTCTGTTTACCTTTTTGAATTACTTTTGGACCTTTTTTCAATGATGGCTTATTGGCTTGTCTTTCTTTTTTCTTATTACCATCTTTGATCCTCTTTCCAGGTTTCTTCTTAGGTGGGCCCCTCCAATGAAGACTACTTTAGCCTTATTTTTGTCGTGTTTATTCTTCTTCTAATTTTTATCGCTCCTAACATTTGGAATAGTTTTAAAAAGTACGCCTATTTCCGCATCGTCACCAACCTTAAGCGCTTCGCCACCACCCACAACCTCTTCAACTCCAATATACTCATCAGCATTCAATGATCCTTCAGCCTTAGGTGAAGCAAATTCACCCTCTAATGGTAGAATGACATCTATTTTCTTTTCAACGATGTGCTCTTTCTCTTCCTTTGCAATTGTCTCACAATGAACCTCGGTGATACGAGCATTGAAGAAGTCTTCTCCCAAAGTTAAAGTTGGACCTCAAAATTCCCAAATATCTAGTTTAGCGAAGCGTGTTCCGCCGCGGGACAATGAAAAGCTTCGTCTAGAGTTTTAGGATTTGACCGTAAGATTAAACATTGTAGATCCGGTTTAAGTCAGGAGATATAAAACGATATAAGTAAAGATTCGAGATATCCTCATTACTCTATTTGCAAATACCACAAACTCACTCTCATATTCGGTCACCGTACCCATTTGCAAGAGTTTAGAGAGTGCGTATTCCGCGTCCTGATCGTTGCCGCCTGATGCCATGAATAATACTCAAGCGATTAATAACTCGAAAAAAATTTCGATGAATAGTACCGCGATGAACAATAACGGATGAACAATACCACGTGAATAGTGCCGATGAGCAGTTTTTTTTTTTTTTTTTTTTTTTTTTAAATTGGAACCCTAATAGTAAGCCCTCTCAACGGAGCTCAACGATAAGCACCAATTGATCGACCGGTTAGGGGTTGTATCGGGATAAGCACCACTCAGTGGACGCGGACTTCTTAAGAAGAAGATTGAAGAACTAGAATATTATTATATTTTTCATCAATGAATCAATCGGTGTAAATCTTGAAACCTAACTTGTATCACAAGTCGATCAAGATAAACTCTAAAAATAAAAGATACTTTCCTAGATCTAACATGACTCGAATATGGTAAAAGAAAGACAGTTTGGATAACTATAGTAGGCGTATCAAAAGAACACCACGAAGGAGTATGTTTTCATAAAAAACGACCGAACCAATCTCCCGTTCAGTTGTATTGGCAAAGCCAAACCCAATAGGTTTTAGTCAAAACCTAGCAAAAGTGAAGCGCGTTATTTTTTTATTTTTTTTTTTCAGTGAGTTGTTTATGCAGATTTATATTATGATATGAATATGAAAATTAAACATAGAAGAGAAACTAGAAAGAGGCAGGTAAATTAGAAGAAATAAATAAACTGAGTTATGAGTCGTTGAAGAAGTGACAAAACCATAATATAAACTAAAGACCTTAATGCAAATTTGTAGGTACTCAACTGGATATTTCAGTTGTCAATTTGTTAAGATCACTAACAATATACCTATGGCCCATCAAGTAAATTTGGTTAACACAACGCAACCATTGATCTTAACGTTATATTATAAGAAAATCGTTTAACTAATAGTTTATACAAATTAAAATAATTTTAAAGTAGTACATTTTTCTCAACATGAATCAAATTAATAGACTATAAGTCGTAGATTTTTCTTAACATGATGCGAATATTTTTTAAAACTCGATATGATGCAATTATTTTTATACAAAAACTCATTTTTACTGATTAGGATGTATAGATCTTTTTATAATGTATAAATATAATGTAATCACATTGTATTCTATCTGCTCTCTACATAATTTGACCTACCTTCATAAGATTACCAACTAACGCTTCTAAATTGCTACAACATCGCGTGAGCACATTTTTTATATAACTAGTTTGAAATTTCTTAAAGTTACTCAAAACTAAAATTATCGTATATCCATAAAGGCAATGCAAGGAATGTATTTAAAAAATCATTCTTCGTTGAAAATTGTGTTATAGTGTACTCGCCGCGCATCGCGCGAATATACGCTAGTATTTTCTAAATACGTTTATATAATTACATTTATATACATATTAATATATATTTTTAACAACATTTATATTTTCTAAATACGTTTATATAATTACATTTATATACATATTAATATATATTTTTAACAACATTTATATTTACTGAAAGCTTCCATTTCAACTAAAAAAGAGGCTCCGTTATATTCTTCTTCTAGACCTTATTTAAAGACATTTTTGACTTTTGGCATTTTGGATCCATTCTTTACTCCAAAGCTTTACAAATAAGATCCGAAATGCCCAACTACTACTGTCTTTTTATTTAATTTTCAGCTAAATTTATGTGTTTTCTGTTTTATACTTAAATTTAAACAAAATAACCTTGACAACATATGATCATAATATATCAAATCTGTAAACAAGGGAAAACATGTACAACATTAGCTTGCTTCGCTTTGTGTAACCTTATGTTTTTTGTAAGGTCATAATTCATGAATACAACATCTTTGTGTACGTAATTCTCTAATAACTACATGGATAACATGTTTATCATTCATAATTCCTAACTAAGAATAATTACATGGGCAATTTTCTTTAAACATCAATGCTACATGGCCAGCATCAAAGTACTTGGTATTGAATTGTTACAGGTTTTGCTTTTTAACTTTCATGGTGGTCCCTCAACGACAATAAACCCAACAAAATAGATCTATGGGAAAACCATTAAACATTTGTTAGAATTGACGAGACCACATTAAAAAGATCTTGATTGATGTTATAACATGGTAAAAGAACCGTCACATTCCGAAACTCACACAGGCCCCTACACCATTTTACTCATGGCTATTATCATCTAATGCTTAAAATGTACATAAATGTGTTTAAATATGTCGATGAAAGTTTGCACAAGACTAAATTTTGGATTTTAAACCCGTGCTTGTTGTTTAGACATTAGACTATTACCGATTTGGGAGTTCTCTTTTTGTTTGTCATTTGCTTATGAAGGCAAATAGGCAATAGTGTAATGTCTCATTCAGATGTCTTGTCTTTTTTATTTCGATTAAACTTTTATTCATATGTTCCTGTAAATGAGTTATTATCTAGTTTTCTGAAACAAAGAAATATGATATCAAGTATCGTGACATTATATGTTTTATCTTACGAGAACGAGTTAGCTAATTGTTTAAAAAGTGATGAATGTTAAGTAACTTATATTTCTACATGCATATCATGATAATTGCAAAATCCGTTCATTATAAATTTGAATTCTAGAATAAGTAATCTCAGAGGGTCTCTCAAATAAGCATCATGAAATCGTATCAATGAGTTGTTGATCGAAAACATTGCTGACCAAATACCATGTATGGTTCTTGGGCTATATGATATTGGGCTGCTTGGATGCTATAAACCTACAGTTTACTATTTTGGTCACATACTCGCATAGTTTATAACGGGGATTCGGGGAATTGATTTGCACACAATCTTTATGATCAGTAACTTTATGCATTATATAGTTGTATATTATCTGCAGTCTACTTTAGCTTCTTGTATAGTTGAGTGTGCAAATCAAAATAAAGAGCGTGCAAATCAACTACCTTTATAGTTAGCTTCATCATTTAAACAAGGGTTGATTACCAAAGTTGTCATATTGTGTTCGGGTTTAATTTGTGTAGCACGGTAAGATAATCAATAACCGGATATCTTAAAGAATCGCGCTATTACTTTTTGAAAGAACCTATTCGACCCTATTTGCATGTGTTAAACGAATATCTCTTTGTGATGATCCACAGACTTATTTTATTGGTTTTGTCACAAACACAAGAACCCTTTTGCCCAAGAGTCCATCAGATTTTGTCTATTTCTCAAGTATATTGTTTTTCTTTATATAAAGAATATATAAACTCATTCAATGGAATTATGAAAATTAATCAGCCGATTAATGTTCTCATAATGTTCCTCCATTATAGTAATAGTGGTTACAAGACTAATTCAATTCATTATGAGTATTAAATCAAATTTGAAACTGATCATTAATAATTCAAAGTAATTACAAAACAACACTGCCTAAGTCATGCTCTCAACAACCTGAACACTCATTAGCATGCTCACTGAAGAGCCTACGTGCTGATGAGTTCAGTAGCTAAAGAGCAAAACTCGCTAATGAGAGTACTCTCTGAAGGGTTGAGCTATGAGATGAGTTCTCTTCCTGAAGGGTTGTACCTTTTGATGAGATCACTCCTAGATGAGTTCATCCTGACTTTACTCACTGAAGAGTAGACCTCTTTGATGAGCTCATCGGCTCGGTGAACACCACTATCTGAGTCAGGGAGGTTTAATGACTTAATGGGTGTAGACTTCATACCTCAAATCTAATTTCCAAGTATGACCATATCCTTCAGTTCCACTAAATTTCCAACATATTGCATTCAATTAATAATGGGAAATTTGCATTATGTGACTTAAGATGCCACTTATTTCAAACTTTAATTAATGAGGCTTTTTTTTAGATGTCAAAAATTATCATCTCCTCACACACACTATAAGTTTTACACATTCTTATACCATTGTCTTCCCCTTTATATCAAGTTCTATTTTTTTTAGTATCATGTCTATCGCAACTGAAGTAAATCTTAAAATTTAAAGAATTGACAATTTATAAGAATTTATATATGTAAAAACTGGTCTCAAATGAAAGAGAATTAAATTGTAGATGTTTTTTAAATACATAAAAAAAATAAATGTTCGTGATTAAATTTCACAATATATTAGTATGATAAAAGAGAGTAGATTATGTGGATAGAAAGTATTTATAAATTTTGTAATATATCAGATTTGCAGCAAGTAAGAAATTACTGTAACTTTCAAAAACTTTTCTTCTGCATTTGAATTTTAATGCAAATTTAGGTGCAACTTTGAAACTGTGGTAACAAATTTGATGATATTCTACCATATTTACAAAACATGTGTTGCTCAAATTCTGTGCAATAGGGTAAGTTATTTTATGTATTTCTTATTAATTTCATATTGTTGACTGGTTCACATATTGATAAGGTGGTGTTTGGATTTGCATTTTAGTGTCAAAAATCAATTTATAATGCTTGGGTTCAATATCTGCAATAGGCTGTGATTCTGTTGTAAATGCCTTCATGTCCAGTCGCAGGTGGTAATACATGATGAAGACTGGTCACATGGGTAGGTTTCACTTAAATAACCATAAAACTAGATGCGGTAGGCTGGTATAAAGAGCTTCAGGTAGAATTTGTATCAGGGTGGGTTGATTTGCAAACATTTTTTTTCAATCTCTTTAAAAAGTTATAAATGGCCAAAACTTGAGGAATAAGAATTGGCGTTGTGTCATGGAATAATTCTGTTATGCTTTATATGTCACAAAACAATTCGACTATGATTTATATGCTCAAAGATAAAATATGGTCTATTAAATTTTAAGATAGAGGAAAATCTTTTGAATTTAGGGATTGTTTGGATATGCAGTTTGAAGTGGTTATTGTGGCTCTACATAAAGAATCATATATATTGATTTTGTGGCTATAAGTATTATAATTATATCGTTAGATAGTTGTCTACAATGAATACATACATAATTCTTATCTCAATATAGAACCTTGATAAAATAATTATGATGTTACCTATGAGGCCATTAGTGCTACAGTTTGGTGGCTATAACAAATTGGGTGAGAAAGGAGTTAGGAATAAATTTATGTGTTCTAACTATAATAACTAATATTAATTATTTAGGTGACTTTCTTTTTGGGAGAACACTTTCGATGCATGCAACAACGCCATTGCCAACATCAATGGCTGCTCGACAAAGTCATGTAGCTATAGCTTATTGTTGCGTCCTTCCAATTTTGATTTCAAGCTAAGTATGGTTGGCTATTTCTCTTGAAGAACTATCATCATCTCGTGAGTTACACACTTATTGTTGTTCGGATTTTAGAACAAGTTAACCGATTAACCTCTACGAGTACGCAGCGGATAAGGATCTAGTAATCGCAATTAGGTTAAACACGTAATTAATAAACAATAATTAATATAAAATTAATTAATAAAAGGGATAAAAGAAAACCTAACCTTCGTGGCTATTTGAGCGCAAGTGTAACGGACAATTAAAACCATTACGAAACTAAGCATCTAAAATAGATGCCTACATGAGTATCACACACAACACGTGAAGCGAAAGCACGTTCGATAAGAGCTAGTCGAGAGCGTCAAACAATCAACCCTTGAAAACCACTTAAATAACAATAACAATTCTTTGTTTTTGTCCTAGAACTAAAACTCCCAACGTACAACCATTCTTTGTTTTTGTCCTAGAACTAAAAGCTGCCAAAGAACCTTTTAGTATATCCCTTATTCTGTCCGTATTAATCATTAGCCAAACATTTGTTTTTGTATTCAATTAAGCATGTAATATACGAGAAAACAAAGTTCAACACAACCTAGAACAATTGGATCGAAAAGATACAATTTAAGGTTTGTTAAAACCAAACCTGATTGGTTTTCATGCACCGATCAGATTAGTATTATAGATGATGATCGAATGTGTGTAGCAGATTAAAGGGTTCACATTCAGTCGATGGGAATGAAGCCATGCATGGAGTGTTTATATAATCTCACAAACCGACTCTTTGCTTGGATCCATTTGCTTGATCAACAAGCAAAAGCCCATCCAAACCTACTGCTCGATCAGTTGGATCCCAAGGCCCAAGGCAGCTCCAAATTCGACCCAAGTCCAAGCTAAGAATAGCCCATGGGTCATACAAGATGATCGGGTCAAGTTCATGCATTAACGGTATATATATTCAAGTATAATTAACGTTAAACACGCGCTCTCGTGTTTATCGTGTGTGCCCATAGGCTCACACACCTTTAGTCGTTTACGCGTGTTTAAACTCCCACAATCCAACAGCTCCCACTTGGGAGTTGGAGTGTCGAATGACACACAAAACTAATGACGGAAACGCCTAGCAAACACTCTCACTCGCTTTTTAACTAAAAGTGTTTGAGAGAATAGTTTCATAAAAGTATCTCAGTAGCATGGTCATTCAATGTCTTGATTTAATCATCCTTTGTTATAGATACCGTTAAACCATGGATAATGGATCTTAAATCATTCCATATAGTTTAACCATTTAGAATCTCGTTATAGATTTTAATTCGGATATACCAAATGTAATCAAGAATCATCTTGCATTACCCTTTGGGTGCAGCAAGACAGTTATCGATTAAATCGGAGAGCGCCATGGTATCTTCTGGACATATCAAGTGGAGTAACAAATCCTTTATTGACTACAAGTGTTGTGGATCTTGCTTCACATCACTCCAAAATATAGCTTTTATAACTACCTTGTTCGGATAGCGTTTTGCGTATACTTACAAAAATGATATCCACACATATGAGAACTTGCTTGTATCTCAAGTCTAAGGATGAAGATAACAAACCATTTTCAATAATTTACTTATGACAAGGATCCAAAAGTAAATGTTTAAAAGTTGGGGAATCCAATATGCATCTCTAGTGAATACGTATGAGTTTGGCGGGAACAATCCAAATTCTCGTTAGAATTATAACCAACACTCACATTTGCCTTATCATAACAATATTCCCATATTATTAACCGACAATGGACATATTTAGAATAATAAAATTATTCAAGGATTAAACATGCAAATATAGGATAACAATTATTATATGAATGAATAACAAATACCAAGTATCTTTATTCATCATAAAGTAAAAATTGTATTTCAATCCGAATTATCCAAATACTAAAACAGATATGCATGATACTCATTTAGTAAGTTTAACCCTAATGTTTCCAACATTCTCAACCTTTCTTTAAAAGAAAAACTAAATAGTCATCTGAGTAAACTTTTCGAATACTTGTTTCAAATTTAACATATAGTGAGTGATTTGAAATATAAGATGAGTGTCTTATCTCATACGCTCATACTATTGCAAGAATCATAGTATGGAGATGTTGCCCTACCTTGCATGAGGTCTTAAAAATCAACCACATACTGACAGTCATCTTTACAGTTTCTAAAAGTGTAAAGTATTCTCATTCCTTAATGTGTAATGCAACAATGCTCTATGTCGAGCATAACTAGTTAGCAGATTTATCATAAAAGATGAAATCCTACTACAACTAGTATTAATAATCCTCTAGCATCACTTGTACTTATACAACACTATACTTTATAATTCGTAAACATTTATAAAAACAATAATCTAAACACTCTCAATTAGATATAGTTGTTGTCAGCTCATTTTGTTCTTGTACAAAAGCAACAACTAGTCTTATACACAATATAATATATACATGATAAATCCTTAATTAAAACAACATAAGGTTTCCATCCATGTAATAGATTATTCCAAGTGAAATATACCATTTTAAGACTTGCTCAAATGATATATTGCATTTGTGTCAGACTTATTTTTTCGTATTTATTTATTCTAGATAAACATTTATTCCAAGGTTGTTTGTTTTATTCCCTAAATTTCAAGTGAAGTTTCATTCCAAGCTTAAGGATCAATATCTAGCTTAAATAGAATGATATCTTCAACATGTAAATTTTAAGGAAAAATACAATGCTCCCACTCAATGTCAGATGTACTTAAGAGATATCTTAATTCAATCAGAATCATATTGTAATTAAATTCAAGATCTCAGCTCTTAGATGCACGATACAATCCAAACATGGATTGCTTAAATTTGTATATTACATAAAGATTATGCAGATTCATAACCCTTTTTGATTACACAACGTCCTTGCAAAATGTAATCATAAAGAAATAGTTATAAAATCTTAATTGTCATATTCCACATTCAAGTCACATGTATGATAATTAAATATCTTTATATAATTAATGCGTGTATTATATAAGAAAATGTAATCATAGTCAATTGCTTAAGTATGATTAAAAACTTCTTATAAAATGCAATGCATTAACATGTATACAATTTTGTCCTTGTGAGTCTTTCTTCAAAAGAAACTCATTCCAACCTCATAGGTTAACTGTTAGGCGAAATAACAATCAAGCTCAAAACTCGATTTGCCTTTTAAGGATCGCATCTTATCATTCATAGTTCTAAAACATTTATCGATTCAAGATGTGATAATACATTTTATTAGTTAGGCGATTTACAATAATCTCTAACTTATATCCTCAAACATTGATATAAAATATCACTCAAGTGATGAGGCATCCTTCGGATTTATGAATATGAGTAATCATTATACTTGGTCAACATTTTCATGTTTAACCTTAGTATGACATTAATAAGTAGATTTTAGAAGGTTAAGTATTTTGTTCTAAAAACTTTGAGATATGTATATACTCCCACTTACTTTTGTAAGTAGAGACAATTCTCTAAATACTAAGTATTTAAGCAACAATAAATTGTTCTTTATGGAGAACAACAAAATACATTTTAAGTTCTCATCTCAAGATTTGTTAATAAAATGCTTCATAAGATTTTAACAAATTTCGAACTTAAATCAAGACATAATGGAATTCCTTCCAAAAACTCAAATTAGGGTTTATAGAAAAACTCTAATTTAGTATCACTTTTTAACCAAAAATTCTAACAGTTTTGTGTTTCGTCAAGCTAGGAAGAACACCAAAACTACAATCTTCAAGCTAGGAAGTGTAGAAAATCAAAATTCCAAAAGGGTTTATGATTCAATTGGTTTTAGTGGTAAAACCTCAAATCCATAATGAATTAGGGTTTTCAGTTATGGGTTTCTTGAATACCTTCTAGGTTTGAACTATATTGAGTGTATCCATGACACACGCAATTTCTAACCTTGATATGTTTTAGAGGTAGAGCAATTAAAGCTATCATGAACCAAACAATAAGAATAAGGTTTGATCCAACACATTAGACATACCATAATGAAGTGGTATCCTATGAGTTATTAGAATTGTGAAACTATATCAGAATTCTATAGATAACTTAATTCTCTTTGGACCAAATACTTGTCAATTGGGTCGGGCCAAATTGCATATAAAGTATTTACGAACCAAGTGCATGCAATAATGTATATTCATTGAACATTACAAGAACCTTATGTTCACGTGTTTACAAGAAGACAAAACTGTTCAAGGATTATATGTTCATGTGTTAACAAGAAAACATAACATTTCACTAATACATTATTAAGTCTTTGAATAATTCAAAGGCCTTATGTTTATGTGTTAACTAGAAGACATAACACTTTAACTATATATACTTTATGTTATAAGTCATTGATTAATTCAAGGGCTTTATAATTATGTATTAACATGTAAGCATAATTATACTAACAAAAGTAATCATGAACGCAAACTATTGATATCTATAGTAATTTCAAGTTAATTTTATACTTCAGAATTATGATCATTATCATATAACCATAATTATGTTGACTAAACATGTAGTCAAATGTTGAAGTATCTTTACACTATATTATGACATTTGAATGTAGTAGGGCAACAAACATCTAGCGTGTTCAAGTCCTAGTAGAATCATTATTAGAATGTAGTAGGGCAATAAACATCTCATGTGTTTAAGTCTTAGTAGAATTCTTATTTACATGTAGTAGGGCATTAAAAATCTAACGTGTTTAAGTCCTAGTAGAATTATTAGTTTCCTTTACCTTGCGGTCAAGAGATACCAATAATATTGTTGTTCCTTGCACACACTTTGAGATTTCTCCCACTTGTGTAAGGTACAACAACATATTATGAAAACAAACAACACGTGATTGATTGTTAAAACGATATGATAATGTCATAGATATCATAAGTAGTTTTAGAACCATAACCTTTAATAAGGAATTGTGGATTATTATTCTATAGATAACTCTTCAGGAAAGGCAATGTGTTATCTTATAAAATAAAATGCAGTTTTCCTTTAAGCAATGGTTGTTCATATTCGGAAAGTAATGGATTATTTCAAAGCTAGTAATGGATTATTTCAAAGCTAGTTTGAAATGATATGGGTGACTAATAGGAAATAAATCCCGTAGCTCCCACTGAAATTGACAACATTACATGAATGATATTTCGGTAATAAAATGCAAGCTGCTCCCACTGGATTTGTCAACATTACAAGTGTTACATTTCCGATGAAAGCATATAGCGCTTTATATACTTTCCTATTCTCTTCAAATGCCTACAAGTAGCATGTACTTAGGTATTGAGCAGTTATATGAAGTTCTACTTATGTAGACAATGGACTAGCCATTCTTTTATTCAATTAACTTGAATCTTTAGCATGCAGTTCCTCCTTTATCGTCCACAAAGCCCCAAGGGTAATTAGCACTTTAGGAATAATAAGAGTCCAAGAAGATTACCTAGAAAATATGCTAGTAATTCCTTTACTCTTTGCGGTTTAAACTCATACATCGTGACAAGTGCAGGATGTTATTTATTTTGGTAGCTCTAAACACAATGTTTCCAGTTACACAAAATATTCTTTCTTTCAATTAACTCTAGACTACAAAAGGGTAATGAAAGATCATAAATGAGTTTATCAATTTGTAATCCTATCTTAGTTTGTCAACTAATGAGAAAAGATAGGTATAAGTCTCACTCTTCTTACTAGGAAAAGAGACTAAGTTTGTCTTTCGAAGAAAAACAACTTTGTTTACGAATGATGTTGCAAAAACACAATTAATCAGAACATAAAAAGTTCAATTCTAGTATTTTCGATAATTACATTCTTAAAAGATTTAACTACACAATTAATTACTAATAAGACTAAAATCCATCTTGCAACCCCACTTAATTATCATAGGTCTGACCAGTGCATAAAAAAATAGGACAAAAGGTAGCGACGGCGTTAATTGCATAATGCAACTCTTAGACTTTATGAGATTTGTTTAAGGCATTAGTATCAAGTAATAATGTCAAAAGCATGTTTAGTTCTCATCTTATGCCTCGGGTTCAAGGTCGACCAAGCTAACTCGAGATAAGTCGACCAAGTATGAGCGTGTAAAATAACCATAGATCGACCGGGAGAAATAATTACCATGGGTTGGAAAGGCCCTTAGGTCCGACCGGAGAAGTCAATCCAAATGCACGTATTCATAGTTGGATGGCATAGACTTAAAATTAACAAATAGGTATGCACATGTAAATGTGGTAAAAGTCGTATATAAAGAAGCATGCATAACAACTTTGTAACACTAACTTTAAAACTTTTGGTAATGACACCGTAGTGATCATCATGGTTCACAGTAGCTCCAATCGAACGCACAGGGAGGCGGAGGACCGAAGTGGCGAAGCAATAACCTAGACATCCTTTCGGTGCGACTGTGCGCACCTCTTTGAACCCCCTTTTGAGTTTGTTCTAGTGGGTGAGCCGTACATCCCAAGTCTCCATAGCGTCTAGTTTTTAAATTCTTGAAAACGTGTTTCATTATATTAGGTCACTTTATTTAACAAAAACGATTTTCCACGAATCAAATAGCAGGTCACAATGAGCATGATATTTAGGCGTGTAAATAAAGACCCATATTAATGTTATGGTTATGATACGTATTATTCCATATTGCATACAATTAGGTGTCAAAGCAAGTAATAATGCACATATAGGAATCACAAACATATAATCATAAACATCAATATAAAGCACATATTGTTCCGAGTTCTCTTGCGAGTCTTCCCCAAACGGAGAACCATAAGACCGTCACTAGGATACAATACCTAGATCGCCCCATACATCGCAAAAGCAATTGAGTGGGTCTTGTGGCCGGAAAACACATAAAAACGCATGGCAATCTCAATTAACAAGTAATTACGCAACTTTATGTATTTAATAAACAATATGTAATTCAAATTATCAATATAATTCTAATTAACAATTAATTAATTCTAACTAACATTTAATTCTAATTAGCAAGTAATTCTAATTAACATGTAATTCTAATAACAATTTAATTCCAATTAACAAAGTAATTCTAATTAACATGTAAATTAACAAATTAATTCTAATTATCAATATAATTAATTTGTGTGTGACTAGTTATATTTTATTAAAATTGACAAGTATTGCATATAGTTGTCAAAAAAAATAAACGAATAACTAAATTAGGTTTCATGCACCTTTTAAACATGTTTATTAATAAGAAGCGTGTAACCCATAATCGCAAAATGAGATGGCTCGTGATGCCTTTGTTGGGATTTTAGAACAAGTTAACCGATTAACCCTACAGTGCGCAGCGGATAAGGATCTAGTAATCGCAATTAGGTTAAGCACGTAATTAATAAACAATAATTAATATAACAACTAATTAATAAAAGGGATAAAAGAAAACCTAACATTTCGTGGTTATTTGAACGCAAGTGTAACGGACAATTAAAACCATTACGAAACTAAGCATTTAAAATAGATGCCTCTATGAGTATCACACACAACACGTGAAACGAGCACGTTTAATAAGAGCTAGTCGAGAACATCAAACAATCAACCCTTGAAAACCACTTAAATAACACTAAAAAGAAAACCCAAGAACCATTCTTTTTTCTTTACCGGAGAACTAAAACTCCCAAGAACCATTCTTTGTTTTTGTCCTTGAACTAAAAGCTGCCAAAGAACCTTTTAGTGTATCCCTTATTCTGTCCGTATTAATCATCAGCCAAACATTTGTTTCTGTATTCGATTAAGCATGTAATATACGAGGAAACAAAGTTCAACACAACCTAGAACAATTGGATCGAAAAGATACAATTTAAGGTTTTGTTAAAACCAAACCTGATTGGTTTTCATGCACCGATCAGATTAGTATTCTAGATGATGATCGAATGTGTGTAGCAGATTTAGGGATCACATTCAGTCGACAGGGATGAAGCCATGCATGGAGTGTTTATATAATCTCACAAACCGACTCTTTGCTTGGATCCATTTGCTTGATCAACAAGCAAAAGCCCACCCAAACCTACTACCCGATCAGTTGGATCCCAAGGCCCAAGGCAGCTCCAAATTCGACCCAAGTCCAAGATAAGAATAGCCCATGGGTCATACAAGATGATCGGGTCAAGTTCATGGATTAACGGGTATATATATTCAAGTATAATTAACGTTCGACACGTACTCTCGTGTTTATCGTGTGTGCCCCATAGGTTCACACACCTTTAGTCGTTTACGCGTGTTTAAACTCCCACAATCCAACAATTGTTGCGTCATTCCAATTTTGGTTAACTATACAAAGTTGGTTCAATTAATGTTGCATCATTTATTAAAAATTTGGTGCACCATTTTTTTAACAAAGATTGTGATTACTTATCCATTATTTGCAGCTGTTCTCAAGGTTATATTAGTCCTATCACCAGTTATACTACTCAAATAATCTGTAGGTGTAGTTGTAATTCAGATGTTTTTTTTACAAGTGAATGTTGTAACATCTATTACATTTGCTATGTCTCCAAGCTTAAGGCAGAAATCGATGAAGATATCCGAGAGATAATCCACTTTATTTAGTTTTATGGAGTCTGATATGACTCGTAATTCAAGACATTTGACTCAAAAGTCAAGCATTGGTCTTCAATTATGTCCCACGGATATACATGTAATCATAAGTTATTTAAGGAGTTTAAAGGTGAGAGAAGGAGCATTTAAGTGCTAATTGTTGTCGATCTTTAAAGTTTAAATCTTAAAGTTATGAGATCAAGAGTTAATCCCGCAATAGCTGTTCAACAAGAAGTAGAAGTTTGGAATATGATAAGGATTTAAAACGTACGTTTTTAGGGGTTTATTTAAGCTCTAAATTCATGTATTTATGATCAAATATTGCCTAAATTCGTTCATTTTCACTTTTTAGGTACTTGGGAAGCAAAAGTTGGAAATTATGCATGTTTGTATGAAAAGGGATGAAAATCTGAAGAAAAACGACCAAGTCATGAAAAAGTCTGGAAAAGAGCTCCAGACGGCGTCACAACCTATAAGGTGACGCCGTCACTTGCAAACGAAGATACCAAGACAACCCAAATTTTACTAGAGCCGTCTAAGTGAAAAAGTAAATAAGTAACAAGTGACGTCGTCACTTGTTAGAAGAGCTGGAAGTTTTTGCCGAATTTATAATGTGACGGTCTAGGATAATTAAAGAGGGACACTATCAGAGGTTTCTGGACGGTTTCTGAGACAAAAAGTGACCCCGTCACAATGTTGACTTGGAAAAAACGAAACCCTAATGGCTGCAATCTGACGGCGTCAGAACTATAAAGTGATGTCGTTGCAACTGTAATTCTATATATAGTTTTAGATTTTTCTGCATTAGTGTGCAACATTGGAGAGTAACTTTGGTGTACGACTTTTATTCATTTTTATAGTATTTTTAGGGTTTTAATACCCACTATCAATAAGAGATAAGTATCTTAATCTCTTCTATCATTATGTTTGATTCATACTTGATTATGATTACTTGTTTCTATATCTTTAACATGTCTAACTAAATCAACATAGTGTTTGCTTAGATGTAATGAAACATAGTTGTTAACTATTGATTGCCGTCTCTTGTTTAAGTGGTTGTTAAAAGTTAGGTTAGGAAAACTTCCTTCTTCCTTTAGTGTTGCGAGCTTGAACGTCCTAAAAACGTATTTATGTCCTAGAGTGCACTAGTAAACTTTTTGTTGTGTTTATTGCATGAATTGTGATTGTTGATAATAGGAGATTTGGGGGAGATAACTTAGGTTACTTGGCGATCCCGGTTTTCTGGAAGAGATCAATACATTGATAGAGTTAGGGCATTAGGCACCTCCCTACGACTAATGGAATACAACGCGCCAATTAAACAAGGATGTGATAATTCGACTAATCAATAGGAGATAACTAGGGAGTAGTGAAATCTAAGTAAACACGCTTTTACCTATCATAAGAATCCCATTTAATTTACTTGCAATTTAATTTAATTATAGTTTTAATTAGTTTAATTATTAGTTTAAGTAGTTGATAATCAAAACCCCCAATCCAAATACCGAGATTTTACTTTGCTTTTATAAAATATAAAAAGATAAAAGCAATCATCCCTCACCTTAGACCTATTCATCATACATCTCGACCTTCCCAACACTATTCCCCTAGAGAACGAGCAATCCCCTGTGTCTTACCTATACTACACTACAACGGTTAGGTACACTGCCTAGGAGGATTGTAAAACTTGTTCGGAGGGTTACATCTACCACATCAAGTTTTTGGCGTCGTTGCTGGGGAATAGTTTAGGTTCGTTTTTTTATCTCATCTAGGTCTACTCACTAGATTCCTATCGAGTGATATTTTGTTTTTATTTTTTAGATTTCTAGTAGTCTATCTCCTTCGTTGTGCCCTTTGTTCGTAAATCCTATCATTTGCCGTCATGGTGGATGATAACCTCGTCTATCCCCAACCGCCACAACACAACCAACCAACACAAAACGACCAACCACCACAAGGCCTACCCATTCACAACCAACAAGACCTGCCAAGAGCCCGTACTCTTGGTGAATACTCTAGACCGAGTCATCAAGGCTATAGGAACACCATTGAGCTTCCACATCATGCTCAGACTATGGCCCTGCGATCCGACACCATCTGGTTGGTGCAAAACGGATGTACATTCCATGGACTTCGTTCCGAAGATCCAAATCACTATCTCAAGGACTTCCTTAAAATTTTCGATTCAATTGAACTTAATGTTGCTACTCGGGAGACAACGCGACTGCGTCTCTTCCAATTCTCTCTATGTGATGAAGCTAGCAATTGGCTTGCGCGTCTATCCGCGGAATCTATCTCTAGTTGGGATGATCTTACTACCCATTTCCTCGCTCAATTCTTCCCACCGGGAAGGACTACTAAACTTAGGAATGATATCTTGATGTTCCAACAATGTCAAGGTAAAACTCTCTATGAAGCATGGACTCGAATCAAGGACTTACTCCATAAAGTGCCTCACCATGGCATTGATCTTTGGCTTCAAGTCCAAATTTTCTATGATCATGTCAACTCTCCACAAGGCAAACCATTGACCAAGCGGGCAATGGTAAGCTTCGTGATCTAACTGCGAAAGAATCATGAGGAATAATATAGGACCTTGCCCTCTTTGACAATGAATGTTGGAACGACCCCGGTGAGTTGAGCAAAACCGTCAAGGCAATATCCTTTCCTTCAAATGACTCACATACTTCCGATCGTAGGATTCTTGAACTTGAAGATCAAGTCAAATACCTAATGAGTTCCTACGAAGCTCCTAGACCTTCACGCCAAATGAAAAAAATCACTTCCTCGTGTGAGTTATTGATAAGGTTTTAAATGTACCTTTTGAGGGTCGTTTAACCCTTATTTGATCACTTTTGTATCCGTTATTACTTAATATCGTTCCTTTTCACTTTTAGGTCTCTCGAAGGCAAATTCTTTGGAATGGCACTTATTTGGACGAAAAGGCGCGGATATCTGAAGAAAATGGCCAAAGTCAAGAATCGAGCCACTCGGTTCTTTGAAATACAAGGGGACGGCGTCGGTGTTAATGCGACGCCGTCGCATCATTTTTGTAACGGTCAAGAGCCAAATTGCTTATTTTCAAATGACGGTGTCGCTTTAAAAGAGTAGGTCGTCGACTCGACGGCCTAGATTTGATCAAGACGGCTTCAGAGATCGAAGGGACGGCGTCACAAGCATAAGGTGACACCGTCGCAAGACTAACGTGGCCAAGACGAAATCCTAATGACGGCGACCGACCGCGTCACAAATCAAAAGGTGGCGCGTCGCGATTGTAATCTTATATATAGAATCCGAATTTTCGGTTTAGTGTGTAGTCTTTTGGAGTAAAAACCTAAACCGAACAAAGGCTGTCTTGTACAGTATTTTTAGGGTTCCAAACCCTATCTTACAACAAGATAAGTGTTTTACTTCATTAATTCAATTATGTCTTCAATTACTTGTGTGTATGCTTGCATGTTCTCCATGTCCGGCTAATTTACTTGTGGGGTTAATATACAAAAAAGTTACTAAACTTTCAAAAAAATTTGTCTTAAGTCACTAATGTTTATCTTCTGTCATCTAGGTTACTATACTTCACGTAACCGGTTATCTTGGATACCAATAGTGAGACAACCTATTGTTACCGGTTAAAAAGCTGACCTGTATACACACCGAGTTGTGGCACATGTTATCTAAGTTACTAAACTTTGCGAAAAATTTGTCCTAAGTCACTAATGTTTCATTCCTGTCATCTAAGGTACTAAACTTCACGAGTTGTGGCACTAATGTTCTTGAACCTTTAAAATTATCGCTTTATACGATTTTATACACCTTTTATCGTTTTATTCATTTCATTCGTTTTATATGTTTTGTTTATTTTTTACGTTTTTTCCGTTTTATACGTTTCGTCCGTTTTGTCCCATTTTTACGTCCGCTTTTATCGTTTTTATGTTAACATCCGTTTTATACGTTTTGTCCATTTTATATGGTTTTATACCATTTTATATGTTTTATTCGTTTTCATCCGTTTTATTCATTTTCATCGGTTTTATCGTTTCGTCCATTTTTCTTATGTTTCGTCTAATTTTCTTACGTTTCGCCTATTTTCTTATGTTTTCAAACATAAAAAGGACCAAAACGTAAAAACTGACGAAAACGTATAAAACGGATGAAAGCGAATAAAACGATGAAAACGAATAAAACGTATAAAAATGTACAAAACCATATAAAACGGACAAAACGATAAAACGGATAAAAACATAAAACGTATAAAACGGACGTAAAAATGGGACAAAAACGATTTAAACGATAAAACGGATAAAACGGATGAAAATGTATAAAACGGATGAAAACGAATAAAACTTACAAAATTTGTATAAAACGTATAAAAACGTATAAGAACGGACAAAAACGTATAATAACGGACAAAAACATATAAAAAAGATTAAAACGTAAAAAAAACGGATAAAAACGTAAAAAACGGTTGAAAACGAATAAAAACGTAAAAAAAGATCAGTAACATTAGTGCCATAACTCGTGAAGTTTAGTACCTTAGATGACAGAAATGAAACGTTAGTGACTTAGGACAAATTTTTCGCAAAGTTTAGTGACTTGTTTGTATAGGTTTAGTAACATATGTGCCACAACCGGTTGCCCTTCCATGTAGTGACTAGGGTGGCATATATTAAAAGGTTTAGTAACATATGTGAAAAACCCGTGAAGTATAGTAACCTAGATGACAGAAGATAAACATTAGTGACTTAGGACAAATTTTTTTGAAAGTTTAGTAACTTTTTTGTATATTAACCCTTTACTTGTGTGTTTGCTTAGGGAATATGAAACTTAATTATTGAATATTGATTGGTTGTCTCTTATCTTAATTGTTAATGATCTAGTAATGCGATAGGTCATTCGTTGTATAGTTAATGCTTGATTAATCTTTGTGAACCTTAGACTATAACACCTAGAGTAGTTGCAGGCTAAACCATCCAAAGAGTACCTTAGAGTTATAGTTTATAATTCCTAGAGATTTTGTAGACGAGACCCTTTGGTAGTTTCAAAGAGTTAGGGATAAACGCATACCCTACGACTTTAGACACACAACGCGATTAAGAATAAGGACGTGACAATTCAACCATCAATAGGAGATAATTAAGGAGTAATAAAACCTAAGTAAACACATCTTTAAACTATCATACGAGCACACAATAATTAGACATAGACTACATACACCTTAGATTAGATAATTAGATAAGTAGAGTAATCGGTAGAAATACCAAACCCCAAATCCAAACCCCGAGATTCGTACCTTTCTAATTCCTAAAAAAAACATAAAAAGATAAAAAATAATCTTCCTCAACCCCAACCTTAGCAATGCTTCATGACCCCTAACTTATAAATTAATTGGCTAAAGCACATTTGCTTGAGGACAAGCAAATACCAAGTGTAGGGATATTTGATAAGGTTTTAAATGTACCTTTTGAGGGTCGTTTAAGCCCTTATTTGATCACTTTTGTATCCGTTATTACTTAATATCGTTCCTTTTCACTTTTAGGTCTCGAAGGCAAATTCTTGGAATGGCACTTATTTGGACGAAAAGGCGAGATATCGAAGAAAATGGCCAAAGTCAAGAATCGAGCCACTCAAACTCTTTGAAATACAAGGGGACGGCGTCGGTGTTAAGCTGCGACGCCGTCGCATCATTTTTGTAACGGTCGAGCCAAATTGCTTATTTTCAAGTGACGGTGTCAGCTTTAAAAGATTAGGTCGTCGCAACTCGGACGGCCTAGATTTGATCCAGACGGCGTCAGAGACGGAAGGGGACGGTGTCACAAGCATAAGGTGACGCCGTCTCAAGACTAACGTGGCCAAGACGAAACCCTAATGACGGCGACCCGACGGCGTCACAAATCAAAGGGTGACACCGTCGCGATTGTAATCTCATATATAGAATCCGAATTTTTTAGTTTTAGTGTGTAGTCTTTTGGAGTAAAAACCTAAACCGAACCAAGGCTGTCTTGTACAGTATTTTAGGGTTCCAAACCCTATCTTACAACAAGATAAGTGTTTTACTTCATTAATTCAATTATGTCTTCAATTACTTGTGTGTATGCTTGCATGTTCTCCATGTCCGGCTAATTTACTTGTGTGTTTGCTTAGGGAATATGAAACATAATTATTGAATATTGATTGGTTGTCTCTTATCTTGATTGTTAATGATCTAGTAATGCGATAGGTCATTCGTTGTGTAGTTAATGCTTGATTAATCTTTGTGAACCTTAGACTATAACACCTAGAGTAGTTGTAGGCTAAACCATCCAAAGAGTACCTTAGAGTTAGAGTTTATAATTCCTAGAGATTTTGTAGACGAGACCCTTTGGTAGTTTCAAAGAGTTAGGGATAAACGCATACCCTACGACTTTAGACACACAACGTGATTAAGAATAAGGACGTGACAATTCAACCATCAATAGGAGATAATTAAGGAGTAATAAAACCTAAGTAAACACATCTTTAAACTATCATACGAGCACACAATAATTAGACATAGACTACATACACCTTAGATTAGATAATTAGATAAGTAGAGTAATCGGTAGAAATACCAAACCCAAATCCAAACCCGAGATTCGTACCTTTCTAATTTCTAAAAAAACATAAAAGATAAAAATAATCTTCCTCAACCCCAACCTTAGCGTAGTAACTTCTCACTAGCATTCCTATTCCCTAGAGAACGATATCAATACCGTGGCTTACCCTAATACTACACTACAACGATTAGGTTCACCGCCTAGGGTGTTATAAAACTTGCTCGAAGAAAAGGAAGTTCCTTTGACCCCGAGCACGCGTGTAGCGTTATCAAGTTTTTGGCGCCGCGCGGGAATAGAATAGCTAGTTAGTAGTCCACATCGTTTAGGTTTCTTTGCTTGATTCCTATCAAGTAAAATTTTTTCTCATTTTTAGCTTTCTCGTAGTCTATCCCCCTTCTTCGTAACCTTTGTTCGTAATCCCATCACTTTTCATCATGGAAGGTGATAACCAACCACCATTCATCAACCTACCACCAAATGACCCGCCAAGGGCCCGTACTCTTGGTGAATACTCGAGACCAAGCCACCTAGGCTATAGGAACACCATTGAGCTTCCCGATCAAGCTCAAACTACGGCCCTGCGATCCGACAGCATCCGGTTGGTGCAAAACGGATGTGCATTCCATGGACTTCGTTCCGAATATCCTAATCAACATCTTAAGGATTTCCTTAAAATTGTCGATTCCATCGACCTTGATGCTACTACTCGGGAGACCACGCGTCTGCGTCTCTTCCAATCTCTCTACGGGACCAAGCTAGTAATTGGCTTGAGCGACCTCCCAGATTGGGATGATCTCACCTCTCGCTTCCTTGCTCAATTTTTCCCACCGGGAGAACCACTAAGCTTAGGAATGACATCTTGATGTTCCAACAACGTCAAGGTGAATCTCTCTGAAGCATGGACTCGATTCAAGGACTTACTTCATAAAGTCCCTCATCACGGCATTGATCTTTGGCTCCAAGTCCAACTTTTCTATGATCATGTCAACTTCCCCACAAAGCGATCCATTGACCAAGCGGCGGTGGAAAACTTAGTGATCTCACCGCGGAAGAATCATGGGGTATAATAGAGGACCTTGCTCTATGACAACGAAAGTTGGAATGACCCCGTGAGTTGCCCAAAACCGTTAAGGCAATCTCCTTGCCTCCCATTGACTCACAACTTTCCGACCGTAGGATGCTCGAACTTGAAGATCAAGTTAAATTCCTAATGAGTTCCTACGAAAATCCTAAGTCTTCACATCAAGTGAATAAAATCACTCTTCCTTGTAAGTTATGTAGTGGTCCCCATGACACTCGTGATTGCACAAGACTCCCCGAACACGATTTTGCGGACTACGCCTCCATGCGTACCGACGGAGCGGGAGAGAAGTGGTACACTTTCAAGCCCGAACAAAACAACTTAGGAAACTCTTACAACCCCTCATGGAAAAATCACCCTAACCTTAAGTGGAACCAAAACTCAAGCACACCCCAAAGCTCATCTAGTCCACCTAATAGGTTCATTTCTCTAAACACCGGGAACCCCACTAATATTGAGGCAATTGCATCTAGATTCATGTCATCTCAAGAGACTCGATTGACTAAGCTCGAAGCCGATTTTAAGCGAAGACAAGGCGAGATGACAAACAAGCTTGATGCCCTCTTAAAAGCCTTTAATGAACGGGAAATTAGAGCACTCCCAAGTGATACTATAAAGAACCCTAAAGTGAATTCGATTTCGTCAACTTCATGTTCTTGTTCACCATGGGAGATTGCACATCCATGTCCCTCATACCCAACGGTTCACTCGGTAAATGCTATCAACAAGGGTTCCAAGCAATCCAAAATGAGGTACCAAGGCCCTGCACCATTGGTAAAACCTACTCTTGAGAAACCCGTCAACCAAGAACCCAAACTTAATCTAGAGGAGGAGTACAAAGAACTCCATCAAGAAAAACCGGTTCTTGAAGTCTTAGCTCATGCACCCTATTATAATGCTTTAAAAGAAAAATATGAGTTAGAACTTAAACTTGTAAAACATGGGTCCGCCTTTGTGCGAAATAACCACCTAAGAAGTTAGACGATCCCGGGCTATTTACTCTTCCGTGTAGGCTTGGAACTTCCAAACCTCTCGATGCTCTAGCCGACTTAGGATCATGCATCAATCTTGTTCCGTTGTCCCTCCATAGAAGCCTTAACTTAGGTAAGATAGAACCAACGGAAACCATCTTAGGTCTAGCGGATGGTAGTGTTGCATATCCGGTAGGGATAATAAAAGACATGGTAGTACACGTGGGAGAGTTGACTCTTTTGGTGATTTCCATGTGCTAGACATGAATAAGGACCCGACATGCCCATTACTAGTAGGAAGAGGATTCTTAGCCACCGCTAGTGCCATCATCGATTGTAAGATGTCTAAGATAGTGGTAGGAGAGGGGTGCTAGGTCAATTTACGATGTCAAAAAGCATCGTACTACAAAGAAGAGGAAATCCACATGAGATTAGGTTGGATAGAACGCCTTCTAGATATGGACCTTGGATAGATAAGAACCTCATAGGTCCCCAACGATCTTTCTACTTAGATGAAGCCTTTGCTAGTAAAGCAACTTTCCATGAAAAAGAAATGGCTAGGGACATGGAAGTGAACCCGTTCGAGGACGCCTTAGTATTTAGGAAGATGACCGAGTTCCTAGGAAGTTTGCCCGTCAACCTTGTCATGAATAAGTGGAAAATTGAGAAGCCTAAACATAAGTGGGATTGGGATAAACCGCCTAGTGATGGTAATGGAGAGTGGCACATTAGGATAACGATGTATGATCCCGATGGAGAGAAGTTTGAAAAGGCATATCGAACCGAACGTACTACTAGGAACTTAAATGATAAGTTTGATCCTTACGACATTGTTAAGGATAGGCTTACTTATATCGGTACACAAGGGCACGACTACGAGTCTAGCAACAAGACTCATAAATAAAGAAAAGCGCTTTGTAGGAGGCAACCCATGCTTAATTGTTTGCTTGTTAGTGTCATATATCTTTTATTGATTGTTTATTCTCATGTTTAAATTTGTAAAAATGCTTTATTTTGTTTTTAACCTCGTCTTAATTTCATATAAATGTATTTTACATAAAGGATAAGTGTAGGGAGGATTACACACGTTTTCAAAAGAAACGTGAACATCGAATAACAATTAATTAAAAGATATATATGTGTGTTTGTTCGAGTCAAATGCTTGTATCGAGTCATAATGGATGTTTTGCGAAATTTTCCGATTCTAAAGATGTAAATTTTCTAGAATTTTTTCGAAAATCGCAGACCCGGTTTTGTCGGGATAACTGACGTCGAAGCATAAAAACAATAGATTACTTTTTCTCGTTTTCGAGCTACTTATGAATTTTGGAATTCTCCGGTCTTAATTTTCCGAAGTTCAGCAAACATCCATTCCACAAGCATTATATCCTAGTTTAATAGAGTCTTATATATATTATTACCCGATTTTACTTAAAGGTTTCGTTTGTTTTCTTCAAGTGTGCGAGTTTAATTTATTAAGAAGAAGATACATAAGATTGGAAGGAGCTTTTCACGCATACATTCTTCTTGAAAAGGATTTAACCACCACTTTACACGGATCCTACCGAGCTAATCGGGGAGTATTAGTTTCTTTCGTTTTATTACCTTCTATTATCATAACTTTGATACTTTCGGGAACATTGGGGACAATGTTCGGTTTAAGTGTAGGATGGAAAATAAAACGAAACTTTGAAACTATGCTTATCCTTGACTATTTGCTTTGTCCAATTGTATTTGTGTAATAAACCATGAGAAAATGTCGGTTAGGGTAATTTTGGCACCAAATTTGAAATTTTTCATGACATATAGGAGTGGGCCATTGGTCTTAACAAAAGCGTCTCACGGATAGGAAGTTATATGATTAGCACAAAAACCCTTTACCACCTAAATTCCACCCAAAATGTGAGGATCGCCCTTAGATTAGTAGGAATTAAAGCATTCACCTTTAATGCTTAGAGTGTGAACCGGTAGTATAATAGATTCTAGAACTTGTTTTGTGATGCATCCTGAGATCGCTAGTAAGACTACACTTGTGTAGTTAGGAATAACTAAATGATAAGAGGCATTAGGATAACCCTTGTTTGATACCGTAATATAATTACTTCTTCCACATCGGTTAAGTAATTCCCCACACCCTTTGCGTTGTACTCATCTTTAGTACACGATACCCTAGTTAACCCCTCGAGCCTATCCTTTTCGCGGTTCTCATGATGTTTCGGTTTTTGAATATCAATGAAAACATTGTTTACACCCCACCCCAAATGTACACCCAAATCGCCTTAGCCTACCTTGTATGCACTCACTTTTAGTGCATTATTGTTATCACCTAAAACCCTTAGTTCAATTATCTAGTTGCTTGCATGAGTTGCTAAGTCGAGTCATATCCTTTGTACAGTTTTGGGATGATTGGGACTCATGGGAAAAGTTAAAGTTTATGAAATGACGGAAGGAACGTTAAATTCAAATTCCCTTTATTTGCGTATTAATGTACTCCAAGTGTTTTGATCTTTTCAATTCGGGTCAAATTAGTGTTAGAGTAATAAAAACTCAAGTGTAGGGATGTGCCTATAAATCCCTATCATTTTAATGTTACCATAGAGGATGGTAGAGTAAAAGTGTATGAAAAAAAACGAAAAAAAAATAGAAAAGAGAAAAAAAAAAAAATAGTGTTAAAAAAACGGGCTACCATCCTACATCTATCTTTAAATTATGTTTGTTTGTTTACATTATCTAGAGTCTAGAGTGTCGAGTCTTGGCTTAGCAACGCCATTCTTCGTATGCTTGTAACATAAAGATTTTGACTTGCCACCACTAAATAGCCTATCCCACCAAACCCTTTGTTTCCTACCGTAAGCCTAACATTACAACCCTTTAAAGACCTCTTTGATAGTCTTTCCTAGGTGCTTACGCCAAAGCGATGGAGGTTTGATCTATTCTCAAGCCTATGGTAATCTATGTACTAGGACCGGTTAATGAGTGTTTATCTTCCATTTCCAACTTGTTATATTTCATACACACCGAGAGATGTGAGTATCCAAACACCCATGTGAGGTGCTAGTATGTAATTTTCATGCTTGTTATGACTTTGCGGGGCTTATATGTGTTGTGGACTGTTTTAAACCAATGCTTCATGACCCCTAACTTATAAATTAATTGGCTAAAAGCACATTTGCTTGAGGACAAGCAAATACCAAGTGTAGGGATATTTGATAAGGTTTTAAAATGTACCTTTTGAGGGTCGTTTAAGCCCTTATTTGATCACTTTTGTATCCGTTATTACTTAATATCGTTCCTTTTCACTTTTAGGTCTCGAAGGCAAATTCTTTGGAATGGCACTTATTTGGACGAAAAGGCGCGAGATATCTGAAGAAAATGGCCAAAGTCAAGAATCGAGCCACTCAAACTGGCGAAATACAAGGGACGGCGTCGGTGTTAGCTATGCGCCGTCGCATCATTTTTGTAACGGGTCGAGCCAAATTGCTTATTTTCAAGTGGCGGTGTCGGGCTTTAAAGATTAGGTCGTCGCAACTCGCACGGCCTAGATTTGATCCGACGGCGTCGAGAGACGGAAGGGGCGGTGTCACAAGCATAAGGTGGCCGTCTCAAGACTAACGTGGCCAAGACGAAACCCTAATGGCGGCGACCCCGGCGTCACAAATCAAAGGTGACACCGTCGCGATTGTAATCTCATATATAGAATCCGAATTTTTAGTTTTAGTGTGTAGTCTTTTGGAGTAAAACCTAAACCGAACCAAGGTCTGTCTTGTACGGTATTTTAGGGTTCAAACCCTATCTTACAACAAGATAAGTGTTTTACTTCATTAATTCAATTATGTCTTCAATTACTTGTGTGTATGCTTGCATGTTCTCCATGTCAAGCTAATTTACTTGTGTGTTTGCTAGGGAATATGAAACATAATTATTGAATATTGATTGGTTGTCTCTTATCTTGATTGTTAATGATCTAGTAATGCGATAGGTCATTCGTTGTGTAGTTAATGCTTGATTAATCTTTGTGAACCTTAGACTATAACACCTAGAGTAGTTGTAGGCTAAACCATCCAAAGAGTACCTTAGAGTTAGAGTTTATAATTCCTAGAGATTTTGTAGGCGAGACCCTTTGGTAGTTTCAAAGAGTTAGGGATAAACGCATACCTACGACTTTAGACACACAACGTGATTAAGAATAAGGACGTGACAATTCAACCATCAATAGGAGATAATTAAGGAGTAATAAAACCTAAGTAAACACATCTTTAAACTATCATACGAGCACACAATAATTAGACATAGACTACATACACCTTAGATTAGATAATTAGATAAGTAGAGTAATCGGTAGAAATACCAAACCTCAAATCCAAACCCCGAGATTCGTACCTTTCTAATTCCTAAAAAACATAAAAGATAAAAATAATCTTCCTCAACCCCAACCTTAGCGTAGTAACTTCTCACTAGCATTCCTATTCCCCAGAGAACGATATCAATACCGTGGCTTACCCTAATACTACACTACAACGATTAGGTTCATTGCCTGGGGTGTTATAAAACTTGCTCGAAGAAAAGGAAGTTCCTTTGACCCCGAACGACGCGTGTAGCGTTATCAGTTATGCAGTGGTCCTCACGACACTCATGATTGCACGAAATTCCCTGAACAAGCTTTTGCGAACTACGCATCCTCACATATCGACGGAGAGGGAGAGAAGTGGTACACCTTCAAACCCGAGCAAAACAACTTAGGTGATTCATACAACCCCTCTTGGAGAAATCACCCAAACCTTAGGTGGAAACAAAACCCAAACCCGTTGATAACATCAACTAATCCTGATTTTCTAAGTGTCAATTTTCCCCTTTATTGACTTATTATGCTTAAATTGCTATTAGATACGCCCTTTTTTCTTCTTATTTCATTTCAGGAGTAATTATCAAGTGTGAAGCGGTGTTTGGACGAAATTGGGCTCAAGATGGATCATACTTATATCATAAAGATTACGGTGTAATTAAGTGATGAAGTTATGCCGTAATACCATTTATGAAGACTACGCTGTAACCATCAACTAAGGTTACGGCGTAATTACCACTCTGATCTAGTTATGAAGACTAGGCGTAACCACCTACCAAGGTTATGCCATAGACATGGATAAGCATCGAAGGTTATCCATTTGAGAAGAATTACAGAGTAACTACCACATAGAGCTACACCGTAACTTAGTTAGGGTTTTATGCCTATAAATACCACGAGATTTCTGCATTTCAAAGTATCTCCTGATAAGATCGTTTATAAGCTCAGCTAGGGATCAATAACAAAGATAATAAGCAGCGGAATAATCAAAACAATACTTTGTTATTGAACAAGGTTTTCATTCACTACCACTAACTAATATTAGACGTTTATAGGAACACGTCTACTAACTACTAACTAATAACCTAGGCGTTTACATGAACATACGCCTAGGAACTAATCACTAATATACTAAATACTAACCTAGGCGTTTACATGAACATACGCCTAGGAACTAACAAACTAACCATCACCCTAGGCGTCCCCTAAATGCCTGTACACACACACACACCTTTGGTGTTCACATCTTGACACACTCTAAATCTAATTCCCTGCCTCTCTTTATATACTAGAGAGTCTAGGGTTACAATTGACTACTAGGGACTAAATAATAAAGTCTTCTTTAACAAGTAAGTCCCTTGTCTTTCTTTCTTCATCAATTGTCTTCATAAGTCTTTCATCTTTCATATTTTGTCATAATCAACTCAAATATAATTCCTAACAATCTTCCCCTAGTTGATAATGACAAAACCAAATAAGCACGAACTTCCCCTGAAGTTAAGATGTCATGAAAGATAAGAACTTCCCCTTAAACATGCAATCACTAATAATCTTCAAGTTGCAAAACCGTCTTTGTCATCTTTCTTCCCCTTTTTGTCATAATCCACTAGGAGAAGCTAAGTAGAAGCAACTTTGATTTTAACCACCACGAACCAATATCTAAACAGTGTGTGTAATCTAATCTCATGTGTGTGTCGCTAAAACTTCAATAACCTGTGTGTGTGAACCAAAATCTCATGTGTGTGTCGCTAAAAATCCATAACAAACTTCCTGCTCGACTTCCCCTCAAGTCCAAATCCATTTGAGAACCAAAAATCATTCTTTGTCCGATATCGAATAAAACTGACAGTATGAACAACCTTTCTCGGACAAACTGAGCAGTGCAAATAATTAAACCCGACATCTTGCAAACTCATACAAGAACTTATCAAATTTGCATCCTCTCTTCTTCAAACTCAAATTAGCACCTCTAATATTATACGAAGCAATAAATCTCGAACAATATTAACCATCTTCATTCGAACAGTACTAATAAATCGTAACAACCATTACTAAAATAATTCGAATAGTACTAACTATATAATCTCCAAGCCAATGAGCAGCAATCTCCAAATCTTTTAACCATGTAAACCATCTCATAATATGCATGCACAATCTGTATACCGACTAGTAAACAATGCATGACCATGTAGCTTTTAACATTCATATGCTACTTTATAACAATAACATACTTCTGACTTTAAATAATGTACTACCGCCCCATGTGAAAAACTGATAACTGATCATAACAGTTTCCATGTTAAAGTCTCACCCATTATGATCACCAAGAACCTTCAATAAATCTTGAACCCTAAACAAGTAGTCGAATACCAGTAACCTTTAGTCGACCAAAAACCATGATACCCGATTGAAAACCAAACAATATCATAAGCATAAGTTCCAGCAACTTGAACTTCTCACAATCAGTAGTTCATACTACTAAAGTGAATCAACTATTACCTTCAATTAATTCATGCACCGCCGACCATTTGAAAACAATAATATTAGTACGAGATTGAAACTGATCAACCAATGATAATACTCGCTTCTGTGATCCACGTACTATAAAACATAACATAGAAACCACAAACGACAAACCAGTCTACTTGATGTCAAAAACCCATTAATTTACCTTGAACCACCGTCCCATGTTATAAGAAACCATCACCAATCATAAGCTAACATCTTTAATCCAATATTATTGAATAACAGCCCATATACCCATCTCCATAACTAATAAAAACACACGTCTCCTGTCACTTTCTTATACACCTCAAAACAGCAGCAGTACCATAATAATGCATGCAACAGATTTAAACAAGATAGCAGCAGATTCGAACATAACGAGCCAGTAGGTTTCAACCACTTAGCAGATCAGCAGATTAGAATTAAACGAGACAGCAGTACTTTGAGAATAATACGAGTAGCAGTACTTTACATAAATCAACAGTACTTTCGAAGGTTTATGAGCAGTACTTTCTTTTAACCATGCGTGTGTCTTCAAATAAAAGCATAAAAACCACTTATCTCATACCATGTCTGTATAACCTGCTTCGAACTCAGCCTTATTAAACCATCACTGCCAATAAAAATCAAGACGTGTAACAGCAGTAACATGATCTTATCATTCCTATTACGTCTAGCGCTATCCTGAGCCAAGCAGTACCAATGAATGAGCAGTACCTTCGGATTCAAAAACAATAACTAGCAATAGTAAACCCTAAACCCTTCAAGTTTAATCGATCAAAAGAGCAGCAGGAATAAATCCACGAACAATAGCATACTAGGGTTTTTGAACTCTAGCTTCCAATTAACCTTATGACTTGAAAATCCTAAAATTCGTTATTGAAAACCTCCTTCAGCAGCCAACTTCGACGCCTTATATCTTTTTACTGGAAGTTTAGATCGAAGATCCCTTCGGTGGAAAGTTAGTATGGTATATAGAGAACATCCACCAAAAATTTCGTCCCGATCCAACGGTTAACGAAAAAGTTATCGCTGTTTGAAAACAGCCCTGCAGAAACCTTACGAAACTTTTTCCAAACTCGAATTTTACCTTTTCTTGAAAAACCTTGTAGATCCCTATATCAAGAGCTCCCGCTCGATACCAATTGATAAGATCGTTTATAAGCTCGTTAGGGATCAATAACAAAGATAATAAGCGCGGAATAATCAAAACAATACTTTGTTATTCAACCGGTTTTCATTCACTACCACTAACTAATATTAGGCGTTTATAGGAGCACGCCTACTAACTACTAACTAATAACCTAGGCGTTTACATGAACATACGCCTAGAACTAATCACTAATATACTAAATACTAACCTAGGCGTTTACATGAACATACGCCTAGGAACTAACAAACTAACCATCACCCTAGGCGTCCCTAAACGCAGACACACACACCTTTGGTGTTCGCATCTTGACACACTCTAAATCTAATTCCACCGCCTCTTTATATACTAGAGAGTCTAGGGTTACAATTGACTACTAGGGACTAAATAATAAAGTCTTCTTTAACAAGTAAGTCCCTTGTCTTTCTTTCTTCATCAATTGTCTTCATAAGTCTTTCATCTTTCATATTTTGTCATAATCAACTCAAATATAATTCCTAACATCTCCCCTTTCCCAAACCCGATCTATGGTTTTGGGAGAGCAACCACAGAAGAAGAATTATGGCTTAGGAGTCTGAAGAACGAAGTTCTCGTCTACAATTATCTTTGTATTCAAGTTTGAATTCTTTTAGGTTTTTCTAGAGATCGTACAATGAATTTATGTTATTAATTCAAGTATTTGGTTATGTTATTTATTCTCTTTACTACTCTTTATAGACATCTTCTTAGCCTATTTGTAGATCGCTTGTTTTGGTAATATTATAAGCTTGTTAGTATATAGTGGGATGGGAGAATTGACCAAAGGACCCCAGCTTACTAGATTGCGAAGAATGGAAGGAATTGGCCATAGTACAACCATCCTTTGTGTGCGAATTGACCAAAGGATCACCTATCAAGTGGAGGTATTTAAGAAGCTAGGGGAAATCTAAGATCCTAACGGCCGGATTTCTATAGAATAAGGTCTATTATATTTGGTACTTAATTACTGCTAACAGATTTCCGAATGATCCCGGGTGACTAATAATCATCTTGGTGAGGAGTCTAGAAACCATAGGCTAGACGATTTGACCAAAAGAGTCTAGTGATATTTACCCACTATATTGAGCTTAAGAAATAAGAATTAAACATATCTAAAGTCTTGGTTAAGCTTTATCTTCTTACTTCCTTGTCCTAAGTTCTACCCCTGTTTAGATAGGACTTTTTATCTATTCTATCATATTACTATCCATTTTATCTTCTTTATCACATTACCTTAGTTCTTTCAGACAACAGCTCTCTTGGGACGACACTCGGATTTACCTAGGCTTTACTACATCCGACCGGGTTCTCTGCCTGTTAGTATGTGTTAATCCTTAGATATCATAGTTTTATCATAAGTAATGTTTAAAAGATTTCATTTATTGTAGTAAAACAAAGTTTACAAAAGATAAATTGTTGCGGAAAATGGCCCATTAACAAAATGTGGTCCCAATACATAAATCAGAGTCGTCTATGACCATGCCATGCCAATGCCCAAGCGCCTCCAAAGGTTAGCTATCTCCTTTTTGTTACCTGAGATAAACATGCTAAAAAGTCAACACAACGGTTGAGTGAAATTCATAGGTTTAAAGTTAATCAATTAAACACAAGAAGATAGATGATAATTGCTTAGAAGACAATTAATCATGGAAAATCACAGATTATTATGCACTAAGCCCATGACACCAATACTCAACTGCATACACCTAATTACTTGTGTACGTTATACTTTTCTCCCAAGGAGGTAATTGCCAATTACCTAATGCAATTCAAATATAGTGCTCCCCGGTTATTTTCGATAACCAAGACGGGGGTCGTTAATCCCCATAGTACTATCCACAATATCTGCGTTCACTCGCAAGTGACTAATGGTTCATGATGCAGGGGTCTTTTGGCTAACAACTTAGGCAATACTAATAATCAAGTAAGCAAACATTTGCAAAAAGGCTTGTGTTCTAGTTTATTGCATGTATCTCCCTCTCAGGGTTTGTAAAGATAAGTAAAAGCGAGGCTATGAACTCACCTCGATGATGCAGTACGAAATGTATGATAATATCAAGTATGATATGGCAACGACTTCAACACGAAACCTAGATATAATATGGCAAGTCTTAGATTTTGATGGTTTATGTTCACGACCTTAACGAATAATGTTTAAAAAAGATAGTTTTTTGTAATATAATTCTATAACTTGTTTTTGTGATGCATTCCGAGATCGTTAGTGAGACTACATTTGTGTAGTTAGGATTAACTAAATGATAAGACAAATTAGGATAACTCTTGTTTGAAACATGTTTAAATAATTACATTGACCACATCGGTTGAGTAATTACCCCACACCCTTGCGATGTACTCATTTTTAGTACACGATACCCCTAGTTAACCCCTCAAAACCTATCGTTTCGCGGTTCTCGTGATGTTCTGGTTTTCGGAATATCAATGAAGAGCATTGTTTACAATTCACTCCCAAATGTTACACCCAAATCGCCTTGGCCTTCCTTGTATGCACTCATCTTTAGTGCATTATCGTATTATGTTTAACCCTTAGTTCAATTATTTAGTTGATTACATGGTTGCTAAGTCGAGTCATATCTTGTGTACATACAGTTTTGGAACGATTAGGACTCATGGGTTAAGTAGTATTTTATGGAGTAATGGGAAGGAATGTTAAATTTAAATTCTCTTATCTACGTAATTAATTACTCAACATGTTTTGATCCTCACAATTCGGGTCGTTAGTTTAGTCTAATAAAACTCAAGTTTAGGAATGCTACTATAAATCCCTTTATTATGATGTTATTTTTTAGGGATGGTAGAGTAAGAGTGTATGAAAAATAATAGAAAAATGAAAAAAAAAAAAAAAAAAAAACATATGGGCTACCATCTCGCCTCATCCTTTATCTTTTTCATTTATGTTGGTTTAAGTCAAGTATTAAGTTAGTTTAGTGAGTCGAGTATTGGCTTAGCAACACCTCGTTTTAAATGTAATTAGCTTAGATTTTTGACTTGGCACCAATAAAATTCCCCATATCCAACAAACAAGTGTTTTTCCATACCCTTACACCTAACCTTACAACCCTTTAAAAGCCCTCTATGATAGTATATCCTATATGCTTATGCCAAAGCGGTGGAGGTTTGATCTAGTCTCAAGCTTATGGTAATCTATGTGCTATGACACGTAGAGAGTGTTATCTTCCATTTTCATACATGTTATATTCATTATACACCCAAAAGATGAGAGAATCCAAACACTATATGTGAGGTGCTATTGTATAATTTTTATGCTTGTTATGACTATTGTAGAGTTTATATTTGTTGTAAACTATTTTAAACCAATGTTAAATGACCCCTAACTTGTAAATTGATTAGATAAAAGCACATTTTCTTGAGGACAAGCAAATCCCAAGTGTAGGGATATTTGATAAGGATTTAAAACATACGTTTTTATGAGGTCATTTAAGCCCTAAACTCGTGTATTTATGATCAAATATTTCCTAAATTCGTTCTTTTTCACTTTTTATGTACTTTGGAAGCAAAAGCTGGAAATCATGCATATTTGTATGAAAAAGGGATGAAAATGTGAAGAAAACGACCAAGTCATGAAAAAGTATGGAAAATAGCTCCAGACGGCGTCACAACCTATAAGGTGACGCCGTCACTTGCAAACGAAGATACCAAGACAGCCCAAATTTTACTAGAGACGACTCAGTGAAAAAGTAAAGAAGTAACAAGTGACGCCGTCACTTGTTAGAAGAGCTGGAAGTTTCTGCCAAATTTATAACGTAACGATCCAGGATAATTAGAGAGGGACAATGTCAGAGGTTTCTGGACGGTGTCTGAGACATAAAGCGACCGCGTCACAATGCTGACTTGGAAAAGATGAAGCCTTAATGGCGGTGATCTGACGGTGTCACAACTATAAAGTGACATCGTCGCAACTGTAATTCTATATATAGTTTTAGATTTTTCTACATTAGTGTGCAACATTGGAGAGTAACTTGGTGTACGACTTTTATTCATTTTTTACAATATTTTTAGGGTTTTAACACCCTCTATCAATAAGAGATAAGTATCTTAATTTCTTCTATCATTATTTTTGATTCATGCTTGATTATGATTACTTGTTCCTCTTTCTTTAAACATGTCTAGCTAAATCAACTTAGTGTTTCCTTAGATGTAATAAAACCTAGTTGTTAACTATTGATTGTCGTCTCTTGTTTAAGTGGTTGTTACACGTTAGGTTAGGAAAACTTTCTTCTTCATTTAGTGTTGTGAGCTTCAACGTCCAAAAAATGTATTTATGTCTTATAGTGCACTAGTAGACTTTTCATTGTGTTTATTGCGTGAATTGCGATTTTTGATAATAGGAGATTTGGGGGAATAACCTAGGTTACTTGGCAATCCCGGTTTTCTAGAGGAGATCAATACATTCATAGAGTTAGGGCATTAGGCACCTCCCTACGACTAATGGAATACAACGCACCAATTAAAAACGAATGTGACAATTCGACTAATTAATAGGAGATAACTAGGGAGTAGTGAAATCTAAGTGAACACGCTTTTACCTATCATAAGAATCTTGCAATTTCATTTAATTCTAGTTTTAATTAGTTTAAGTAGTTGATAATCAAAACCCCCAATCCAAATACCGAAATTTTACTTTTCTTTCATAAAATATAAAAAGATAAAAATAATCATCCCTCACCTTAGACCTATACATCTCGACCTTCCCAACATTATTCCTCTAAAAATGATCAATCCCTCGTGTCTTACCTATACTATAATACAACGGTTAGGTACACTGAATAGGAGGACTGTAAAATTTCTTCGGAGGGTTACATCCACCGCATCAGAATATTGAGTTAAAAGACAAAGTTTTAAGGAAGTGGAGTGTGTAGAATGTATTCATGATTGGCTTTTTTTATTACAAATGGTAAGCTTGTTAGTTAATAGAAATTCAATTTGTTATGAATTCTATTTAGTTTAGAATGGATCTTTTTTTAGAATGTTTTGTAAGTTTGTACCGGTTTTATATCTTGAAATGTAATATGTTGATGATTATATACGAAGGAAACTCATATTTTCTCGCTTAATACGTTGATTTTTTTGTCCTCAATATCGAACATAACTCTCTGATTGATACAGAGGCAAAAAATATGAGGTGGTAAAGTCAGAAACGTTTTTGTACAATACCACACATGATTATCGTCCTTTCGATAAGAAAATGCCTTTTAGGCTAAAAGTATTGGCACTTTTATTTTTTGGTTTGCTTTGCAATAAGCATAAACAAAATCCAAGGCTATTGTCACATGTTGTTTTCTTACAACTCTTGGATTTTTCTCATGGCCTATTATATATTGGTGTATCTAAAGTAAAGATCAAGCCTGCACTTAAAGTTCTTTGACGGTAATTACACCGAAAAAACCATCAATGTTTTGTACAAGTATCACATAAACTTAAACCGAAAAACCACCAATGTTTTGTACAAATATTAGATAAACTTTAAAACTTTAATGTATTGCTTAAAAACTAAAACATGCTATTTCAATCTTCCAATATTTCACTATAATAATTCATGAAATCTAGCCCGCCCATCGGGCCGGTAGCCCGGTCTTGAAGCTATAAGTTTTCCATTATTTATTTGGCTTTGTAACTTTTAAATAATACACTCAAGGTTATTTATACTTATTCTAGATTATTTACAAATGATATTTTACGTTAACTTTTTGTCTTTCACCATTATGCATTTACAATATTTACATCATCTTTGTACTACATTTTTACAAGTTTACAAATAACATTAGGGACAGTTGTCGCAATTCCTCGTATGAATATTAGCCCATCCGATAAGAAGATGCCTTTTCAGCTGAACAAGAGACAATTTTCGATATCTATTTGTTTTGCCCTGTCAATTAACAAAAGTCAAGGGCAAACATTTGGATGACCGGTTTTTTCACACGGATATATAGCCGTATTAAGGGTAAGGAGCAAGAAGAGCCTTAAAGTCTTATGTTATGACAAAGATGGCAACCACTGCAATCACACAACTAACGTCATGTACAAAGAAGTCCTTCGTCCATTTTAGTTCATCCATTTGTTTCTTTTATCTATTTATCTTTTAAACAATACGCTCAATGTTATTCATGTTACATTATTTATCTTTTAGCATTATACATTTTAGCGTATCAAAGGTTTACATCATGTTTATACTACATTTTTATGTTTAATAATAAAACTTTTAAACAGGCGGCCAACGGCCGGGCCTTAGGCTAGTTCACAATATGTCATTATTTTGTTTTTTCTTGTTTTTTAAGTTTTAACTTTTATTTTATGTTGATAATAAAGAAAATCATCCAATACTTAGCAACGAAAAGTCATCCACTAAAAACGAAAAATGGCGTGTAGATATATGAGATAGATTGGGACACGACCATTAAAAGTTTATAAGTCTTATAAAACTAATTATCTTTAAAGATAAATAATCAAATTTATGAGATTAAGTTGTATCCACTAAATGAGTTGAGATCTGTGACAAACACCTAATATGTAAAGAACAAACCACATGATCCCAACCATTCATCCTTCTTTCATCCAACGGTAGAGATCAAATATAAAAATAATAAACAAGGGCAAATCAGTAATTCCAGCTCTCTCCATAAAAGCAAAAAATATCTTTAATCATTTCATTTAATCAAACCACTTTCTCTCTCGTTAAAACACACAGATCAGACATTCTCTCTCATCACAAACAACCACCGGAAAATCACGCCGGAAAATAACAATAAAACCACCGCCGTAAAAACCACCGTCGTTCACACAATCACCAGAAAATAACCGTCGTCGGTCACACACAATCACCAGAAAAATCACGTATATGTTGTTCCATCGTGTTGTTTCGCGGACGATCTATTGTTCCGCCGCCGATCTGTCGATCTGTTGGCCTCCGCCATCCGCCGTTGAACCTGATAACATACAAGTGTTCTATATTTTATTTGGTTAGTTATTTTTTATATGAGCTAAGCTTAGTGATTTTATTATAAATTCAGTTTATTGCCTTTATCTCATAATTTTGCTAGTAATTGTGATGTGAATGGTTGAGTAGGTGGTTAGAAGGGTTTTGGTCTTGGTTGGAATAAATTTGATTAATGTGTTAGTAGTTATAAACAAATGTTTTGAGTGTGTGGTGATTCTTCTGCTGAGGACTTAAGAGGTGAATAATTGAGATAAGCGAGATGAATAAGGATGTTATAAACTGCTTTTTTTGTTCTCAAGTAAGCATATAATCATAAGAAATTTGTTTTTATCCAAACACGCAAAAATGCTTAATTACTTATATGTATGATGTTGTGGCTATTTATGAGATTGAAAATTTACCATTGGTTTAATAGTACTTAGTTAGTATTAGTTTATTTTTACAGAGTAGAAGTTGATTATATGATTTAATGTTATATTTGCACTTGAAAGGTGTATATACTGGTCCAAAAACCATACACACTTGCAAAACACAATAACAAGTTTGATATAATATAAATTTTGAAAATAAGTTAGGTTGGGTGCACCAGGAGGTCGGCTACCCAGTCGGCTTCGGTTGGTATCGCGTTATTGGTTGGTTTTGTTTGTTGTAAACTTTGTTGCTTGGTTATGATGCAAAATTTTAAAAACTTTATTGCTTTTCGATGTGCATATTTACTTTAAAAGCTGTCATGCAGTATGTGATATCGTGAATAAGAAATAATATGATGTTGAGTTCTTAGTATGCATGGTCCTCTAATGTACTTCTTATTGGTTCTAGTAAATCACACGTGATTCTATTTTTTAGTTGTGTTTTGTTATAGAAAATGTAAATCACATGTGATTTACTCTTTGTTTAAACTAAATCACATGTGATTACATTCGGATCTATAAAGTAAATCACACGTGATTTACTCTTTGTTTGCATAAGTTGAATCACATGTGATTATGCTTTGTTGTGTTTGAAGGTGGCGAATTATTTTTTGAATTATTTCTAGATCCATCAAACGCTGGAAACAAAGGTGGTGTGAAAGGAAAAACATAATGGAAGATAGAAGCCACTTCAAGTTAGGGTGGGGCCGAAAAAGAAACGTTGAATAGTGGAAGAAGATTAAGACATGCAAAATAAATTTTGATTTGAATTTATTTTTCATTTTCTTTTTATGCAATGCTTTATACATGTTGTGAATTGGATTTATGAAATTCTCATTTACTTAACTACAAAACTTTTTACTGAATGCTCATTTCTAGTATTTGTATTATATTAGAATGTAAGACATAAGAGAGCACTCAAACATGTTATCAAATCAAGTATAAATTGCATGCAAATCACATGTGATTCATGTGTAAATCACATGTGATTCGTGTGTTAATCACATGTGATTCACCTTATATAATTTGAGGTAAAATCACATGTGATTTGAGGTAAATAACATGTGATTTGTATATCAACCCGTAAAAGTACAACAAAACCACAAAGAAGGCATATGGCTTGAACTTGCCTTTTTCATTTATCAAAAGAAGCACCTAACATCAACAAATTCATATAAATCAATAATCATCACTCTTACGTACATAAAGTACCTAAAGCCTAACCATTCGGTGACAACGAACTCACAAGTTGAATAACTTAACACATAGAGTACCTAAAACCTAATCATCTTCCCTTTGAATTTCTTTGACACCTTCTTATGCTCATCACTTTCAGAATCTTCTTTGGAGTCTAATAACTTCCTTTTTCTCTAAATAGGCTTAGACTCAGCCTTCGGCTAGGCTTTTCTTCAACTTTTTAAGCAAGACCTGTAGTTTGTCACATACAAAAATATAGTTAGTAACATGTAATTGTAGGTGATTACTCATAATTATATTACAAAATCACATGTGATTCAGAACAAATCACATGTGATTCAGAATAAATTCAGAATAAATCACATGTGATTCAGAATAAATCACATGTGATTCAGAACAAATCACATGTGATTCAGAATAAATCACATGTGATTCAGAACAAATCACATGTGATTCAGAACAAATCACATGTCTAATCTATTTGTCTTGAATGTATCTATAATCTATCTGTCTAATCCCAGCCTAAAGGCAACACTATCCATTCTTGAATGTATCTATAATCTATACATTTAAAGCCGAACATCCAATCATTTTTGAGACAGACTTAGTTATTTATGATTAAATTTATAAATATAAATATGATTTTAAAACTTATATATAGAAAAGTTCAATCTGCCTGAGGCCCACCTCAACCGATTACTAGCTAGGCAGTGGTCGACCGCCCTACATTCGCCTAGTGCTTTTTTCAACCATGATAAATATACATATTAACTCACTGAAGTTTGGTACATACCATTCTAGATGATTCTCTTGTAACACCTGTGCCCGTGCACTAATAGTAACCGTTCCAAGAATCTAAATTGAGGCACTGAGAAGTCAATTGCCATCACAGCCTGCACGAATGTGTAAAAAATAAACATGCGGTGTCAAATTCGAATCAATCATCAAGGATCATTTGTATGCTTTTATTGTAAAATGAATTTAAGGGCCCTATATGAACTTACATCTGAATGTAAAATTTGATTTTTGATAACTCTAACGCTTACACACAAAAAGTTAAGGTACTATTTACACTTTTTTACAACACATATATTCCAACTAACTGCGTGTACCTGCATTCCCTCCATGCCACTAATCCCGAATCCAATGTGAGCTTCTTGGATCATGCCAACGTCATTAGCTCCATCTCCAATTGCCAGTGTTATCTTGCCCGTATATTTTTTCACCATCTGTAATCTAAGTTTTTCCGCCAAAAATGCAAAGCTAGATATATTGTAATTTGATTAGCAAAATTTCTAGTTATTTGGGCTATTAACCAAGATGAATGTAACATACCAAGGCTTTCTCTCTTGAAGAGACGCGTACAACATATTCCTTTTGCTTAACAAAATCCAATGAAGCTTCTGTACTGTACGAGCAGCTGCAATCTTATACTTGCGTAAGCAAAAAAGCATTCCAGGTTAATGAGTTACGTAGTAGAAAGACAAAAGTTGTATAATAATCCCATCATGTAGATCAGAGCTACCAATTATATAAATTTAGCAATTTAGGCCCATTTTCTAATAAATGGTTTGTTTTGGCCTTTGGGGACATTTAGTCTTAAATAGATCAAATGAGTGAAATAAAAAATAAGCTAAAAAGAGAGTGCGTCAAATGAGATGGCCTGATAGAAAATCCCATGATAGTTTTTAATGCATGCAATCTCTTAAGTTGTCTGATGCAAAAAATTTGATAGTTATTCTACTGTAATAAAGTAATTATTGTTGTAAGTAATCCACGTATACCTCGGTCAATCCAACTCGGTTTGACTAATACTAGAAACTGACTCGTTTTAACGATGTCTCTCTTTTACTAGTCTGTCATGAACATTTATGCATTTGAGACGTGGCCGACCCCAACTTGTGGATTTAAGTAGCATTAGAGTTATTTTGATTAAACTAGGAAAATGCCAGGCAAGTAAAACTGTATACTACAAGAAAGATAATGGGCTCGTTGCGACCTATGTGATCTTTTATGAACTATCAAATAATAAAATGACTTACATTAAAAATAGTAGACATACCTGATTAAATGAACTTTATCAAAAGAGTACCATATTGAATAAGCTAAAACTTCTGAATTTATTAATTTCTTAGGTGAATGGGGATGCGCATGAGAATCGAAGAACCGAAAATCAATATAGGCTATCCAAAGTTCCAGCGATAGGCGACCCAAATCAAACCAAAATAAGAATCAGTAGTACCCAAAATCCACTTCCCATCATAAGTCACATCCACATGAGTGATAGGCGACCCAAGTCCCAAAAAAGCAGTTTTGTCTTGACTCATAGAGCTAACCGAATACAACCTGATTTTCCCATCAACGAACACTTGGATTACAAGAAACAATGTCAACCAACAATAGCAGAAATCTAAACAGTTGCCTAGGAAACCTAAGTAACGCAAGAAAGTAGTAAAGACAAAAGCATAAGGTTCAACGAACACTTGGATTACACTTTAAACATACAATTCACAACGTTTTTAACAAAAAAAAAAAAAAAAAGAAAACAGAAACTTGTTCGCACATTTTGTCAAACGCCTGGCGTACGCGTATATAACATACCACATTTCCTTTAAGCAAACTCATTATATATGGATTTGTTTATTTGTATTTAGAGGCGTGAGGTGAGATCCAAAAATAAGCAACAAAACCTAAAAACCTAAATAAGCAAAATCTACTGATTATATACCAAATAAATATAAATCAAAAATCAAATATATACCAGAATCAACATTTCAAAGCTTATTTTGATCGAAAACTGAAAATGAAGACGATTGGGGCAACGGATCACCTTTAGATAGTGATATTTCATCTCGTATGTCCATTATATAGCGTTAATTTTGATCAATTTGGCATGAATAGCGGTTAGGGTTTGAATACGGTGGTTTTAAGGTGGTTAGTGTGTGAAAATAGTGTGTGTGTTTGTAACGGTTGAGAAATGAAGAGACCCACGAGATTGAGTTATTAAGATAGTAGAATTACCAAAATGCCCCTAGTTAAATAATTAAATTAAAATGCCAATTAATCTTAGCCATTGGATTGAAGTTGAATGGGTGGTTGAGATCAACCAATTTGATCTTTAGCAAAAAATGGTTCTGCACCGAACTTTTGTCTCCACCGAGTTGAGATCTGTGACAAACACCTAATATGTAAAGAACAAACCACATGATCCCAACCATTCATCCTTCTTTCATCCAACAGAGAGAACAAATATAAAATAATAAACAAGGGCAAATCAAGTAATTCCACTCTCCATAAAAGCAAAAATATCTTTAATCATTTCATTTAATCAAACCACTTTCTCTCGTTAAAACACACGATCGGACATTCTCTCTCATCACAAACAACCACCGGAAAATCACGGAAAATAACAATAAAACCACCAGTAAAACCACCGTCGTTCACACAATCACCGAAAATAACCGTCGTCGGTCACACACAATCACCAGAAAAATCACGTATATGTTGTTCCATCGTGTTGTTCGGCGGACGATCTATTGTTCCGCCGCCGATCTGTCGATCTGTTGGCCTCCGCCATCCGCCGTTGAACCTGATAACATACAAGTGTTCTATATTTTATTTGGTTAGTTATTTTTTATATGAGCTAAGCTTAGTGATTTTATTATAAATTCAGTTTATTGCCTTTATCTCATAATTTTGCTAGTAATTGTGATGTGAATGGTTGAGTAGGTGGTTAGAAGGGTTTTGGTCTTGGTTGGAATAAATTTGATTAATGTGTTAGTAGTTATAAACAAATGTTTTGAGTGTGTGGTGATTCTTCACGAGGACTTAAGAGGTGAATAATTGAGATAAGCGAGATGAATAAGGATGTTATAAACTGCTTTTTTTTGTTCTCAAGTAAGCATATAATCATAAGAAATTTGTTTTATCCAAACACATAAAAATGCTTAATTACTTATATGTATGATGTTGTGGCTATTTATGAGATTGAAAATTTACCATTGGTTTAATAGTACTTAGTTAGTATTAGTTTATTTTTACAGAGTAGAAGTTGATTATATGATTTAATGTTATATTTGCACTTGAAAGGTGTATATACTGGTCCAAAAACCATACACACTTGCAAAACACAATAACAAGTTTGATATAATATAAATTTTGAAAATAAGTTAGGTTGGGTGCACCAGGAGGTCGGCTACCCAGTCGGCTTCGGTTGGTATCGCGTTATTGGTTGGTTTTTGTTTGTTGTAAACTTTGTTGCTTGGTTATGATGCAAAATTTTAAAAACTTTATTGCTTTTCAGTGTGCATATTTACTTTAAAAACGTCATGCGAGTATGTGATATCGTGAATAAGAAATAATATGATGTTGAGTTCTTAGTATGCATGGTCCTCTAATGTACTTCTTATTGGTTCTAGTAAATCACACGTGATTCTATTTTTTTAGTTGTGTTTTGTTATAGAAAAATGTAAATCACATGTGATTTACTCTTTGTTTGTAAACTAAATCACATGTGATTCTGTTCAGATCTATAAAGAAGTAAATCACACGTGATTTACTCTTTGTTTGCATAAGTTGAATCACATGTGATTATGCTTTGTTGTGTTTGAAGGTAACTGAATTATTTTTTTGAATTATTTCTAGATCCATCAAACGCTGGAAACAAAGGTGGTGTGAAAGGAAAAACATAATGGAAGATAGAAGCCACTTCAAGTTAGGGTGGGGCCGAAAAAGAAACGTTGAATAGTGGAAGAAGATTAAGACATGCAAAATAAATTTTGATTTGAATTTATTTTTCATTTTCTTTTTATGCAATGCTTTATACATGTTGTGAATTGGATTTATGAAATTCTCATTTACTTAACTACAAAACTTTTTACTGAATGCTCATTTCTAGTATTTGTATTATATTAGAATGTAAGACATAAGAGAGCACTCAAACATGTTATCAAATCAAGTATAAATTGCATGCAAATCACATGTGATTCATGTGTAAATCACATGTGATTCGTGTGTTAATCACATGTGATTCACCTTATATAATTTGAGGTAAAATCACATGTGATTTGAGGTAAATAACATGTGATTTGTATATCAACCCGTGTAAAAGTACAACAAAACCACAAAGAAGGCATATGGCTTGAACTTGCCTTTTTTTCATTTATCAAAAAGAAGCACCTAACATCAACAAATTCATATAAATCAATAATCATCACTCTTACGTACATAAAGTACCTAAAGCCTAACCATTCGGTGACAACGAACTCACAAGTTGAATAACTTAACACATAGAGTACCTAAAACCTAATCATCTTCCCTTTGAATTTCTTTGACACCTTCTTATGCTCATCACTTTCATAATCTTCTTTGAGTCTAATAACTTCCTTTTCTCTAAATAGGCTTAGACTCGACCTTGGCTAGCTTTTCTTCAACTTTTAAGCAAGACACGTAGTTTGTCACATACAAAAATATAGTTAGTAACATGTAATTGTAGGTGATTACTCATAATTATATTACAAAATCACATGTGATTCAGAACAAATCACATGTGATTCAGAATAAATTCAGAATAAATCACATGTGATTCAGAATAAATCACATGTGATTCAGAACAAATCACATGTGATTCAGAATAAATCACATGTGATTCAGAACAAATCACATGTGATTCAGAACAAATCACATGTCTAATCTATTTGTCTTGAATGTATCTATAATCTATCATCTTAATCGGCCTAAAGGCAACACTATCCATTCTTGAATGTATCTATAATCTATACATTTAAAGCCGAACATCCAATCATTTTGAGACAGACTTAGTTATTTATGATTAAATTTATAAATATAAATATGATTTTAAAACTTATATATAGAAAAGTTCAATCACTGAGGCCCACCTCAACCGATTACTAGCTAGGCGTTGGTCGGCCGCCTACATTCGCCTAGTGCTTTTTCAACCATGATAAATATACATATTAACTCACTGAAGTTTGGTACATACCATTCTAGATGATTCTCTTGTAACACCTGTGCCCGTGCACTAATAGTAACCGTTCCAAGAATCTAAATTGAGGCACTGAGAAGTCAATTGCCATCACAGCCTGCACGAATGTGTAAAAAATAAACATGCGGTGTCAAATTCGAATCAATCATCAAGGATCATTTGTATGCTTTTATTGTAAAATGAATTTAAGGGCCCTATATGAACTTACATCTGAATGTAAAATTTGATTTTTGATAACTCTAACGCTTACACACAAAAAGTTAAGGTACTATTTACACTTTTTTACAACACATATATTCCAACTAACTGCGTGTACCTGCATTCCCTCCATGCCACTAATCCCGAATCCAATGTGAGCTTCTTGGATCATGCCAACGTCATTAGCTCCATCTCCAATTGCCAGTGTTATCTTGCCCGTATATTTTTTCACCATCTGTAATCTAAGTTTTTCCGCCAAAAATGCAAAGCTAGATATATTGTAATTTGATTAGCAAAATTTCTAGTTATTTGGGCTATTAACCAAGATGAATGTAACATACCAAGGCTTTCTCTTGAAGAGACGCAGTACAACATATTCCTTTTGCTTAACAAAATCCAATGAAGCTTCAGATCTTGTCTGACATTTGCAATCTTATACTTAAGTAAGCAAAAAGCATTCGAGTTAATGAGTTACGTAGTAGAAAGACAAAAGTTGTATAATAATCCCATCATGTAGATCAGAGCTACCAATTATATAAATTTAGCAATTTAGGCCCATTTTCTAATAAATGGTTTGTTTTGGCCTTTGGGGACATTTAGTCTTAAATAGATCAAATGAGTGAAATAAAAAATAAGCTAAAAAGAGAGTGCGTCAAATGAGATGGCCTGATAGAAAATCCCATGATAGTTTTTAATGCATGCAATCTCTTAAGTTGTCGATGCAAAAATTTGATAGTTATTCTCTTGTAATAAAGTAATTATTGTTGTAAGTAATCCACGTATACCTCGGTCAATCCAACTCGGTTTGACTAATACTAAGCCGACTGCTTTAACGATGTCTCTCTTTACTAGTCCGTCATGAACATTTATGCATTTGAGGCGTGGCCGACCCCAACTTGTGGATTTAAGTAGCATTAGAGTTATTTTGATTAAACTAGGAAAATGCCGGGCAAGTAAAAGCGTATACTACAAGAAAGATAATGGGCTCGTTGCGACCTATGTGATCTTTATGAACTATCAAATAATAAAATGACTTACATTAAAAATAGTAGACATACCGATTAAATGAACTTTATCAAAAGAGTACCATATTGAATAAGCTAAAACTTCGAATTTATTAATTTCTTAGGTGAATGGGGATGCGCATGAGAATCGAAGAACCGAAAATCAATATAGGCTATCCAAAGTTCCAAATGATAGGCGACCCAAATCAAACCAAAATAAGAATCAGAGTACCCAAAATCCACTTCCCATCATAAGTCACATCCACATGAGTGATAGGCGACCCAAGTCCCAAAAAGCGCTTTGTCTTGACTCATAGAGCTAACCGAATACAACTGATTTTCCCATCAACGAACACTTGGATTACAAGAAACAATGTCAACCAACAATAGTAAATCTAAGCAGTTGCCTAGAAACCTAAGTAACGCAAGAAAGTAGTAAAGACAAAAGCATAAGGTTCAACGAACACTTGGATTACACTTTAAACATACAATTCACAACGTTTTTAACAAAAAAAAAATAAAAAGAAAACAGAAACTTGTTCGCACATTTTGTCAAACGCCTGGCGTACGCGTATATAACATACCACATTTCCTTTAAGCAAACTCATTCTATATGGATTTGTTTATTTGTATTTAGAGGCGTGAGGTGAGATCCAAAAATAAGCAACAAAACCTAAAAACCTAAATAAGCAAAATCTACTGATTATATACCAAATAAATATAAATCAAAAATCAAATATATACCAGAATCAACATTTCAAAGCTTATTTTGATCGAAAACTGAAAATGAAGACGATTGGGGCAACGGATCACCTTTAGATAGTGATATTTCATCTCGTATGTCCATTATATAGCGTTAATTTTGATCAATTTGGCATGAATAGCGGTTAGGGTTTGAATACGGTGGTTTTAAGGTGGTTAGTGTGTGAAAATAGTGTGTGTGTTTGTAACGGTTGAGAAATGAAGAGACCCCTGAGATTGAGTTATTAAGATAGTAGAATTACCAAAATGCCCCTAGTTAAATAATTAAATTAAAATGCCAATTAATCTTAGCCATTGGATTGAAGTTGAATGGGTGGTTGAGATCAACCAATTTGATCTTTAGCAAAAAATGGTTCTGCACCGAACTTTTGTCTCCACTAAATAAGACTATATTATGTAGCTAATAGGTATAAACTTTAAGGGTCAATTCCATATTTCCTTAATATAAAGGGTTAATGGTTCAAAAAATACATGAACTTTTCACATTTTACTATTGTGACAATAAACTTTTAATTTTCCTATTAAAACTAAAAACTTTCTTAATTACCCTTATTGTAACAAAACTTGACACGTGGTACCCTTAATCCTTTTATTACCGGATTAAATCATCTATTCTCGTTTTAAAATGTGGGGGGCTTTTTTTGCCAAGTTTCAAAACTATTAAACCTAAATACAAAAAGTAAATAAAACCCAAACGTTTTCCCCCCAAATCAATAAAACCAATTGCACCTCATTTTCCCCTCACAAACCCTAATCCACAAAATTGAAAATTCAGCGTTGCCCCTTTCAATTGTTTATGTTTGTTATAACAATTCAGGTATGTAATTATGTTTGAATCTGGTAATTGTGTTTTATTCCTAAATGTATTATATAGTCAGCAAGCCCTAATTTTAGTGTATGGTCTTTGTTTTAGAATGATACCTCATACAGTTCAGCACATGTTAGTTATAAATTGGGATGAGTATTTCAGCCATTCACCCCTTAGGTATGTTCATGGTGTTGTCAGTCCAATGTCAATTAGAAGGATGCCTTATATAGAGTTTGACCAATATCATGAAAAAAAATTGAAACAGAGATTGAAGGGGTGTATTACAGAGTCCCAAATCATGAGTTGGAGGTTGGTTTAGTTAGAGTCACAAATGATAGTGAGTTAAACTATATGTTTGATGTGGCTGTTGTATTTGGTGAGCTTGATGTATATCTGAATCACTTTGATATGGACTTATCTGAGTACTTAGGTAAAGTAGATAGAACAGGTATGGATGCTAGTGTTGCTAAAAGTAAAGTCAGTCCAAAAAAAAAGGTATTGCAATGATTTTAGCTTAGGTGAGATGGAGGCTTGGGCTGAGATGGAGTCTGAGGAAACTCAAGGTGAATCTTCTCACCAGCCTAATGTAACACAAGATAACCAAGTTAGGACTAGTGGTGTAGGTACTAGTGGTGCATCTTCTGAGCAGAGTCATAGAGCTATTACTAGTGGTGCAGCTAGGGTGATTGAAAATGATATTGATTCTGATAGTGATTATGATTGGGAGTATGATAGTGATAAGTCAGTTGATTATCTTAGTCATGGTGAAGAGGAATTGATTGAGCTTAGAAATAGGATCAAAGCTAATAGGGATAAGATAGAGCAGATGGAAGAGCCAAATGAAGCAAACAGTATGCCTTTAAATTCTGCTTGTGCTGCTGATATTAGGACTGATCATGATTTGTTCATGGATGAGCTACTAAGAAGGCTTAAGGCTACTGATGAGGATGCAAACACTCAAGACCCTTTCATTACTGCTCAAACAAGTATTGAAAGGTACCCCATGTATGATGAAAGTACACCTTTGGAGGTCGAGGAAACCAGAGGTGATTATGTTGAGCATACTTAAATTCAAATTTTATATGTTGTTTATTAATGATGAATATTAACAAATGTTGTGTTACAATTGCAGGTTGGTTTAAAGTATGTGACTGTGAACAGTTCAAGGAGTGTTTGACATTCTACGCTTTGGCTAATGGCTTCTCACTATGGTATGAGAAGAGTACTTCAAACATGGTTGTGGCTAGGTGTGGACAAAGACCTCAAGAGTGGTTGATCCAGATAATGGTAAACAAAGGAAGCAAATCAGGTATCCTAGTGTTAGTATTAATGAAGTGCCACCATGTCCTTGGAGATGTTATGCTAGTTGGATGTCAGAAGAAACAGTAGTTGATGAGCATACATGTCTTAGGAATTTCCAGTTTGGCTCATTGGTCAACTATAAGTGGATAGGGACAGTGTTTGGTGAAAAGATTAGGGATAACCCTGAGATTAGGTTGACTAGTATAGCTGACCTAGTGATGAAAAAGTATAAGTGTAAGGTTACACCTAATCAGTGTGCAAATGCAAAGAAATTTGCTTTGACAGAGAATGAAAAGACTGTAGCAGAACACTATGGTATGCTGAGATCATATGGGAAAGCTATTTTAGAAACCAATCCTGGGTCAACTGTGAAGTTGGGAGTGATGATCAACCCGATAACAAAACATATTTTGATAGGTTTTATGTTTGTTTTGTTGGATTAGCTAATGGATGGAAAGCAAGATGTAGGCCAGTTATAGCATTAGATGGTTATTTTTTGAAAAGTCCTAATCAAGGTGAAATTCTTGCTGCAATTGGAAGAGATGGGAATAACCACATTTACCTTGTGGATTGGGCAGTGGTAAATGTTGAAAATAAAGATAACTGGAGTTGGTTTTTAGAGTTGCTTGAAGAAGATTTGGGTAAAGTAAAAGGTCAAGGTCTAACTCTGATATCTGATCAACACAAGGTATGCAAAAGACATTTATTTTTTAGGTACTTGTTATTATAATATTAAACATGATCTAACACAATAACATGCCTTTGTAGGGTCTTATTGAAGCTGTGAAACTAGTCAAGCCATATGCTGAGCATAGGCAATGTGCAAGACATATATATGAAGGATTTAAGAAACATTACACTGAATTGGAGTTTAGGAATCTATTATGGGCATCATCTAAAGCATCATACCCTCAACTTTTCAATAAAATAATGGATAAGATTAAAAAGGCCAACCCTGGTGCACATAAGTTTCTAATGGATAAGAATCCCAAGACATGGTCCAGAGCATTCTTTGAGGTTGACAGAGGTTGTGAAGCAGTTGAAAATGGGTTTAGTGAATGCTTTAATAGTGTGATTGTAGGTGATAGGAATAAGCCACTGATCACCATGTTAGAGTCTATTAGAGTGATTGTTCTTGAAATGATGCAGAAGATGAGGGAGGTTAGTGTGAAGTGGAACCCTGGAGTATGTCCCAACATTCAAAAAAGATTGGAATGGCTGAAAGACCAATAAAGGTTTGTGTCCATTAAACTACACTTTCAATTTGTCATAGTTTGATTCAAACTGATAACTTTCATATGCAGGTTTTGGCATGTGATACCAACTGGTGGGAATGTGTTTGAGGTGAGACAAGGGAGTGATGGATTCACTGTTGATGAAACAAAGAGGACTTGCAGTTGCAGGACGTGGGAACTTTCAGGTATACCATGTGTTCACTCCACAAAGGTCATATTGCTTATGAATAGGTTACTTGAGGCTTATTTCCCAGAATGGTTTAGGACAGACATGTATTATGTAGCTTACAACAACTTGAACTTAAAACCTGTTGGTGGTATGGATTTTTGGCCTGATCAGAGCATGTACTCAAATGTCTTACCACCAAAACCTAAAAAAAATGCCTGGTAGGCCTAGAAAGAAGAGAATCAGAGCTAAAGGTGAGGGTGGTAGTGGTACAAGAGTGTCTAAAGTAGGTGTTCTAATACATTGTACAAAATTCCATAAACCTGGACACAATAAAAAAGGTTGCAAAGAACCTATTGTGGCAAAGACACCAAAACCAAAAGGAGTTGCTGGTAGGCCTAGAAAAAAGAATGTTGATGATGTAGAGGTTAGAGGGTCTAATAATGTTGGTGGTAGGCCTAGAAAAAAGAATGTTGGTCAGGAAAGAAAGGAAACCATGGTTCCAGCAAGAGAAAAGGTTCTAAATTTTCAAACATCTTCCTAATCTAATCCATCTCTTATCTGTTAAACATAGTTATGTTTTATTTATTTATTTTTCAAAAATAATCTGCATTTCCAGTGATACATCAGATGACACAAGTTCTGAATCTAATCCATGGTCAAAGTATTTTCCATTGCAGAAAATAGAACCACATCAGGAGCTAGAGTTTTATCAACCAAAGGTGGGCTCAAGCTCACATTTTGTTGAAGCTATCAAAAATGAAGAGGATGATGAGGAACCACTAGCCCAAAAACATATTGAAAGGCTTCAATTTGATGCTAGGGTTCAAGTTCTAGGATTGCCTAACAAGGTCACTTGTGAAGAACTTGGTGTCAAACCTTATGTTGCCAAAACGCAAGTGCGACTCCAAAAGGGAAGGAAAGAAAGGATGGGTTAGAACCACCTAGTACCGGTACCGGTCTTATCGTGATCTTGTTTCATGGTTTCAGTTTAGTTGATGTATGTCTTTTATGGCCCTAAAATAATCTGTTTTGTATCACCTATCATGAATGCTATGCTAACTGTTAAGGGTCTACAAATCATTCTATGTGTAACATTCATGTGTATGCAACCAAAAGATAACACAAAAGATAACCAAAAGATAACACAAAAGATAAAATAATTTGTTTACAACACAGATACACAAGAGATAACACTTTCATTCCAAAAGATAACACCATTACATCAAGTCAATTACTTGGCAATTGTCATACCTAATACAACACAAATTAAACACAAGCATCCTATCATAATGTAAAACAACTTATCATACAATTGCAACTTAGACTTTGTAGCCTTAATCTCATCTTCCAACAATGACTTTTCCATAGCAAGACCCTCAACCATGTGTGGAGAATATGGATTGTTGCTCATGTGTTTCTGCCTTTCAAAGAATCCAAACACCAATTCTTTGTAGTACTCAGTAGGAAGATCTTCATCAAGAAACTCATACACTTTGCAATCTTGACATTTGACAAATCTCTTACCCGGATTCCTCCTTGTGGTTGAAGTATGAACCTTTAATAGACGATTACAATTACAATAGTATTGAATCTTACCACCAACTAGGCGTGATTGTGCTGAAGAAGATGTACTCATTGATTAGGGTTTATAGCATACTTGGGTTTATAGCAGGTTTGGGGGAAAGGGGGGGCGTGATATAAAAACGTTTTATTTACTTTTTGTATTTAGTTTTAGTAGTTTCGAATGTTGGCAAAAAAGGCCCCCCAAAATGCTAAAACGGGTAAGAGTTGGATTAATTGGGTAATAAAATGTTTAAGGGTGCCACATGTAAATTTGGTTAGAATAAGGGTAATTAAGAAAGTTTTTGGTTTTAATAGAAAAATTAAAAGTTTATTGTTACAATAGTAAAATGTGGCAAGTTCATGTATTTTTTGAACCATTAACCCTAATATAAACATCAAAATTCTATATTTTATCAAATATGTATCAAAATCATTGCATATTATGTAGAGAAGAGTTATTTTACATACCAAACTTTTCTCACATACCAAGGGACTCATCTCCACCATTCATCTAAAAAAAATCAATGGCTGAGATTAAAAGCATTTTATTATTCCACCTATTTTTTATAATTTAAATATCTCTTAAACCGTTAATCGTTAAGCGAAAATATTTATACCATCGCGACGAGCATTTAATTATCTTTCTATAGACGGGCACTTTGATATACTTTCGAAAGTTTTTTCAGGTTTTTTTCGTTTATTTTACGTTACTAAAATTTGAATGAAAAAAACCATATATGATAAAACACTAAATTGAATATCACATGTGATATTAGTGTTAAATCATATATGATATGTAATATTACATGTGATATCATATATGATTTTACACTAATATCACATGTGATATTACATATCATATATGATTTAACACTAATATCACATGTGATATTCAATTTAGTGTTTTATCATATATGATTTTTTCATCAAATTTCAATGCGTAAAAAGCGAAAAACTAGAAAAAAAGTGAAAATGCGAAGAAAAAAAATTGTCGAAAGTATATCAAAGTCTTTATCTATAGAAAGATAATTAAACGCTCGTCGAACGATATATATTTTTTATTTCACCGATTAACGGTTTGAAAGATATTAATATTTGAAAAAATGATGAAAGTGGTTTTTAAATTGTTGGGATTAATCTCATCCATTAGATCAAATAAAAATAGAGGGTGGAGATTGATCCCTTTGCATGTAATAATGTTTTTTCCTCAAATGATCTTATATCTATTATGTTTAGTAAATTGGGTAAATATGGGCTTTTTAAGGTTTATATTAGGTAAATATGAATTATCCCAAACTTTAAAACATCAATAAAACGAATCAAGTGGATGATTCGATAAGTCTCGAATGTTAAGATTAGATGTTAAGCATTAGAAGATTATATGGATAACTAAGTAAACAATTACACCATTTCTAGATTCAAATACTTGATGGGATGAAAGAAAGATTTAATGATATAATGATACAATGTGATATGAGACATGTAAGTTGCCAATCTTACTTCATTCACTTAATATTTACGTGGGGACAAACGACATTAAATAAAGTATTAACAGTTGGAATGTGTATACATATGTTTACATATGGTATGTAAATCATCATTAAGAGATGGGTTGAGATTTTTTTTTTTTTTGGTTTCCCGTGTTGAACAGTAAAGACTTGATAAGAATGATTATGATCATGAAGCTCGGATAACACTTAAACAAAGACCATTTGAGACTGCGTGTGTGGTAGTATTTGCCCGAGTGTATAAAAACTTGGGAAGTAAAAAGTGCCGTCAATGAATCGACATTTAATGAATGACGTGAATTTGATCGGAGACTTGATGATGATTGATGAAATTGTGTATTTGGTGTAAACGAGGCTTTTTTTTTTCTTTTCTTTTTAATTATAGAAATGGAAGTGTCGTTGGTATTGATATTAGTTCAGTTTCCGGTCTTTCTTCCATTGTTGGGACAAGAACAAGAAAATATGTTTCGTGTAGATGAAATTAATTATAAAAAGTGCATGGGTGTTTGGGATTGTTTTGTTAACTGTTTCTGTGCTGCTTATGTTGAGCTAGTATGAAAAATTATTTCTTATTTGTTAATCTTATTGTTGGGTTTATGAACTTATGTGTTTGTGTTCTTGAAATTATGGGTTTGTGTGTTTGTGATTTTGGTGGATTTCGGTTTTGATTTGAAAATCTGGGTTTGAGTTTTTGATGTTCTTGATTTTGTATTAAAAATAAATATAAATTCAATAGAAAATCAAAGTGGGGAAGAAGATGAATGTATATTAGTCATTTCGCATGCCATTGACCGGTCAAGGGACACAAATTGCAGAGAAACATCCACGGTAATGGCATTTGCAGTTTTATCTTTTCGGTGGCTAAAAATGCAATTTTAGCTACAGTTTTTTTGTAGTTTACCTTTTTTTCTTTTAAAGTTTTGTATTGTGTTTTTATTTGAATTAATGAAATTTCGTTTGTTTGAGAAAATGTAAAAGAATAAGTGATGACGATATAGTCTATATCCGGTCACGGACCCAACTAAAGTCCAATACTAGCTTGGTCCCAGACGACCGGCTAAGTTAACTAGCGTTTGGGCTCACGTAAGCCCAAGCCCAAAGCTATTCACGGAATAGATATCCGATATCTTCTAAATAAGAGGATTATCATTCCAACCGACTTAGGCGGATACGCCGAAGGTTGGGGAACACGGAACCAACAAGGATTCCGCATGATATAAAGGGAATCACATCCCTCGCTTAAGGTACGATCTCATAACCCTAACACTCCTTAAACCCTAAACCGATTACTTACTCTCACGCCGGAGGATAATCGTGGAGACAATCCCACGTAAGCCTAACGGTGTTTTTCGTCTCTTAGTGCGCAGGTCTCGATAACAATCAAGAATTGGTACAAGAACCGAGCCTCAAAGAAGGAACGCCCCACTTTTGTATCAACAAGTGGCGCCATCCGGACCATTCATCGAGAACCAAGACTAGAATGACGAAGCATGGAAATCGCCGATCGCAATGACCTCATGGGAAAGAAGTCGCAGCGGATCGACCCCAAATGCATCATTGGGACAACCAATACGCCAAAAACAAGTGGATCGTGACAAGACTTGATCTTCCCATCGGTAGAACCGCACTCGGGACAACCCAAGCCACCGCAACTACCGCCAGTGAAGTAGATCCAGCACACTGTTCTCACCACTCCCTTTCAATCAGTGCTAGAAACTGACCTGACAAAGGCACCAGATGCACCAAATCGGAATAAGAGCATAGCAGTAGAAACAAACGCACTCGCTCTAGAAGGAGTTGCGCCGCAACTGGCGCCAGAAGATTTCGTGTCTCAAAACTACGAAGTCTTAGCTACTCTCATGCAAGAGGAAGAAAAGAAGAGATCAGTCGGAACTTGCAAGCCCGACTAAATTTTGATTCGAATACGATACTTCCCACCGCGCCGCCGAAAGAGAAGCGCGGAAGAAACGGCCACGACCCCAAGATTCAACAGATCGGAAGGAGGATCGAGGATGATGAGACATCCCACCTCACCACTGAGCGATAGTGATGAAGGCGAACGCGCATCAAGATCTATGATAGACCGGGTAGCCGTAAAGTGCATGATGACTTGGGCGGAGGTACTCCCAAGTGAAAGTCCTTCCACCCGCACTGAGATAGCCGCGCAAACGCCGAAGGAAGGAAAACTCGCCTCCGATAACTCCTGACAACGAGGATAGTGATACAGACATTGGAAGTCCGTAAGGCACACAATGACCAAGAGGAGGACATGTCTCCCATGGCGCCGCCGAAGGTGGACGCGCTCACTAGACGATTAGCGATTTCTCGAGAACAAGAAGAGGCGCATGCCCGCTAATGTCAAGACCTATGATTTAACAGTGATCCAGACGATCACCTAAAAATTTTCGAATCACCGCAACTATTGAGAATTGGCCACAACCGGTGTGGTGCCATATGTTTAATTCCACACTAGTGGGAAGCGCTGAATCGGTTTAACAAACTTCCACGACGAAGTATAAATGGTTTTGAAGAATTAAGAAAGGCGCTCCGCCTAAATTTTACTCAACGGAAAAAGCGCTAAAAACCCCGTCGAACTTGCTGGGGTAAAGCATCGCCAAGGAGAAACTACGAGCGCATTCATGGAGCGTTTTAAGGATGAATGCATGCAAGTTAAAGCATGCCCGGAAGTGCTAAAGATCTCCGGTTTCATGAATGGAATTAATAACCCAGAACTCATCAAGAGATTGAATGACAAGATTCCTGAAACTTTTGATGAACTCATGAAACGCTCTAGGTCCTTCGTCCAAGGAGAAGCCGCCGCGGCGGATAGCAAAAGAAACTCCTCCAACTACCGGTCGCAGGAACAACCTGGGAGACAGCCCAATGACCGGAGTAGCAACCGTAATAGAAGCTATCGCGGTCAGGGGAGCGGGAGGGATAACGACAGATACACCCCGCTGACAAAAACCCCAAAGGAAATACTCGCGACAGAAGGGGCGAACTTCCCAAGACCACCACAAATGCGCACCCTGCAGGATCGGCGACCGGAATGGATATTGTGACTACCACGCGCAGAAGGGCCACACCACTAATGAATGTGTCCAATGCGCAACTCATTGACAAAATGGTCAAAGAGGGCAGATTGGACCATTTGGTCAAGAATATTAAAGAAGGAAAGGACAAACAGAAGAGTGGCAATAAGAAAGAGACGCCTAAAGACAAGCCCGACACCATTTACATGATACAATCATGGCAGCGGGTCACAAGGCAGAAGGTCAGCCAGGATTTTTCACGTGGAAATGAGATCTCTTTCCCCACCTTAACCGCGGACAACGCAGTGGTGGAACCACTCACTATAGAGATAAGCGCGGGGGGTCACGACATCCACCGCATGTATGTTGATGGTGGAGCTTCTGCTGACATCATGTACGAGCATTGTTTCAAACGATTGCGCCCCGAATACGCATCATTAATCCCGGTCGAATAAGTTGATCGGTTTTACAGTGAGAAGATATGGCCTATGGGCAAATACGACACCGTCAAGATTGAAACGAAGAGCACTCCGCAACGGCCTGGATGGAATTCATGGTGATTAAATCTCCCTCGCCATACAATGGCATTATTGGGAGACCTGGAATATCAGCTATGCGAGCAGTGCCATCAACAGCGCATGGGATGCTTAAATTCCCAGTGGAAGGTGGTATTGTTACTCTTTACAACACCACTATACCACACAGAGAATGCAACACGATTGCATGCGAGACGGCACCAACTCCAGCACAGCAGACAACCAGAGTTCCAACTGAAAGTAGCACCACCCGAATACCCTAACAGAAATATCCATCTGAGGTTCATTGTCGGACAACGGCAAAACAATCAGATGTGCACTCGCGTAAGAATTTGGATATTTTGCATGGGAGCCTAAACACATGACAGAGTACCACGCTCGTCACGAGCATAAACCGAGAACCGGCAGGATACTCACCCATACGCTGAAGAAGCGCCAAGCCCCGAGCGCAAGCAATCTTGGCAGAGGTACAAAAACTGGTAGAGGCAGGGATCATGCGGGAAGTTTACTACCATGACTGGCTTTCCAATCCAGTCATGGTAAAGAAGAGCGACGGCAGCTGGCGAATGTGTGTAGACTTCACCGACCTTAACAAAGCATGTCCACAAGACTGCTATCCTTTACCAGAGATAGATTGGAAAATAGAGTCTCTGTGCGGATATCCATTGAAGTGCTTCCTCGACGCGTACAAGGGATATCATCAAATCCAAATGGCTAGGGAGGACGAGGAAAAATCGCTTTCATACAAGCCAAGGTGTTTATCACACAAAATGCCCTTCGCTTGAAAATGCAGCGCCACCTACCGAGGTTAGTGGATAACGCCGAAAAACAGTGGGCCGCAACCTAGAGGTCTATGTTGATGACCGGTCATAAAAAGCCATACCAAGATGAGCTAGTGCGTGACATCGAGGAAACGCTCAAAACTCTAAAGAGATCAATATGAAGTCAATCCTAGGAAGTGTACCTTCGCGCCATCAAGGCATGTTCCTTGGATACCTGATAGAACCCGACGGCATAAAACCATGCCCAGAAAAGACAAAAGCGGTCATCGAACTTCCTTCACCGCGCACGTTGAAGGAAGTCCAATCTCTCAACGGAAAGTTGGCCGGCTTAAACAGGTTCTTATCCAAATCAGCAGAAAAATCACTACCTCTTTTCAAAACACTCAAGAAGTGTATAAAGAAAGGTGATTTCAGATGGACTACGGAGGCAGAAGAGGCCTTCACTCAGCTTAAACAACATCTGGCAACGCTCCCAACACTTGTCGCACCCCACTGTGGGAAGAGCTAATCATGTATTTGTCTCGCGATCAAGGCGCAACAAGGCAAAGGTTACTAACAGATAGGGACTCAGTACAAACTCCCATCTACTTCGTAAGCAAGGCACTCAAGAAGACGGAGATGAACTATAGTGCCATGGAAAAATTAGTTCTGGCGTTGGTATTTGCTGCTAAACGGCTGCGCAGGTACTTCCAAGCACACCCAATAGCAGTAATCACGGATCAACCGATCAAGCAGATCATCTCCAAACCTGACGCATCAGGTAGACTGCAGAAGTGGAGTGTATTGCTAGGTGAGCACAACATCTCGCATGCACCACGCATCGCAATCAAAGGATGATTCGCGGACTTCATCATTGAAAAGCCGACAATGACGAGGTATCCACACCAATTAAGATCGAGCCGCAAGATCCATGGATCTTGTTTACGATGGATCCTCATGCATTGATGGCTCGTGAGCGGGCCTCATTCTCACAAATCCAGAGGAATGGAATTCACTTACGACCGCGCTTTGAATTCACAAAGAACAAATAATGAGGCAGAGTACGAAGCCCCGTCACCGGACTACGATTGCACCGAATGGGTGTACGTAACCTAGAGGCAAATGTGGATTCCCGCCTAGTGGCCAACCACGTGTTGGGTGAATACGTGGCCAAAGAAGATAATATGATTCAGGACCTTGATAAAACCAAGACGCTGATAAAAAGCTTTGATAGGTTCACTATAAAGCAAGTTCCTAGAGGGGAAAACCGCAAGGCGGATGCACTGAGCAAGATTGCCTCGACAAGCTTTGCACACCTATCAAAGCAAGTGTTGGTGGAAACACTAAAAGCAAGTCAATTTCGAGATGGATATCTCCACGATAATAGAGGAGGAAGGTCCTACATGGATGACACCGATAACGGACTTCCCGAGCAAGGGAACATTACCCCAAGAGCGTAAGGAAGCTCGCAGGATACGCGCGACAACCGCAAAGATTCGAATCGCGAGACAACATATTGTACCGACGCTCCTTCCCGCAACCATGGCTCCGTTGTGTCGGCCCTTTACAAGCAAATTACGATCGCGAAATCCATGAAGGTTCATGCAAGATGCACTGTGACCACGGTCCGTTGTGGCACGCGCCATGCGATCGGATACCATCGCCGACCATGCACCGTGACGCGGGACTTAATAAGGAAGTGCAATGATTGCCAAGTTCATAGACCCGCCCCACGCCAACCACAAAGACGAGCTAACCCCAATAACTTCACCATGGCCATTCTACAAGTGGGGTATTGACATCGCGGGCCCTTTTCCTATCGCAATGGGTGGACTAAAATTTCATAGTCGCCATAGACTACTTCACCAAATGGATCGAGCGAAGGCGGTGGTAACAATCATCGGCAACCGTGTGAAGCGCTTCAGATGGAAAACATTGTATGCCGCTCGCCTCCCATGGGAAATCATCTCGGACAACGGGAAACAATTCTGTGATAACCCTTTCAGGGACTGGTGCGAGAAGCTTAACTAACATAACACAACACTTTGCGTCAGTTAAGCATCCACAAACCAACGGCCTAGTGGAATGAGCATCGAAGCTTGGGTGAGGATAAGGCACGCCTAGAAAAGCACAAAGGAAGATGGGTAGAAGAGCTATCACATGTCTTGTGGGCGCACCGCACCTCAATCAAGACCAGCACTGGCGACACTCCCTTCTCTTTAGTCTATGGGATGTAAGCAAATATATCGGCAGAGATTGGCATGCCAACTATCCGCACTGCTGAAATCAATGTGGCAACCAATGATGACGATAGGCGATCGACTTAGATCCGCTAGAAGAAAGGCGCGAACGCGCAGCTATACGGGAAGCAAAATCAAAGTCAAGGATGAAAGGATACTATGATGCTAAAGTGCGCAATGTTTCATTCAGACCAGGTGATTTTGTCTACCGCGCCAATGACGCGAGCCATGTCAAGACATGTAAGCTTGGACCAAAGTGGAAGGACCCTATGAGGTTACCAAGCACTAGGAACAAAGCGCGACAAACTCCGAGGCTTGATGGCCGTGAATTGCCCTGCACATGGAACGTCTGCAACCTCAAGAGGTGCTATCTATAGGAATGGCTACGGCCTAGCGCACAGACGCTCTCGCACTTTCAGTGCCCAATAAACATCTATGCATTTATTTTATTTTATTTTTGCTTAGAATAATTGTCTTGTTTACTTATTATAAAAACTTGCAAGTATCAATAAAACGCCGTGGTTTCTAGCTAACTCCGTGGCATATTTGTTATTTCCATATACTCTATGTCTTAATAACTTTTTTATTTCTTGCCCACGATGGCGTGCATGCACCATAATAAACCCATGATGGTAAAAGGATAAGTTCACCTACTAAACAACTTGTTGAATAAGAGGGTTGCAAACCCATCAACACTGGATCACGTATCCTTGTTAAACACCTTATTATCAAGACGTTGGAATAAGTTTTGTACACCTCCCACGACGGATGCGCAACAACGCACACGCAGCACGCTTAACAACTTTGGAACCAAAATACTTGATTCCTTAAAGTGATATTTAAAGTACGCTGCATATCACAACATACACGACTATGCCACAAACGCTATACTTAGTTACTTAAGTATATTACAACTTTCATACATGACTATGAACTTTGCACCAATAAACAATTCCTAATACATACTTCTTTCACGCAAAGACATTACAAATTGCAACAACATTCACACGAACTCAACAAGAGATATTTTCATTAGATAACCATGAGTTATTACAAAAGGTTTGTTACTTTACAATACATAAACCTACCAGCTTTTACAACGCTCAAGGGGAGAGCCACCTACGCGGTTTGAAGACTCCTTAATCTCGTCCAACCTCTTTAACAAATCAGAATCTTGACGAGATACTGTGGCGACATTCACAGGCACCCCGTCAGAACGAGGGAGATGCGCCGCGCCAACACCACACAATATGGCTTTACCCTTGACACCCTTCTTCTTAGCGAGCCTTGTGGCATGAGCTTCCAGGACCTGCGTCAACGGGACTTCTTTTTCCAGCGCAAACGGGTTCAAGATATCACGAGGGCGAACAAAAACAGGTACCTGCAACTGAGATTCGTTGGGCTTCAAAAAGTAATCGGGTTGCGCCTCTGCATCCTCAGAACGGTGCTTTGCCAAAGTCAACCCCTCCATTATTACCCCAATCGGATAGTCTTGGTCGCGCTCCAATTCAGAAATCATTGGAAACTCTAGAGACTTCAACCGCTCCATGGCGACACTAACTCAAGATATGCTCGCAGATTATACCTGTGCACCTCCCCAAAGGCACATTTAGAAGACCCCTCATGCGCTTTTTCATCGCTCGCCTTACCACGCCCGTATGCATTGAACAACCCCCGAACGCGCCTACCACTTCCTTGGATTCCAACAGTAGTAAGCGCAAAGAAGGCGCAAGCCATGGCCTATGAGCCATCCAAGGCCGCAATAGTGGACAAGAGTGGGATACAACCTCGTCGACTTTATGCTCGACACGCACTTCATCTCCGCGCTCAAGGGCACTTTGACCGTGGCACCAAACTCTTCAAGTTGGGATGTCATCGCATCTTTGCCCTTCTCCGATATTTAAGTACCCAATGGCACGCAGACTTATACCCGGCAACATCCGTGACGCTTGGTTTATTTGGCACATCGTCGCCATCTTTTCTTCACTGTTTTCGAGCGCACGCTGCTCGATCCTTTGCCTCACCTGGCGCATTCCAACTGCTACCGGTGCTCGCCACTGCGCCCAAAGAACGCCATCAGATGATCCTTTGAGAATCTTGACTACTCCTACCCCGAACTTGGTCTTTCACCACAATTAGCGAAGCTCGATGTGCAGAGACCGCACCAACTCTTCGACCGCTGCTCCATGGGCGATCCACATCGATGTGTCTTCATCGCTCGACTATGCGGCTCAAGATGCGCAGAACGCATGTGACTAGCCTTGGGGTGACTCAGAACCGCCCACCCGTGTACGCTACTGAGACTTGTTAGGCTCCTATGTAACACAACCGGTGCATCAAAAAAAAAAAAAAAAAAAACAATATATATTGAAGGCATCACTTACTGCGGTTCAGCGATAGTAGCCGAGGGGTGCGAAGACGCTTCATCAGTGGACGATACCTCCACAGTGAGGATCACAGGGTGTTTTTTCCTTGAAGGGCCTGCGTTATCCTCTCCGATCGATCGCTTACGCTTTAACCCAACCTCTGACTCCTCTTCTTCTTCGTCCATAGGTGGCGCCTGGCACAGGGGTGGTCTGCGCACTGCAGAAGGCACTTTGGGCCGGGAACACTTTGTAGTGGTGTCGCCCATCGCAATGAGGAACTCGACCGCTTCCCCATGTTCATCTCCATGACATGACCAGCAGTGGCCGCCAGTATAGGTTCCTCCCCTTCTTTTAGGGGACGTACTCCTGTCCTTACCTCAACGGGCTTCGCCAAATGCACAACAGTAAACAGATCCATCTCTGCGCACAAGGAAACAACAAACGACATCGGTTATATAATGTGTGGACGAAGGAAGACAAATTCTTACATTAACTACAAAAGGGGGTGCGGAAGAGCGAGTACCCACCCTGGCCATTGGCGCCTAAGAAGATCGGGATCTCATCTTCGGGACCAAAGTAGTTACGGCTGATGCCCATATGCACTAAAAACTCCTCAGGATAAGAACTGATAGGGATGCGGTTTGCATTTATCAGTTCCGCATCCTCGGAGACATATGATCCAGGCAAAGGGCACTCGTCTCTCGGCAGCTGCACCGGTGAAAAATTATAACGCCACGGAAGCATGTGTCGCCCACCCAAAAAGGACTCTCTCCATTCCTCAACAGATCTAGCTTCTCAAGATAGCATCAAGCTCGCCAACAAGGCCGCAAAGGAAACCCACCCATGCGCCCATGTTGTATGGTAGAATGCGCGGAAATAGGTTGATTGTGGGGTTAACCGCCAAAGAACGGCAGTTCACCTCAAAATTGGTAATTTTGGCCGCACCAATACAGAGGTAATTGGGATAGGTGCACTCGTAATAATTTAGCACATCGCACAGAAATCGGGATATAGGCACACGTTGATTGGCGAACTCAAAGAAACGTGTGTATACCCCTATTTTTCCTTCGGGGAAATCGGCAACGGAGGCCCGCGCACCGGAACAACCGGATGCGTCAAGTGGGATATAGTAATCCGAGGTGAATTCTAAAAGATCACCGTGGACGATCGAGGTGAAATCATGCGCTTGTTCGACCATGGTGTTTGATTTGATTACCTTGAAGTGGTTTAGTTTCTGGATTACAGCTGCAGATATGTTTTAACAATGGCGGATTGTTTTTTTTTACGGTGAGTGCCATTGTGAAAATGAAACGGTGGTTTATATCCTATTTCTCATCCACAAGATACGTGACACGTGGATCCCACTAACTTCACTTGTGTGGTTGAGATTGATTCGATGGGACGCGGGACAGTAACTTTCCCCCGAATAACGAGGCGTTTACTATCCAATCTCATGTCTAGGTACAACGTACCGGAGGGTATATGTTTATGGCTTCTTGCATACGCTTCAAAGTTTTTTAACTGGCTACGGTTTATTAGTCTAGCATCCGCAGTTAGTCATCGCGCATACTAGACCTGGGGACATGATGACGATAGTCTATATCCGGTCACGGACCCAACTAAAGTCCAATACTAGCTTGGTCCCAGACGACCCGGGCTAAGTTAACTAGCGTTTGGGCTCATGTAAGCCCAAGCCCAAAGCTATTCACGGAATAGATATCCGATATCTTCTAAATAAGAGGATTATCATTCCCAACCGACTTAGGCGGGATACGCCGAAGGTTGGGGAACACGGAACCAACAAGGATTCCGTGCGTATATAAATGGAATCACATCCCTCGTTTAAGGTACGATCTCATAACCCTAACACTCCTTAAACCCTAAACCGATTACTTACTCTCACCGGAGGATAATCGTGGAGACAATCCCACTGTAAGCCTAACGGTGTTTTTTCGTCTCTTAGTGCGCAGGGGTCTCGATAACAATCAAGAATTGGTACAAGAACCGACACCTTTTTTCAAAGAAGGAAACACCCAATTGTACAATTATAATATTTTGTATCAACAAATAGTGTCTCCTACATACATTCGGTGGTCTTCAATCTTGACAGCTTGAAAAAGAAAGCGTATGTAGTGAGAAGTAGATGAATTGGTAAGGCAAAATAAGCGTATGTCGAATTACACTTGAACAAAGTTTATAAACAAACTTATATAAGCAAAATAAGCAAACCTTGATGAATGTGTAAAGGTAAGCTTCTAGTGGCCATTGGTGACAGAGATGATGTATTTAGTCGGTGTGGATGACCTGTGTCAAATAGCAAAGTTAGTGGTAAAGCATGACTATCGAATAGTTTAAAGTAACAACACAAGTAGTAGTAAACTGAATTTTGTTACTGCATATACTTTATAAGAAACTAACAATTAGTCAAGTCAGTTAAAGGCTGCCTTTCATGACTCAACACCGATGGTGGTCTGCCTACATTTTTGGTCGATGATGTTGGCTGTCTGTTGGAAACGATATCTACATGTAGAGGATTATCTAATGCATGAAGAAGAAATAGTTACAAAGGTTCCATAGATGGAAAAATGTTATGAATAAAAGTGTAATTTTTATTGAAGATAATCTTACAATTCAACAATTACATCACGATACTCTTCATTTGTTGAACCGAATGCACAATCATATTTTGTGCAAAAGTCTCACTTGAAAATTGAGTTGGATCTCCGACGATTTGAAAATCTTGTTGGACAGACGAAGTTTGTCCATTTTTGGTTTCTATTCTCGTGATGAGTCAAGAACGTTTTCGTTGTTTGGTGGAGTGTTTTCATCATCCATGATGATAATAGATTACAATCGTTTTACGTGTTAGAGAAATTATACAATGATATGTTTTTCCAAGCTGTTGTATGAAAATATGTTATGGATATGAAGTTGTAAAGACATTCATTCAAAAGATACTACATACACTTTGAAAAAGATATAATTTAGCTAATGATATGAAGAGTAAAATTTCCAAATCATTTAAATGGAGTAAGAAATGTGTCATTATTTCAGTTATAGTAAATTATTTAATATGCTGATATTTTGAACTCAAAAAAAACTTGCTATATGGAAGATAATAATGAAGTTATGACAAATTCACACAAAGTAACAGTTACAAAAAATCATCAACTTAAAATTTGATATGAATAATATTAATTATAAGAATGACATAAGCAACTCATAATCTAAATGATCATGTGTTGACAAATGATCATGTTTTAGGAAGCTAAAATATTTAAAAATCATCTGCGTGATGTTAATGCCCGGTATAATATCTTCCCATCGATTCATCATCATCGGACACGTAAGGTTGTTGTAACTTTTTTTCGGCATCTTCATGAATGTAGTTGTTATGAATATCTAAAGAGCGAAAAGGTTCATGTGGAATATCGTTGATATTAACCCACACACCATCGTCGTTTGTGTTGTTATTGTTTTTAATATGTGCATCTGCTTCTTCATCAATAAGCGCAAACTTGTGATCTTTTGTACTAAACAAACTGTCTTGTTTATCAAGTAAATGTTCATCATCGCTAAAATCGTCCAGATGGTATACATGATCATTAGAATGAACAAATATTTTGTCATCCTCTTTAGCAGCTTGTTTAGACTTAGAGTAAACCGAATTGTGGAATAGTCCACAATCATCATTCGCTTCTTCTTTCTCTTCATCCTTTTACCACGCCTTTGTGCGAGACTTGGTTTTGCGCTTTATCCTCGCCGACTTCTCGTCATCGATTCCTATCAAGATGTTTAACCATGAATCATATAAGTTGGTACTATGTAAACACAATTTAGTAGAAGTGTTTGATATATGTTCATACCTTTTCTAATAGGTTTGCAAATTTTTGTAAATCGTTATCGAAGTAACACGTCCCACGTTAGGTTGCCATCTTTGAGTAGTCTTCGCTGCTTTTTTGTGACGGAAATATGTTGAAAGGAATGTAAACAACAAAAGTTAGTTTGTAAATGTAAATGTCTTAAACGCTTGAATTGTATATAATAAGAACTGAATACAACATTCAATGATGATTTGCTATTGAACATGGTTTCATACTCAGATATGTTTTATGTTAATGAATTGTATGAATCAAGATGGGATTTATGTAGTTTCAATATTTTATGTATTATAGGAAAGTATATCAAGATATATTGTAAACAAATATGTTTGATTATGAGAATATTTTTCGATTCTAGCGTTTGTAATAAAATTTGTGTATATCTCGTATTATTGGAAGTTTTAAAGTATCTATTTGGAAAGGATAGTAGAAATAACATATTTTAGTTGTAAATTTGATATGCTTTCAAGGTTATGTTCATTCTCTAAAACAAAATGTGTAAATGTATTTGTTTATGAATTCATGTTAATATTTGTTACTTACATTTGCAAATGCGATAAATCCTTAAATGTTGCATGTTCTTTCCGAATGGTAATACGATCATTATTTTTAATGAATCCTTATTTCAAATAAATTTTAAAAAGTCAACATGAATGATGAAAATATTGTAATGGGTAGTGTACTTAAAATATGAAATGGAATGCTAATTAACGTGATGAATTCTTTCTATCACATGACAACCGAAAAATTTCTTCGATTCGCTTCAACATGTCCACTTATCCACCGCTTGTTTCCATCTTCTTAGTAGCCATCTTTGACGATTTGGGTCAATAAGGGTAGGATAACAATAATGTGCTAAGTATATATCCAAGGCTTGACCAAGTTGAATGTTGTGTAGCCACCATCGATATACCATTCATGTTCTATCTTACGAAGACTATCCGCTTATTCCATTTGAACAATGAACACGCAAGTAGTAAGCAACGACATCGCAGTAATCGATTTAGATGGTGACGAACTAATCGCCTAACGTTGTTTAGGTTAAATTGTGTGTTGACACATTGCATATCATAATTTCATCTCCGCCCAATAATCATAAAAACGTTTGTAGTTACAACTCTACCTCCATGATGAATGCATATGTCAATTGTAGGAGGAGCAACACCCCATTCACTATTAGAATGTAAAAGTAAACGATTAGATATGATGTACATTACGACAATGTTGGGAAATAAATGTAAAAACTTACGTGTAAGCTCTAATCCCACGATTACCATTGTTGAATAGTAGAGGCATTGTAGTGTGTAATGTGGCGAGAATGTAATGTTGAACATCTTTATAGCGTATTTGACTATACTAATTTTAGAAACGATTTATGGCCATTAAAGTGTCGCTTTTTAGACAATGTTTTGATTGTTTAAAAGTAAAAAATGATTCAAAGATAATTTGTATCATAATCATAATCATAAATAGATTTCAAAAGATAAAGACAATTATTCTCATTTGAAAAATTGAGCGAAATTATGGCGTTGGAGGCGAGCAATATGAGCATTCGCATTTTCCGTGAGGGCATTTGCAAGTTCTCGAACAAACAGGCAATGACAGCTTCTCCTCAATTATACTTTTAAGTATATATGGATCACCGTTATCATATGGATCTACGGAATCATAGTATGTACTATATCCAGGTTCAAATGGTTGTGGTATTTGATCTTCGTTTCCCACCTTAGGATCGCATACAAAATCGTTCTCCAAGATGGTTGATGTTTCATTTTTCTTGTCATGAACGACTGATGCTTCAAAAAAACCAATAATATCCGTTTTGTCTGCACCATGTTCGTTGGCAGATGATGTGTTTCTTGGTGCAACACTTTCTTTAACATATGCAAATTTTTGTCCTATAATACATTCAAAGGAATAGACTGTATTATTGTTTAGGCAAATAAATGTTTCGTAAACTAAATTTATACAAATTCGGAAAAATAATCGTAAAAATATCGATTATGATTGTAACATACCTTCGTCGTGATGGTTTGAGTTTGACATTTTTTTTTCCTCCTTTACTCCGTAATATGTTAACAATTATGGTTTAAAGAATTTCTCATACATACATTTATAGAATATGAAGGTGACAATATATTAGGAAATGATTTGTTGTATAATTTATTTATTTGTATACAACTTATTTGAAAGTTGATTACACGAAATATTTGTTTCTATACATATTGTTAATTAAAATATAGTTACTTTAAAATGTATTTGTGGCGGATATACATGGAGGATATATGTAAAACAATTATACAATAACGATGAAACGCAATTAGTTCCATAAGTATTGTGAAAGAAAATTGACGTGCTTGTGTAAATGTATAAGTACTAATTACAATTTAAGTGCGAAAGCGGCAATGTCGGATTACTTGTTGGTTGAATGTGTAAAAGAGACATAGGAAGCTATCATTTAAAAGAATAAAGCATAATGTATCTTTTACCATGGGATGAATGTAAAAATAAATTATTCGCTTACATAAAGATGAATATACGAACATCGGTTCCGAACATTCTCTAAACAAACAAAAGGATCTTTGTGAAAGGATATTTAATTGTAACTAAATGTGTTAGTTACTACAAATTTTGTATACATATTGTTATTAAGTAAACTATAGTTACTTAAAATGTATTTGAGATCCTATAGATGGAGGATATATGCAAAACAATTATACAATAGCATAGTGTAGATGAAACGCAAATAGTTGCTTAAGTATTATGAAAAAACATCTACATGGTTGTGTAAATGTATAAGTACTAATTACAATATGTGTTCGAAAGCGGCAATGTTGGATTAGTTGTTGGTTGAATGTGTGTAAAAGAGACAGATGCACCTATCATTTAAAATAATAAATTATAATTTTTGATTTACCATGGAACGAATGTAAAAAATAAATTATTCGTTTAGATAAAGATGAATATACGAACATGGTGCCGGAACATTGTCTAAAAGAAACAAAAGAATATGGGTCAAACGAACTTTAATTGTAACTAAAGGTCTTAGTTACTACAAATTTTGTATACATATTGTTGTATACAAAATTTGTAGTATCATGTTTTTCTTGCATTGACTTTAAAGTAAACCGACTAATGTATGTGAGTTGCTTTGGTTGGATTATACTTTAGTAAATAATATGACTCATCCGTAGAATATGAAATATTACATCAAAAATCTTGTAAAGTAATGGCATATTCGTGATCAGTAACTTGCTAAAAGCTATTGCTAATATAAGTCACAAATTCTAAATAACATTATGAGGTCATCATGTGTGTGTTGGTGACCGGACGCTCATTTTATCAGATCTCATTAGATTTTTGTTGGCAAGAGCAAAACAACGACGCATAATATGTCACGAGATGCTTCCTATCGTGAATGTCATGATTGTTGACATTGCTTAGTAAATGTATATAATTAACCGGAGATATAGACAATTAAATTGTTTAGCGTTCATCTTCATTGATTGGCTACACTAACAAAACCTTTTAAAAATTGGGTTACCTTGTTTTTTTAATTGTATATGACAAAAGCAATGTTTGCATGTCAAATGTATTAAGTCCAAATGTGAATACAAATTACTTATACACATCACTTTGTGCAAATGTATGTATTACACACATCACTTGGTCGTCAAACATGTAAGTGATAAATGTTACTAAACAAACCTTGTGTGCTTTTGTGAAAATATAATTTAATTACTTATACAAACTTATACAAAAAGTGGTAATTAAATCTACAATATAACGCTTCACGGCTTGAGTGATGATGCATCGGAAAAATTCAACAAAAACCATCATGACTATGACTAACGTGTATAGATAGGTGTGATGTTAACGGCGGTGCTATAATTAACGTTTAACTACCCCAATAATTTCAAAACACACATTCAACCTGATCTCCTCCATCTCTCTCTTGAAGAATACAGGTTCTCCAAATAATTTTATTTTATTTTTTTTCTTGAATGATTTTGTGTTAATAATGCGTAGATTAAGCAACCGATCAAACTATTTTTAATGTTTGTGATTATTGTTAGATTGCAAAACAAAGGAAAACACGGTTCGTTAAAGTGAAATACCGATTGACACCGCATGTGAGGTTAGATGATATGAAACATATAAAAATAGAAGATACTACTTTTAAAGATATGTATGAGTTATGTTAGAATCATTTTAGTAGGACTTTGTTAGATAGTTAAGCAAGATCTTCCTAAGAATCTTAATATAGGTATTAACATTGTATGCAATTATGGGGATAAGTTTGGCTAAGATTAGTATAGTATAGATTAGTTGTTGCATATGAAAAGGGTGTGATGTCAGTATCAAAGGTGCAAGAGCTAAACAAACATATATTGTAATATGGAGATATGATTACACAATATGAGGAACAATTTCAGAATGGATGTGTAGTTAAATTGTATGAAAATATGTGCGTAGTTGAAGTTAGTACTTTTAAATAATTATATGGGTTAAGATATTATCGATTTACTAAGACTTTGTTTTATACTTACTGAATATGTAATTATGCACTGAGTATCGGTATGAACATTGTTTGCAACTATGGCGGGAAGGTAGTTTGGGTAGATTGTCGTTTAAGTTTTCCATATGAAAAAGCGCGTGATATGATATAATATGGTGAACGGACAAAAATAGGTATTCGTACGGTCAAATGGTTAAATGATTATAGATGTGTGCAACAGTTTAGTATGTAGTAACATATACGAATGTGCATATATTTGTTGATGTGAACACTTGTTGACCCTTTGAACGTATGTTGTTTTATGAAACAGAATGATGATGCAGTTTCTGGTTGAGGCAAACCAAATTAACATTCGAACATTACAGGTATTTTGTGGTACGATCAAGTTATTTAATTGAGTTGTTTATTCGAAACTCTTGACATTAATACATGCATCATGTATTTCAATTACAGCTTCTTCCTACTCTGTTTACGGGACCACTGAAACCCAAGAACAATTGGATTTACTTAATTCATAATGGCGGAACGAAACATAAAGTTTACATAAAGATGGTGGTGGGAAGCGTTTTAAGTCGTTTGAACGTGAGTGGCTAATATTTTTAGATGACAAGAAGTACACGAATGTCGGGACATTTCATTTTATTAGGCAAGAAGAGGATCACATTACGTTACAACAGATACCAATGATGGATCCGAGTGCAATGGATACTGTCTCGGATGTCGAGGTTACGATGTCAAGATGCTTGCTAACTTTGCAACACCTTGAACAATCACCGTAATTACTAAACTCTAATCATTAAATTGAATAACTTGATTACAAATCTCATGAAAATCCATTTAGTAAATAACATTTTATTTTGTATAAACTCATTACGCAGACATTCCTAGCGGTTTCTTTACTTCATTTGATAATGATCGCTTCGCGTTCTTGTGGGTGGAGTGGTTGTAGCAATCGTAGCTCATCGTAGGATTGTGCATTGGATGAAGATAGGCATGTCCATCTATTCGTGGTCGTGATGGGATATTTTAGTTCACGAGAAAACTCGACTGCTGGCGTAAGATTTGTCTTGACAAACTTGCTAAACAATGTCGTTTATTGATGCCATTTGACGCACCGGTGTCGAGATGCGTCATGATGTTGTAGAACGATGTACCGAATCGAGAAACCCTTTCATGAGAAACCGATTGACAATGGTATGTTATCAAACTGTTGGAATAATATATGTACTTATTTCTCAAGATAAAAACATTTCAATATGATAATTATTTAACGTAATTTTGTTTTTGTATATTTGAAATTTAGATAAGAGGATGAAACATATGTGTGCATGGGAAGGACACACACCGAACATGACAATGAGAGGGATCTGCTTTACGCACCGATATTGGCGACGTTACGGACGTAAGGCGGTTGGTAAGTGATCGATTGATATTAATATATAATTTATTGGAACTTGTAAATCTAAGGTTATTCCTTACATTAAGTCTCAGACACGCGTAACATTCCTCATGACTTTGTGAAGGCGCATGCAATGCGGCAGACCACAATGCGCTGTCGCAATACGAAGAAGAGGAGTTCTATGTTGACGTTGATTTGGAACGCCACAATGACAAAGCCAAAAGCAAAAATCATGTTACAATCAATTGCAATCGGACGTAGATTGTTAGAGATTGTGATTGGGAAGATAACAAAATGGTCCGGTTCAAGCTTGTTAAAAAGTTCCAGACGCTCATGTCTCTTTGCCTTCGTGTAACAAAGTTGAAATTCCAAGATTCCACATGTGTTAAGACATCCGCAATCGCAAGGCCAAGAAACTTTGTGTGTGTTAATGATCGAACTTGTTATGTCTAATCGAAGCATCATAAATTACGCTTGGATTGCTTATGTCGTATGTTTTGTGTTTTGGAGTGGTTATGAAGGTCGGCCGATATGGCATGAACACTTATTTTCTATAATGATATGCTATGTATGTAATGGTAAATAGATCAATGTTATGAACTTATGTGTAAGCGTTTGTAATATATTTCATCGTATGTTCTATTTTATTGTCAACGCTTATTTTTAACTTGTATGAAAATAAGTGTGCATAGCTTAATATGTTCGATTTGTTTCATCAAACTTAATAGCGTAACAACCGATTGGGCTAATATAAGAGAATAAGAGCTTTTACATGGGCCTTGTTTTGTTCCGCTTTTACTTCTACCGCATTGATTACTTTTTAAAGGATATGATATGTTGGTTAAATGGCGATTTGAAATTTGATTTGTCATTTGGAAACGCTATTAGAATATGACATTAATTGACACACCTATCATCTTCCCTTCATAAACAGATCCGATTATATTAATTGACGATTCAATGACATTAAGACATGATTATCAGAAAGTTAATTTTGATACTATTGATGATAAATATGTAGACAAATAATTATTTGAACCTCAAACACTTTTATAACAATAGACATAATATTCATCACGTAAATGGTGTTATATGAAGATAAATTGTAAGGCCTTGAACTTCAAATAATTTTATTAATAAAATGACATAACATAAACATGAGAAGAAAACTTTGATGATGAGAGTTCAATCCTCGTCGAAGAAGTTTAAATCGACAACGTAGTCATCAGTCAAATCGTGACCCATTGCCCGTAATTCATTGATCATAGCTTCTGTTTTTAGCACCTTCGACTTAACGGCATTTAGAATCTTGGCTTGTTCTTCAGGATCCCCACCATTTACTTTAAGCCAATCAAGAAAAACAGATGTGTCTAACTCACCTGCATATAGAAAATTAAATTAGCCACTATAAAGGAAATATATATGATGATTTTATTTATAAGATGGTAACGCTAGTTATACGACATACCTTTATCATGTTGAGAAGACGATCCTTCTTCAAAAAGCGATGCAAGAAATCTCATTGCATCATCAACTTTGTTATTTGATGGTTTCCTCTGCCCATCATGCAAAGGTGTTCAATAAAGAGGTTGCGTTGCAGATCAACATCAAGAACGGTTGGAGGATTAACCTTGCACTTGTTTTAGCCGATTTGAGTTTTCATTATCTCGCTTTTAGGGTTTGATGATGCCATGTAAACTCGTATTGGAAGATGTATGTGAATTAGGAGTATTTATAGATATTTTGTGAGTATAATTATGTATTTTACACATGTGATCCTTCATGATTGAGTAATATTCTAAATAAGCTTTCAAAATCAATGACATATATAAAGTTGCTAAAAACTATAAATAGAAATTGTATCATCGTAAAATATATATGATCTCATTTAGAATCCTTCCTAGTTACCCCAAATGACAATGACAACGTGAATAAGAATATGAATGCATATTTTCTCATTAAAATGCATGTACTTTTAAAACTTAACATAGTGAATAAGAATATCAAGAGTGAAACATGTCTTATTGATAAAAGAACATTTTTTGCAATTACATTTCTTATTCAATCAAACATCGTCGTCATAATGCCATCATCCGTAGGAAACGGAGTTGCATCATCATCCTCAATAAAATCGCCAAATCATCATCAATATCATCGAGATTCATCAATATCGGTATCAAGATCGCCTAAACTAATTCCATCATCATCTTCATTATCGCACCATTAGTAATCGTATCGTTAATGGGAATGGAATTATCTTCAAAGGTAACGTTATCAAAATCATCATCCGCTTCACGTCCATGAGCCTTGATGGAAGTACATTTGATGAGAAAGTCCTTTGTCTTTTTGTGATCGACTAAACGTTACAGTCCATCGTCATCATCTTCCTATGTAAAGGTAGTGGAACATGATATTAGTCATATCTTGTATATGTGTAAACCGAACAATTGTAATAGCAAAACAAATCTATTATAGATGATCAATTGCACCACATTATAATTGTGTACAAGTGTCATGAACGGTTTTTTTTTTTGTGTTATTGGTGAACATTTTCATCATCGACGAAACAATGTGAACAACATTGTTATTCACGTAAACATCTTTTTCAACAATCTTCCACGCTTATAGATACGGGCACCTTGAGAATGTAATAATCGGTTAAAATTGTACAAATTGTTTGTTGAATTTGTTTGTAAAATATAATATTCATCTTTATTAACGATGACATATGCACGCTCAAATTCTTACCTCATTGTCATCCGATATGTCGATAAAAGATATGTGTTTATCGGATGGATCGAATGTATTTAACACTTTATCGGCTTCCTCTTTTGAGAGCCTACATAGAAACAAAGATGTAAGATAAAAGTAAAATGAACAAATTTGACTATTTCAAATGTATCGAAAAGTTTATTTAAGTTTAATCACTTGGTTTGTCTATGAATATCATAAAATACATACGAACCTTGGGTGAGTCGTTATTCACCATAATGTGATTGTAGGAGATTAGTTGTGTGTTTATGTCCTACATTGGTGGCACCTTTATACACAATGTATACAAAGTTAAGTTAAGAATTGATCTCTAACATACTCTAATTTACTTTTGAAATTACATAGAATTTGTGAGTTGATTACATGAAATAATTTAATTGTATAAACAAATCTTATGCGTATATAGAGTTGACTAACTTGATGGGTCATTTGTTATTTAGTACGAATACAAATATTACAAATATACTTTTAAAAATAGCATTTATATTAAACGTATTTACAAAAGGTAATGATTGTTCTTGGTTAAAAATATCAAACTTACCTTGATAAATGACCCGGTGGTAGATGAATTCTCACACACACCTCATTCATTAATCAAGCAACATCAGTAGCGATTTCTAACCAAGAATGTAATCATCTTGAACAAAATACAAATCTAGTAAATTTATTGTTAGTTTTATGATGATCTGCATGTAAGTAAGAATGACAACTATAATATATTCAACACCAACTGTGTATGGTTTAGGTTGATTCTTAACCCTTAAGATGGTAGTGATTTATAGTATGTTGATACATAGATACTTGCTTGGGGTATGCGGTTTCATATTTGACGAAATAGGTTTAACTTGAAAGACTATTTGTTTTGTAGTTTCTATAAAGTGTAATAGATATGAAGATTAGTCTTCAAGTATATAGGTTAGTTAATTTTATATGGTGTATGTTTTGTTTAAAAGTTAGTTAATGTAATAACATATTATGTGGTCCATTATTTTGTTACATGGTATGTATGATATGATTATAGAGTGAAATCATATAATCGAAAGGTTACGCAAAGGACAAAGTGTAGTAATATTGTATAAGTTTTATAAAGGTGTTGTGTTTTTAGTGTATTCAAATAAGTAGTATGTATAAAGTATCCACGTAAGACATACAAGGTGTCGATTAAAACGACGGCGCTTTTGCAATATATATGACATGTGAATGTATACTTATGATATTCATTATTAGTTTGTTTCTAAAGGAAACATAAATTACTATTAGTTATAACGTAATCACTTATGACCGCGTGAATAAACGTAAACCATTTGTTTATTTATCATATAGGATATGCGAATTTATATTTGTAAAGTGATTCATATGTTTTAAAATGAATACTTGTTTTGATAATTGTGTACAAATACAACCGATTGCTTATATTTGTTTCCAATGTTGTTGCAAAACGAATCATTTAGCTAATCTATATGTTACTCATAATTTGACAGATGAGTGTTCAATTTGTGTTTGTCAGTAAACAAAGCAAAGTTTGCGAAAAGTCGTATGCTGAAGGTGATAATTTAAACATTAATACTCATGTTTATAATTGAATATTTGTTTTATTTTGTTTGTGTTGTCGCTACCATCTCTCGCTCACAAAAGCTTCTACGATGGAACACCATGGTCAGTACTTAATACATAATCGGGAACAAAACACAAAGTCCGGATAAAACAAAGCTAGAAAACCATTACAAATTGTACGGCGATGAGTGGGTCAAGTTTCGGAGAAGAGTAGGTATACGACGTCGAAATGTTGCACTTTATAAAGGAGGAGGAAGACACGACACGAATCGCCACAATCGTGTTTGGCGCCGAATGCGGTGGATATGACAAAGAACTGATAGGCGCAGTGATGAGATGCTTAGTGTTTTCGCGAGAATCTTGGACATTCTCCGTAAGCACACGAACTATTATCTATTTTGTAACGCCTTTTTAAGTTCAAATATGAAGTTTATAAATCTGTGAGTATGTTGATTATTTTCAATTGTATGTAGTTGCTTCCCTGAGATTTCGCAAGATATAGTGACAAACGAATTTGATATTCGGATGGGAGGAATGAATTTAGCAACTGTGAATCATCGTCGTGTTCATATTCGAGGAACATCAAATCCAAAAGTTTATGCAAACTTGTTTTACGGAGATGGATGGAATATCGTTGTTGACAACAACACTGTACCCGGAAACCAATGGTTTTCACAAATCTTGGTGGTGCAAAGGCTTAATATGATTACTTTGGAAGGGATGGACTTGGTTTAGGCTTTGAGGACATCCCGAGAACATAATTGGATTTAGCTTTTCCTATCTGGTCGAGGTCCCCGGACAAAGGTATCATACGATATTTATGTTACACATCTATACTATATGATTGCATAACTCTAATATTTTGTGTTCACAAATTGCAATATAGATCCAAGAATGTTTCACATATGCGACTGGGAAGGGCATGATCAGCATAGAAATGAAGATGCATGTTTTTACACACCAATGCTGGCCTATGTCCTTGATAGGAACCGTTTGGTAAGTAGATACTACGTATAATTGTTAGTGCATGTCAGTTTCTGTGTATTTAATTTTGGTTATGTCTACTTAAAAATGAGAGCTTATTGAGGTTTTATATTTCATATACTGATCAGACCGCCAAGTTTGTTGATAAGAGTGAATCGCACACATTTGACAACGCAATTGTTAGACACGGTGGGATGGAGTTTGCGGTTGACTGGTGATCAGAAGGCACAAAGATACGGAAGAGAAGCCGAGAAAGAACCATCTAACAATGATTGCAAAGGACAAATGGAAACATGTCAAAAGGCAATGCCGCTTTAGGAAGGACAAAATGATTCGATTTCAACTTGTTGACGTGATGACCGATTTCATGAGACAGTTGATCCGAGTTTCATGTGCTTGTTCCAATATTTGATATGTCTTTGAATGAAGGTGTTCAAGTGGATTTGACTTTTGTTATCGGGATTGTCGGTGGGTGTGTGTCTTTTGAAACAATGTTTAGGTGGCAAGACTTTAGTAGTTTAGTTATATGTTAAGTTGAATAATGGTCGGATACATGACTTGTTCATCCAGTCTATTATCCTACTACGCTTAAGGTGTTATCCTACTACGCTTCGTATGTTGACAATCATGCTTATTTATATATTGTTGAATCAACTACTTTAGACTAATGCAATCATCTCGTTAATTAGCTTACTTCCTTTAGGAGTGTGTGTTATTGTTTAAAGTATGCTTGCTTGTCTATGTAGTAAGAATTTTAGTTGGGTTACAATCGCTATAAACCGAATGATAGTATGGGTTAGTACCATCGACATGTTTATATAGCATATTGAGTAAGTAGGCATCCAAGTTCATCTCGATACCTTTTTGTAATTTGACTTTTAGAATGACAATGTGGACCAATGTATATATTGACATATTAATGGTATGACACATTGGTTTCATCTTCATTCGAATGAAAAAGAACATACATTTGTTGTCATTTAAAACAATTTTCGATGTAGACTACTTCCATGATCCTTAAATATGTCCTACACATGTTTTATTGTGATACAAAAATGTTTGTGGCAAAAATAGACCTTATTTTGGTAGACTTGGTTGAATGCTTCAATTAATAAGTTACACATAATTAGGCTTATAAATGAGCCCATTAAATCCAAACAACCCAATAGATTAATATCTCATGTTCCGGTCAACTGCAAAAGTCCAAAAGCTCAAGAGATTTTTTGCATGTTTAGATATAGAAAGATTACGTTTTCCAAGCACAAAACATCTTGAATCTTAGTTCAAACACTATCAAGTCGTTAGGTGTTCCACTTATCAAAACAAGGCATGATGATAGTGGTTAGATTATCCAACTTCATGTAAGATAGTGTACACAAAATACGTTAACGATGATAATTGATCACCGCAAAAATGCATGATATTTGTCTACTTGATGATCTATGTTATCGTTAAACATGTATAATACCCTAATAATGTTGAATCAGATGTACGATAAAATGGTTTGTTGATGCTTATATGAATCAATCGATGTACATTTTTAATGGTGGTAGCATGATAACTTGGTGATGACTTGAATGGCAGTGTTCTATCAGATATATAAGTGTTGTCCAATATGTGATATGATGGGAGTATGCATCTTGTTTTCAGATATAACAGATATGTGACAATGAGTATATATCATATAACAAACTGGTTGTCCCAAAAAGGGTAATTACACATCATTATCAAGAAGTGAATATTTGTATTATGCTTCAGAGACAAAAAGAACTGAATTGATAGTTAGCCAAAATACAATGCTCAATACAATCTGCGTTGATAGTTAGGAAAAATACAAATGTCACTAAATAAAATGGGATAGTATCATAAAATTTTCATTAGAACATATAAATAATACACTCAATGTGCAAGTATACATTTGTTTTGTATGAATACGAATTTGAAGTATAAAAAGGTCTTAACAACCAAAGTGCCGTGTGATTAGGATCAGAGGTAATACATAAACTTGATCAAGCGATATAGGTTCCATAGAATATAGCACACCGTTACCGCAAAATGAACAAAACAACAAAAACAGTATATAATGGTAGTCACAAAACCTACAAACAACTTTAAGCACAAAACTTATTTCCAATAATTAACCAAAGTACTGATTGGTTATTCTTAATAAGACATTGTCCACAACGTAAAATCAGATCAAACAGTATCGCATAAGTGAGGAAAATAAAATGAAAGACCAAGATAATGGTACGGACAAAGTATTGTTTACGTGGATATCCATCCACAGCTTCCGCTTATTTCAAAATTAAAAACCCCAATAAACACTACATTCACGGCTTCTCAACTTTAATCTCCTTGTCAAGAACCAACTTTGTCCTTTTGGTAGCACTATTCTCTTCGCCTTGGAGCAAGTCACCTTATCCAATGGATCAACCTTCCTTTTTCTTGAGACGTAGTATCGTAAGACGATTGCTCGGCATTCACAACATCATTCTTTAGGCGGCGATCGGCGTTGGTTCTCATCGGTCCGTGACTCCAAATCCTGCGAAATCACCCAAAGGGTAGGTTAATCATTGTAAAAGGTATAAAACGTCGCAACTCACAAGAGAAGATGTGCCATAAAATGTGTACAGAGCATAAATGAAAATACTTACAAATGGCGCCACATCAAGAACCTTTAAGTCGGTGGCTTGCTTTCAGTCGAGATCCAAATGAAATAAAGAAATTATATGGCTAAATTTTTGTTGGTAATGTCTTAGTACATGAAGTTTGGTTAAAACCGCTTAACAATTTAAATTCATTTGTCACCTTTCCGTGTAGCGGTAGCACAAACAGATTTAATGATATCGGGATCATTAGACAAACGCAATACATTGAAGACAAGATCGCCTTTTCTTTGTTTTTGGCATCAACACCACCTTAAAACAAATTTCTTATCAACAATTTCCATAATCTCCGTCGGAAGACAAAGATCGATCTACATAAGGACATGTAAATGAGTGGACAATTTAGAATGTACAAAGTGTTTAAAACAATTAGCATCGTTGATGAACAATTTATACCTTGCCATACTTATCCACCAACCGATAAGCGCTAAGTTATTCGTAATAGCTCGCACCTCATCATTAAATAGACAAACCGACATACAAGGGCCATCATCTTGAACCTCACCGTAAGCGGAACCTAAATGCAAAAAGTACATGTGCATCGAGGCACTAAGAATCGAAAACAAATGCCATATCAAAGCCGTTTAAGGAAAGCATATACTCACCGGGTTTTGATTGACGAAAGAAGATTGCATTTTGAGCACCACCATTCATTAGGACCAGCAGCCGGTTTTGGTGTGGTATCGGATTCAAGGTCAACAATATCAGAAGACTTAACCAACTTCTTTCTACACACCCTGCATCCGAGGTACCACCAACCTTCCTCCTCTTGGATAGCACAAATTGTAGCGACGATAACGGATGGAACACCCTGCATATATGTCCGGATAAGTTGGTGTTATTTTTGTACAATCGTTTTAAACATGAAACATCAAATTGGTATGCTACATTTCATTACATAACCCAACAAAAATGTATTGTTTGGAACAGTTTCATTGTACATTTATGTATTGCCGAGTATACTATATGTAAATGCTGGATTGTGAATGAATTTACTGCTCAACATCAAAATTTCCGCAATGTTTCTATACATGTATTTGGTGACGAAATCATCTTTGTAGAATTCTTTGAAGCAGTTGAGATACGTGATGCGCTTTGTTGAGAATCCTCCGTACTTGAGCAACCACCAAACTACGATGGTTAAAAAGACCAAAGTTAGTATGGACCATATCAACGCTAATATATTAATCAATTTAAAAACATATACAAATATTGGTTTAAGATACCTTTTCCTAAAAGATTCTACATCTTTAAATTCATTGCCGTGTATACGCCTTTGCCGTTGAAGAGAACAACCTTGTTCCATTGAAACCATTTTGATGGCCATTTTTCCTGCTTATTCAAAAACATGTACAAAATATTTAAATGATTTCGGATTTATACCCATTGTCAAAAGTGCATGAGATAAATAGACCGAATGTAAATGTAATATAAACGTACCATCCCGCACTTTCATCATGGCCACCGAGGACAAGAATGATCTTACCATGTTCATCGAGTTTATTCAAAAATCGAATTGTTGAGCAAAACTACCCCACAACGCATACGGCAACTCATTGCCTCAGATATATGATTGTTATCAATTCAAGAATACATTGTAAATGTAAATGCAATCGTAAAAGTTTGTTAGAATGACCTACTCAAGATCAATGATTGTGATGGGTTTCTTCTTTCCGCACCGCCGCTTTTGTCATAAGTATCCGTGTCATCACAAGCAACAACCGCCTATCACATCGCATAATGTTGAAACACAAACAGTTTCAATTCATTGCCATGCCATATCATGTACTAAAGAAAAGACAAATGTATACAAATAAATAAAACGATTCTACATACCAAACCGCCAACTTCCTCATTCTTAAGAGATGTAATGTTTCCATATGGACGAAAGTCAAATCCATATCGAGAACCGTGAAATCTGCACTTTTCTATGACAAGTGTTCGAAAGAAAGCTTAGGCGGAGTGGTTTTTAACTATGCGGAACTTTGGTTGAATCTCCCAAGACTATATCGTTGAAGGATGACAAGATTGCCTCTTCTAATTGATGTTTGAAACCACCGACCAACGCCATCCGGACAGCTTGCTTGCATCCTAGTGTTCGAAGAAAAATGTGAATATTTTAAAGTTTAGTACATAAAGCAAAACTTCTATACAAAATAACAATTCATATCTAAAATGCCAAAATCAACAAACAATGCTACTTAAAAGACACAAATAAAAAGTATAATTTGAAGCATAACATAAGTAGATGCTTGCTGCTCATCAAAAACGATCATCTCCATATTAACAATATTTGGCTTGCTAAACATAGGTTGCATCCAAGTGCGAAGAATACGCATCAGAACTTGATGTTGTCCTTAACAGTGATAAATCGTTGATATACCCGTAAACAAAGGTTGCCATTGCTTGATTTGATATTCAACGCTTAGGTAAGAAAATGAGAGTTTATCACACAAGCTAACCACTTGTGAATGGTCAACCGTAATAAACTTCAAGCATTTCGAAAACAAATGCAATTAAGATCGGAGAGTATAGTGTTTCCACGGTCGTTAAGTCCCACGGAGGATTAATGGTGTTTGAACAAATTCGGATGTCGAATGATCACTAAGGATAATGATCGGTAAGGATTTTGGAATATTTATACCTAAAGAAAAGTTTTGTAAATTAGGGGCTTAAATGCAAATTAAAGAAAATTAAAAAGCTAAATTATATTAAATAAACGCTATCACTATTTTTAAAATGATGTTTTCTTGATTTATAAAACAAAATAACTTAAATAAACTATTTTAATTAAAGCGTAAACCTAAATTATCTAAAAGCGTGACCTAGAATGAAAGCGTGCGTTATATATAAAAATTACAGCGAGTGCAAGTAAAAGCGTAAAATTTGTGAAATAAAAGTCCTATGAGTGTAAAAACAATTTTCTTACTTACTATATGACAAAAGAAAATTTTAGAAAAAGATTTATATTTTTTGACTTTTATATTTTTATTATGAATTAAATACTATTTTAAACTAATTAAATGATTAAAAATACTAAAACTATTAAGAAAAATCGAAACTTTTTGTAAAATACTTTATACTAATACAAAGCTAAGAAAAATACAAAAGGTGTAACAACTTATTTTAATAAGCTAGAAATAAGCTAAAAAGCTCGTATAAGCTAAAATGGAAAACAAGACTTATGTATTAAATTGTGCAAACCATAACCGGTCAAAGACCCAAGGCGAATGGTATGTGTGTGTGTGTGGTGGTGGGTGGCGAGGTTCGAATCCAGCAATGGCTTTTGCAAAATTTTTATTTTTGATTTTTTCTTTACAAACTTATTAAGCTACACTGAAATAAGCAAATTTAAAACTACAACTTTTATGAAAACCACTAATAAGCTCGGTTTGAGCTTATTATCTAACGATTTAACAAAAATTGGAATAAGCACAAGATTTAGCCAAAATGGCTAATAAGCTAGATAAATAAGCAAAGGTAAATTGAAAATAAGCTAGACAAGCGATAATAAGCTATAATGACAAGCTAAAAAAGCAAAATAACTAAGAAATAAGCCTTGAATAAGCTCCAAATAAGCACAAGCTTATCTTGCTGCAGGACACTTTTGGGTTTCTAGGTACTTTTAAGCTTATTTTAAGCACTTTAATAAGCTAGAAAATGAAAATAAACACTGGGACTAACAAGTTAACCAACTCGAGCTATCTAAAAGCTAAAGTTCTCCTTTGTGGTGTTCCACTAATGAGCTTATGGTGAGCTTGAGAAAAAGCGGTAAACCATCGAGTAATGACTCGGTGTATCTTGAGTCAATTGGACAAACAAAAAGCAATGTGCGGGCTAATCAAATAAGCGCAAAATTGAAAACTAAAGCTTGGGACCTTAAAGATAGCTAGGTGAGCTTCTCAAAAGCTAAGATACACAAGCTAATCTTTGTGAGAAGCTCTGTGTGAGCTTGTGAAAGAAGGTAGCTTAAAGCATACACAGGCATATTTTGACTTTTTAAGAAAATGAGCTAAGTTGACTTTGATGAATTTAAATCAATACTACTTATTGATTATGATGTATTAAGCTATAATAAGAATGATTTAAGCTAATCTTAACAACTTTTAAGCTAATATGATGATTTTACAATCAAAAATCCTAACGATTAACGGCAATATGAGATTAAAAGGTAATTTTGACTTTTTACTAAATAAGGATTGGTTTTCTTTGTTTATTTGAGTTATTAGGACCTAATGTGATATGAGACAAGCAAGAACAAGCAACAACCTCAACACGATTAACACAAGCAAAACCAAACACCCTTTATGAGGTTGTTTGAAACTTTTCAAACATTTCTTAATTAAGACCATGCCTGATTATGAGACCTTATATTATCCTTTAATAAGACTAAATAAGCATAAAACAACAATACTAACAACATAAAACTGAGAGAACAATTATGCTATATTAAACTAATTTTTAATAACTACAAATTAAACTAACAATTAACGATTTTAAGTTTAACTTAACTACAACTATGAAATAATGAACAAATTTAAGCTTATGAGTACTTACTTGAAACAAATTCAAAAGGCTTACAAGGATCCAAGCGAGAACCAAAGATTGAAAGAACTTCCTATAGCTTCCCAATAAGCTCTAAACCCAAGGCAATCCAATTATTAACCTTGCTCCGACTTCTTGATCTTCCTTTCCATGATTTTTGATTTTCACTAATTTTTTGGTATTTTTGGTATTTTTTCTTTTGCTTCTAAAGCGAATTTTAAGGTTACTAAAAGCTTTAATAAGCTTTATAGGAGCTTATATGGGCTTATGAGTCCTTATCATCCACTACAAACAACATTAAGCTAGTTTGAGATTTTAAGCTTAAAAATGCATAAACTTGAAAATGAGATTAAAACTTGAAATTGATGTTCACAAAAGCTTTATAATACACTGGAAACTTGAAATCTGAGCTTGAAAGCTAAAACATACACTGGAATTTAAAATTAAGCTAAACGACATACATAAACTAAAATTAAACTAGATATTTCACTCCTGCTTCTCCTCTCTCTTTATAGACTTTTGAGACTCTCCACATGCTTGATCTTTCCATCAACAATCTTGGCCATTGATGCGGTCAAACTCATCTAGACCTTTAAATGCGATTTTGGCGCCAAAAGTGGTACTAGTGGATTAGAGCGGTATTGAGGCAATTAAAGAATTGTGGATGTTTGTGGAGGTGTAGGGGACAAAATGAGAAGTAGATATGGAGCTAGGGTGATTTGAAGAAAAAGCAGGGGTTGAGGTTGGTTGGAGTGTTTGATGGTGGGAAGCATTAAATGCTTGTGGGTTGGTATAGGAGGAGGGGTGGTGGGAGAGTAGTATAAGTGAGGTGGAGGAGCAGGTGGTGGAGAAAACCACGGTTTTGGTTCTGAGTTTGGGTGAGGAGATGAGCAGTGAACTGGTTTGGCGGGTTTGACTTTATTTGACCATTTGATATTAATATGAAGGGGGTCAAAATGGGGGGGTAGGGTATATTGGCGGGGTTCTTTTGGTTTGGTGGGGTTCAAAATACAAAAGGGTCCGTTTGGTTTGTTTATTATCACAAGGACCATTTTTGTAATTTTCGCAAACTTCAGGATGAACACGTAATTTCTCCAAAGTTATCACAAGGACCAAACTTGACAAACTTTAATAGTACAAGGACCATATTTGATAATTTTTCCATTTTAAATATCCAAGGACTATTTTGACAATTTTCAAACTTGAGGGACCAAAGTTGTAATTTTGCAATTTTAAACTTTGAAGGGTTTGTTTTGACAACTTTTGAATCCCATGGACCTTAAATGATATTTTACTTTATTTTGATTTACGGGGACTAAATTTGACAACTTTTGAAACTTGGGGACTAAAGCGCCAATTATGCAAACTTGATCGTTTTCATCGATTTTGATATTTTGCATTTAAAACACATAAAACACTTATTTGTGATATTTTTATCATTTTGATGCATTTAAGAGTGTTTTCGGATGTTTTGGCATTTAAGCGGTACAAAATGATGAGTATTTAGACACTCATGATCCCCCACTAAGATATTGCTAGTCCCTAGCAATGTTTTGAGAAAAATTAATGGATTTCATCTCTTTACCAAAAGCCATTACTACGGAGTAGCCAATTGTTTTAGTTCAAGTAAGAACCTTGGTACAATGATAACCAAATGATTTTGAGCAAATCACCGACTTTCAACGGTTTTGATTTGTCTTTACGAAGCCGTTTATACGGACTAGCCAACTCTTAGATAAATTATCAATATTATCTTTGGTGAGCCGATTACCAATTATGGATTTCAAGCGCCTTTACCACAAGCCATAAACTTGCGGGCTAGCCAACTTTTCACTAATTAAAGATATGGTGAGTTGAACACCATACAATTTTGGGCAAATTGCAAGCCATAAGCGGTTTGAGATATCTTTACCAAGAGCCGTTTGCTCTGGATTAGCCAATCCTTATGTGGGTTAGACATGGTGGATGATTACCATTCTTTGAGTAAGTGAAAACACTTACTCCAATTTTTTTTTTTTTTTTTTTTTTTTTTTTTTTGGCCAAAAGGGGGAATTGGGTGGAATAATTACATGATAAAATTAGTGAGAATTCCCCCACACTAGAAATGAATATTGCCCTCAATATTCAAAGTACCGTGGTTATGCGAAACATAGAACGTAAAAGGAAATACTACGGCCATTATTTTATTTTTGATATATATTATTTTTTTTTTTTTTTTAGAGTACTTATATACAACAATGGGCAACTCCCCACACTAGGGTGATACTCATGGGTGAAAACCCATGTGGTGTGCTATTGTTTTTGATTCCCGAGTCGCTAGCTTGACTCGATCCCGCATTCATTGGTTCATGGGGAAAGTTTGTAGATCCGGGACAACCACGGGTGGAATGTCCTCTCCAAAATAATGCTTTAATCGATGACCATTCACTTTAAAATTTGGACCATCGGTTGAGATAACTCAATGGTACCATAAGGATAAACCTTAGCAATAGTAAATGGACGGACCAGCGGGACTTGAGCTTTCGAGAATATCTTCAATCTTGAATTGAAAAGAAGGACTCGATCACCGACGTTGAAAAGCGGTTCTTGATTTTAGAGTCATGAATCTTCTTTGTCTTTTGTTTGTAGATCAAAGAGTTCTCGTATGCTTGATCACGGAGTTCATTTAATTCATTCATTTGAACTTTTACGTGATCACCGTTGTCGAATATCGAAGTTGGCATGTTTCAAGGCCCGGTATGCCTTGTGCTCAAGCTCAATCGGAAGATGACATGCCTTTCCGTACACTAGCTTGTATGGAGTACACCCGATGGGTGTTTTATAAAAGTTATACGGAAGGCCAGTCGTCATCCGGTTTATCCGACCGGGATGCACGGTTTTCGCCTCTTGTCCTTTCAAGAATTCTTTTAATACCACGGTTGGAAACTTCCACTTGCCCACTTGTTTGGGGTGGTATGCGATGAGAGGCGGTGAGTTACACCATACTTTTGCATGACACGATCAAATTGGTCATTGCGAAATGTGTACCACGATCGCGATTATAGCTCGTGGAGTTCCAAACCTAGCAAAAGAGATTTTAAAATTTTACAACAACTCGGGCATCATTGGTAGGTAAAGCTTTCGCTTCAACCCATTTTGACAAATAGTCAATGACCACAAGTATGTATTTGTTTCCTCGAGATGATGGAAATGGCCCGTAAAGTCAATGCCCCGGATGTCAAATATCTCGTATGTATTTGTTTCCTCGAGATGATGGAAATGGCCCCGTTTGCCCGGATGCATTTCATTTCTTTGAGAGATATTTCCGTGGCGTTGACAAGCGTCACATGTTTTGACAAATTCGTGGGCATCCTTGTAAATAGTGGGCCAATAAAACCGGAATCAAACACCTTTTGGCGGTGTAGTTTGGACTATGATGGCCCCGGTGGGTCGGCATGGCAAGCTTTGAGAATGTCCATAGCTTCTTGTCCATAAACACACCGTCGGATGACTTGATCCGCATGATTTTGAATAAGTAGGGTCGTCCCGAGTAATGTTTAACATCCTTGAAGAATTTGTTCTTTGTTGGGTCGACATCCCTTTCACTATGAAGTTACCGCATGGTAATTTGCGAAGTCGACAAACCATGGGGTAGTAGAGTTTCCACGAAAAGAAACCGCATTGAGTGTCTCGAGAGGAAATGTTTCATTTATTTCCTTTTCTCGAAAACATCTTGGTGAGGGTTTTCTAGGCGGGACGAGATGATCGTGACGGGTTCTCGGCTCCTTTTTATCACGTATAATGATATCAAATTCTTGGAGGAGGAGAACCCAGCGGAGCAATCTCGGCTTTGCATCTTGTTTTGCAAAGAGATATTTGAGGCCGAGTGATCCGTATACACCACACATTTGGTCAAGATTAAGTATGGCGAAACTTCTCAAGCGCATACACCACGGCTAATAGCTCTTTTACGTGGTGGTGTAATGGGTTTGAGCTTGATCATAGTCTTACTTGCGTAGTGGATAGGTGAAAATGCTTGGATCTCGTTGCCCTAAGGCGCACCGATAGCAAAATCACTTGCATCGCACATGAGCTCAAAAGGCAAGTCGATCGGGAACAACGAGAATGGGTGCTTGATAAGCTTTTTCTTTAATGTTTCAAAAGCTTGATGCACTCGGTGAGAAGATAAAAGGAGCATCTTTTTCAAGAAGATGGGTCATAGGCAGGCGATTTTAGAAAAATCTTGTATGAATCTGCGATAAAACCGGCATGACCTAAAAACTCCTAATACCTTTGGCGGTAGTAGGATGAGGCAATTAGCAATAACATCGACTTTTGCTCTATCTACCTCAATCCCGTTTTTGAAATCTTATGGCCAAGGACTATGCCTTCTTTGACCATAAAGTGGCTCTTCTCCCAATTTAGACAAAGATTGGTGTCTTCACACCGTTTTAGCATTTTATCTAAATGGAGAGACATGTTTGAAATGAGTCCCCAATGACCGAGAAGTCATCCATAAACACCTCCATTGTTTCCCGATCATGTCGTGGAAAATGGCCATCATACATCGTTGGAGCGTGCGGGAGCATTACATAAGCCAAAAGGCATACGTGCGTAGGCAAAAGTTCCGTATGGGCGGTGAATGTGGTCTTCTCTTGATCACGTGGATCAATGGGGATCTGAAAATAACCGAGAAACCATCAAGGAAACAATAGTATTCATTCCTGCTAATCTCTCAAGCATTTGGTCCATGAAGGGTAGAGGAAAATGGTCTTTTCGGGTGGCGTCATTCAACTTACGATAGTCAATGCAAACACGCCATCCGTAACCAATCGAGTTGGAATTAACTCGTTATCTTCATTTGTGACAACGATTATGCCACCCTTTTAGGAACACAATGAATTGGGCTAACCCAAGGACTATCGAGATCGGGTAAATTAATCCGCATCAAGAAGTTTGATAACCTCTGTTTGATAACATCATGGATTTTGGATTTACTCTTCTCGATGTTGAAGCTTGGTTTGAAGTCATCCTCCATCAAGATTTTGTGAGTACAAAACTCGGGGTTGATACCATAATGTCGGAGAGTTTCCAAGCAATTGCTTGCTTGTGTGACTTCAAGACCTTTATGAGAGCGATCTTTTCATCTTTACTCAAATCTCGAGCAATAATGACGGGTAATTTATCATCACCTTCAAGAAATGCATACTCGAGATGAGGTGGTAAGTCCTTAAGTTCGACTTGAAATTCTTGATTTTCTCAAGCGACTTGACTTCCTTGTTATGAAGCTCGGCGGGAGGGAGTGATGATGGATCATCATTAAGCAACTTCTCAATGAGAAGTATGTCCCCTCGATGTCGATGGGGCGTGATCAATTTCCCATGGAGCAGAATCACTAGACAAGTATGCTTCAATCTCTTCCAAGATGAAGTCACTTTCCTCAAAGCGGAGTGAGAGAAGGAGTAGAATTGGCAATGATGGGTTGAGATGAATGAGTGAGATTATCACTCGAAGAATTATGATCATAACCAAGAACTTCTTGAGAGTACTCTTGAAGCAACATCAATGATATCTATTCGGTTAACCGACTCGGAATCATAGTTTGCGGAGTACCTCGAAGTTTGATCAAGGTTAAAGGTGACGACTTCATTACCAACACGTAATGTGATTTCTTGCTCAAATACATCAATGAGAGCACGGCCCGTTCTCGGGAATCCTCGTCCAACAATGAGAGGAACCCGATGATCGGCATCGAAATCAACAACCACAAAGTCGGTGGAAAATGGAACTTTCCTACTTTCACAAATCGTCCTCGGCAATGCCAAGTGGACGGGATATTGTACGATCTGCAAGCTCGAGAGTCATGCATGTAGGAGTAAGATTCGGAAGAAAGTTTCTTCCATCTTGAATAAGGCATCAGTTGATGCTTGCACCAAGATCGGCTAAGGCAAAGCATTCAACCATTCACGGAAATACACAAGGTAAGAGAAATTTTCCGGGATCTCCAAGCTTTCGGAAGCTTCTTCAAGATAAGCTGCAGGCGGTTCTCGTTCGAAGGAGTTTTGCCATTTCAAGCAGCTTTTCCTTGTTGCTTAACATGTGTTTGAGAGTTGATGCAAACTTGGGCATCGACATGATAGCATCCATAAAGCTTATGTCAAAATGTAGTTCTTGGAAAATTTGAAAAAATTTGTCCATTTGATGGTAGCTTTTCGCGGAGCTTTGCTCATTCAAGCGTGATGGGTAAGGAATAGAAGATTTGGATTTGGGGTTTTCAGCAGGAGCTACGGAGGTTCAAAACAACTCTGGATTGGATTTGGGTTTCGGGACAACTTGAGGATGGACATCGTTGGTACCTCCGTTATTAGTAGGAAGTTCCTTGTCCTTTGTTGCCTCGGGTTCACTTTCCACTACCTTTGGGAGAGAAGAAGAAGAGGTAGTAGGAATAGCGGGTCCATTGTATGAAACACCACTTACGGTTGTGATCGCCTTTGCATCGCCCCTCGGGTTAGCGATCGTGTTGCTCGGAAGTTTTCACGAGCCGAGGGTTGATCATTTAAAGACTTCTTAAGATCGTGATCGGTGACCAACAAACTGTTCATTTCATCTTGGGATTTCATGAATTGCTTCAATAACTCATCGGATGATGGTCTTGGAGGATGTGGAGGAAATTTTGAGGTCGTATGTTTTGATTATGACCTTGTTGTTGAAAATTCCTTGGTTAGGATTCACATTTCCACGAAATTGATTCCCTCGATTGAAATTGTTTTGATTAAGGTTTCCTTGATGTTGGAAACCTTGATTTGGTCGGGATAGAAATTACCTTGGTTTTGATAACCTTGGTTCATTCTAGGTTGGTTCGATTCGGTTTTGTATGTTAGGATTACGGTTAAAACCGGGTGGTGCACGATAAGTATTAGCACGGTAGTTTGGTTCATTTTGAGGACGGTATTGATTACCTCCACGATGTGAAGTACCGGCTATAGCATTGGCTTCAAACGGACTACCATCGGTGGCGATGCAGTTGTAGTATGCATGAGGGCCACCACAAGTAACACAGACTTCGACTTTCTTCACTTCACCATGTGATGGTGTGCGTGTGAAAGTGACTTTCTTTGGTTAGCAAGAACCAAAGCTCGAACAATATCCGTGAGTTTGTCAATCTTAGCATCGGTGCTAGATGTACTCACGGAGATGAAGTAGAAGGTCCAACATTAGGCGAGTCGATATGTCTTTGTTCGGAAAAGGCGGACACTGGGACTTGTTTTCAATGATTTGCAAGGCTTCTTTTGTGGTCTTGCTCAAGAAATTACCTCCAGCGGAGGCATTTAAAGAGTCTTGGTCGACTTGTCTCGGACCATTGTAGAAAGTATCCATTTGCATTAACTCGGTAAAACCATGATGCGGACACTTGCGGAGCAACTCTTTATAACGATCCCATGCCTCCCGAATGATTCATCAAATCTTTGAGAAAATTTCATTATCTCATTCTTAAGACTTGTAGTTCGGGATGGAGGATAGAATTCGTTAACAAACTTGGTGACTAAATCCTCCCATGTCTCAATGGAGCGAGGGGTTGTTTCTCAAGCCAATTCCGGGCTTGTCCTCAGAGAGAATGGGAGCAGAAGAAGCTTAATTGCTTCATGTGGGACATTCTTGTATTTGATGGTAGATGCAATCTTGTTAAACCATCGAATATGTGCATGAGGATCATCCGCTCAAAACCATAAAATTGGCTTTGGGTTACAAGATTAAGCAACCGGTTTTGAGCTCAAAGGTATCGACCACGATGGGTGGGACAATAATGGCATCTCCGTAACCCTCGATGGGTGCTTGGAGAAGCTCATTCATAGGCTTATCTTACGCCATTCTGACGGGGGTGGTGGTGGTAGGCGTTCCTCGATCACGGTGAAGGAGGAGCGAGCGTCCTCGTCTCGAGGAATATTTGCAAGCTCGAAAGTGGACTTGTAGGCGGAAGAGCAGTGCGCATGCACTAAGTATAAAATCGGTTTTCAAAACAAATGCGAGGCAAAGCGACAAGTGAACTTAAACCAATAATCACAAATGAAATGGCTTCTTTGAAAAAGGTACACCAAATCACAAGGACACAAAGGCAAGTTTTAAATCTTTTGTTCGGGAACTTATTAATGTTCACACCCCAGGTTGGTAGGTGTCTTGCCTTGATTTGCGGTGGTTGATTTTATGTATTTATTAAGTACCACCGAAAAGGCGTAGGTATGGATTTGTGCTAAGGGTTTAAAACTTTTGGACAATATTTTTGGTATCGTCTCGTTTAACCAAATCGTATCTCTTTAAGAATCACCTTAAAGGAAACACAAGCTAGAAAAGCGTTACGATTGTTTTGTTGTTTTATATTTTGTTTGGTGTTGTTAACACTTTAGGAAAAGTGTTAATGAACTTTTGATTTTGATTAACTTTACAAAAAGCTGTTTACAAAAGGTGGTATATGTGCAAGAATGGATGCGAAAATGTTTAAAACACGCTTCTGACCTCCCGCGTGGCGCCAAAATTTGATTCGCTCCCAAGCAGTCAAGTTTATCACACAAGCTAACCACTTGTGAATGGTCAACCGTAATAAACTTCAAGCATTTCGAAACAAATGCAATTAAGATCGGAGAGTATAGTGTTTCCACGGTCGTTAAGTCCCACGGAGGATGAATGGTGTTTGAACAAATTCGGATGTCGAATAATCACTAAGGATAGTGATCGGTAAGGATTTTGGAATATTTATACCTAAAGAAAAAGTTTTGTAAATTACGAGGGCTTAAATGCAAATTAAAGAAAATTAAAAAGCTAAATTATATTAAATAAACGCTATCACTATTTTTAAAATGATGTTTTCTTGATTTATAAAACAAAATAACTTAAATAAACTATTTTAATTAAAGCGTAAACCTAAATTATCTAAAAGCGTGACCTAGAATGAAAGCGTCGTTATATATAAAAATTACAGCGAGTGCATAAGTAAAAGCGTAAAATTTGTGAAATAAAAGTCCTACGAGTGTAAAAACAATTTTCTTACTTACTATATGACAAAAGAAAATTTTAGAAAAAGATTTATATTTTTTGACTTTTATATTTTTTTTATGAATTAAATACTATTTTAAACTAATTAAATGATTAAAAATACTAAAACTATTAAGAAAAATCGAAACTTTTTGTAAAATACTTTATACTAATACAAAGCTAAGAAAAATACAAAAGGTGTAACAACTTATTTTAATAAGCTAGAAATAAGCTAAAAAGCTCGTATAAGCTAAAAATGGAAAACAAGGGTTATATATTAAATTGTGCAAACCATAACCGGTCAAAGACCCAGGCGAATGGTAAGGTGTGTGTGTGTGGTGGTGGGTGGCGAGGTTGAATCCCAACAATGGCTTTTTGCAAACTTTTTTTTTTTTGATTTTTCTTTACAAACTAATTAAGCTAACTAAAATAAGCAAATTTTAAAACTACAACTTTTATGAAAACCACTAATAAGCTCGGTTTGAGCTTATTATTTCAACGATTAACAAAAAATGGAATAAGCACAAGTTTAAGCCAAAATGGCTAATAAGCTATAAATAAGCAAAAGGTAAATTGAAAATAAGCTACAAGCGATAATAAGCTAAAATGACAAGCGAAAAAGCAATTTAACTAAGAAATAAGCCTTGAATAAGCTCCAAATAAGCACAAGCTTATCTGATTGCACAGGACACTTTTGGGTTTCTAGGTACTTTTAAGCTTATTTTAAGCACTTGTAATAAGCTAGAAAATGAAAATAAACATTGGAACTAACAAGTTAACCAAATGAGCTTTCCAAAAGCTAAAGCTCTCCTTGTGGTGTTGACTAATGAGCTTATGGTGAGCTTGAGAAAAAGCGGTAAACCATCGAGTAATGACTCGGTGTATCTTGAGTGTTTGGGACAAACAAAAGCAATGTGCAACGGGCTAATCAAATAAGCTAGCAAAATGGAAAACTAAGCACTGGACCTTGAGATGGCTAGGTGAGCTTCTCAAAAGCTAAGATACACAAGCTAAATCTTTGTGAGAAGCTCTGTGTGAGCTTGTGAAAGAGGGTAGCTTAAGCGTACGCAGGGCATATTTTGACTTTTTAAGAAAATGAGCTAAGTTGACTTTGATGAATTTTAAATCAATTCTACTTATTGATTATGATGTATTAAGCTGTAATAAGAATGATTTAAGCTATCTTACCAAGTTTTAAGCTAATATGATGAATTTTACACTTTAAATCCTAACAGTTAACTATTAATATGAGATTAAAAGGTATTTTGACTTTTTAGTAAATAAGGACTGGTTTTCTTTGTTTCTTTGAGTTATTAGGACCTAATGTGATATGAAACAAGCAACAAACAAACAACACAAACAACCTTAACACAGTTAAACTAACAAATCCAAAGTCCTTTATGAGACTGTTTTGAAGATTTTCAAAACAAAACACAGATTAAGACCATGCCATTGATTCAAGACCTTATATTATCATATAATGAAACTAAATAAGCATTAAACAACAATACTAACAACATAAAACTTAAGATACAATTATGCTATTATATTGTTAAAATAAGATTTTTATTAACTACAAATTCTAAAACAACTTTGTTTTAATTTTAAATTTACTTAACTACAACTGAAACATGAACAAAGCTTTAAGAAACTTAGCTGAAACAAATTGATCAAAAGGCTTACAAGTGGATCCAAGCAAACAGAGAACCAAGGATTGAGAACACTTCCTATAGCTTCCCACTAAGCTCTAAACCCAAGGCAATCCAAAATTAACCTTGCTCCGACTTCTTGATCTTCATTTCCATGATTTTTGATTTTTCACTATTTTTTTGTATTTTGGTATTTTTCTTTTGCTTCTAAAGCGAGTTTTAAGGTTACTAAAAGCTTTAATAAGCTTTATAGGAGCTTATATGGGCTTATGAGTCCTTATCATCCACTACAAACAACATTAAGCTAGTTTGAGATTTTAAGCTTAAAAATGCATAAACTTGAAAATGAGATTAAAACTTGAAATTGATGTTCACAAAAGCTTTATTGTACACTGGAAACTTGAAATCTGAGCTTGAAAGCTAAAACATACACTGGAATTTAAAATTAAGCTAAAACGACATACATAAACTAAATTAAACTAGATATATCACTCCTCTGCATCTCCTCTCTCTTTATAGACTTTGAGACTCCCCCATGTCTCTCGAATCTTTCCCACTTCAAATCTTGGCCATTGATGCGATCAAACAGATCTAGCCTTTAAAAGCGATTTTGGCGCCAAAAGTGGTACTAGTGGATTAGGCGGTATTGAGGCAATTAAAGAATTGTGGATGTTTGTGGAGGTGTAGGGGACAAAATGAGAAGTAGATATGGAGCTGGAGTGATTTGGAAAAAAGCAGGGGTTGAGGTTGGTTGGAGTGTTTGATGGTGGGAAGCATTAAATGCTTGTGGGTTGGTATAGGAGGAGGGTGATGGTGATGGGAGAGTAGTATAAGTGAGGTGGAGGGAGCAGTGGTGGAGAAAACCACACGGTTTTTAGTTTTGCGGTTTGGGTGAGGAAGGAGATGAGCAGTGGCGGTTTGGCGGGTTTGACTTTATTTGACCATTTGATATTAATATGAAGGGGTCAAAATGGGGTCAAGGTTATTTGGCGGGGTTCTTTTGGTTTTGGTGGGTTCAAAATACAAAAGGGTCCGTTTGGTTTGTTTAATATCACAAGGACCATTTTTGCAATTTCGCAAACTTGAAGGACCAACACATAATTTCTCCAAAGTTATCACAAGGACCAAACTTGACAAACTTTAATAGTACAAGGATAATATTTGATAATTTTCACATTTTAAATATCCAAGGACTATTTTTGACATTTTTCAAACTTGAGGGACCAAAGTTGTAATTTTGCAATTTTAAACTTTGAAGGGTTTGTTTTGACAACTTTTGAATCCCATGGACCTTAAATGATATTTTACTTTATTTTGATTTACCGAGGACTAAATTTGACAACTTTTGAAACTTGGGGACTAAAAGCGCCAATTATGCAAACTTGATCGTTTTCATCGATTTTGATATTTTGCATTTAAAACACATAAAACACTTATTTGTGATATTTTTATCATTTTGATGCATTTCGAGTGTTTTCGGATGTTTTGGCATTCTAAATGGTACAAAATGATGAGTATTTAGACACATTTGTATCATCTATCAAATCTTTTGTATTGCTTTAAGTATTGAAATGAAATATAAATAATGTCATAGTTTCTCGTTTCATTCTCGCATAATGTGTTTTTATTTATTTATTTTATATACATTCAAAACCCCAACATGTTTGAAACTATTAATGTATGTTTAAGAATTAATATTGGCTAAAACACATTTCACTTTGTAACATATGAGTTGCAAAAATAGATCCTATGTCAAAACCAATTTCTGTAAAAAAAACTGCAGATCTCCCGGATCCTTGATGTTTAACTGGCCGGATCCCTTTTAAAAAAGAAACCGGCAGAACCGGAGGAATTGATAACAGAAACTCATGCAACATAAAAACCATTTCATGAAAACTTATCATAAAAGGAAAACCTCACTAAAATGTCAAAAAGGAGTATGTTAAAAATATGGAAGCGTCATTGTTAATAAAATAGAATTGACAATAAAAACGTTTGGAGATCCTATCACTTTACCATAGCTAAAAACCATGATTAAAATACTCAAGGGTATCACCAACCAAAAACACTTTCACTCTCTAAGTCTTACTATGTACTAACACACTCATGAAAAATACTTGTTTTATGTCTATAGGTTTCATAATGTCTCATAAGTATGACTTAGATCATCAACTCACCTATGTCTACATTCCAAACATATCTCTTGAACCTAACACCCCTGGCAATCATGTTCGTAGGTTCAATAATCTCGAAACTCGCTTCTTCATGAAGGACGTGTTGTTGACTCACCTATGTTTACATTCCAAACATATCTCTTGAACCTTACACACTCATGAAAAATACTCGTTTTGTACCATAGGACTAGAAGGTCTTCTCGGGGTCAACGAGAAAATTTGTCCGCGGTTTGTTTTGGAATTCTTCCGTCGAGTTAAACTCGTTCGTAACGAGGATCGTTCTCTATCACTATGGTTTTGGATCAAAAACCAAAAGTTTGTTTTGACTCATGAGCAATTTGCTCACATTCTCCGAATTCCAAATTATGGACAATGTGCTTTCACTGAAGATTGGTCCCTTGATTCTCTCTTTAACTATCATGAAGAAAACAGTCCATATTGTTCATACATACCCTCTCCTCAAGAAATAACTCGCTTTCTATGCATTCCTCAATCCAGTAACTCAAATCCAAACATAATTCATACACGTGAACTACGGGATGATCTTAAACCTCTCGCAGTCATTCTACGTGAAAATGTTTGGAGTCTTATAGGAAATCGTGAGATACTTCCCGCATGTTGTGCTCACATGATTTACTGTCTCCTAACTCAACAATCATACATTCTTTCCTACTTCTTCGCAAGGCGAATTGTAAACCTCCAAGGCAACAAGAACAAACTAATACCATATGGGATGTTCCTGACACGCCTTTATCATCATGTCATGTACTATCACCCTCAATTTCAAAGCCTTTAATATTCACTTGTGAACAAAATGATGGAACCTTGAATGCATCTCTCATCACTTCATTCTTCATTCCTGAATCATCAACTGCTCACAACCCACTTGATGATCCATCAAACGAAAACGTATGAGCAAAAGAGTTTCCTTTAATAAAATCGATCCTTAGGCTTTGTCTTTAATTTACCATTGTAACTTGATCACGCCTATGAAATAAATCGTTTGTTGATCATCTTTCTTGAATATTTGATGTTCTTACATGCTACTCTTACCATGTCCTACTTATATACATGTATGCTTACTATGAAGATCATTAGTTTCAAAATTCGATACCTAAAGCAAAATATTGCACGCTCACTATTAAGAAAACTGTCCCAGATGCCGGATCCCTGGTCTATAACTAGCCGGATCCCTTAAATGAAGGATCCGTAGGATCCGAGCAAACATAAGTGATTCTTTTCTTTGATTACATCAACCCAACCTTCCAGACCTTATTGAACTAGTTAAACATGCTTCATTAAGATCACTTAAACTTTCCTTAGCCTCAGTTGATCTTACACTCACTCATGAATGACTTAGGATCACATTCAAGATATTTGATTTATCATTACTTCAAAACTCACCATCTTTCCGCTCCAATGTTTACACATTGTATCTCTCATCTCAAAACACATAGTTTGATATTTCTCTCAATTTTAGCAAATTGATTTTAGTCATCTTGATCTTAAAATGGTCTAAAAACTAGTTTTTCATTTCTTGTGATTTTTAAGGAATTTTCTAAATTTTCCTTGGATCACCATATGATCTCTAAGATCATTTGACACTATTTGACACCTTCAAAAATTTTAGTGCCATCCTTGATCACACATTGGTGTTCATGAAAACTCTATTTCTTTCCATAAAAGACATCATTAGCTACCCTCACTCATTATACTTGATCATTTAAGTCTCATACCATTTAGGACATCTGAGGAGACTAAATCACTCAAGATATATAGGTACTAGACCTTACTACCTCATTAATCTTTTTCTTGGCTCCTGAGAGCCGGAACCCTGGGTTTAGCCTAGCCGGATCCCTCAAGTGAGGGATCCGTGAGAACCGTCTGCACAGACTAACCAATCCTACCTGATATAATCATTTCAAACCCTCTTTGTTAATCTAAACACTCCACATTATTTTAAATGACTCCCTAGATCAGTACAACTCTGTAGTTGACTCTTGTGCATGCAAATCATTGCAATTTGAAAGATTTTAGTGGTTTAAGTTTTAATTCACTTGCCAAATATCTTTCTTTATAAACCACTTGTGTTTGAACTTCCAAATCACCATTCACACACTCATTCTCAATAGATAAAGCCTTCTTTTTACACATATCCTTTCTACCATTTCACCATGAGGAAAGCTCCTAGTGCTAACTCATCAACCAAAGGACATCCCAAAAAGATTGCTCTGGTTGTTCATGAAATATCCTCAACCGAATCATCACCCATCAAAGCCTCAAACACTAGAACTCCCTCACAACCAACTCTACCAATCAAACCAACTCCCAAAAGGATTGTTCGCACAAGACAACCCATGCCAAACACTACCATACCTCCCAAACCAAACACTCCTACTTCCACTAAAACAACCAAACCATCACCTCTAGTACATAGAACTATTTCTTTCACCACCCCACTTTCATCCGCAAACCTTTACAACTTAGAGGACTTACCACCTAGGCCCTCTCATCCACCACCATTGCCAACATTTTCCTCAATTGAGAAAATGGTTCCACAACAACCTTCTCACCAAAACTTTGGTGTTGAAAGCACACTAGCATCCGTGTCCTATTCTCCTTCGCCCTCAAATGGTCCATTTTGGATTATGAGGAATCACCAAACTCAACAACCGGACCATATGGAAATAGATACTTCTTTACCTCCACCATCAATACATATTCCACCACCTTCACCCCTAGTTGAACCACCTCCAAAACTTTGGGCGCCACAATTTCATTCACCACTCGAAACTGTTTAGGTTGTTTGCTCGAAATTTTTCTTCGATCGATCTCGAACTTTTCTTGCATTTACCATTTCCACCCCTATGTATGATAAGCAGTCATAAGCAATAGTTTGATTATCTCCATATTTCTTAGTGCTAATATATTCAATTTTTTTTTCTTTAAAATAATGGTATAAATATAAATAAATAAATAAATAAATTAAAAAAAAAATAAAAATAAAAAAATAAATAAAAAATAAAAAATCAGGCCCAGCTAAACATTAACCTAAATAATTTCTTAATCACAAAACCTCACGTGTGTGTTAGAGAGTTACACTTTAAACACCGAGTTAAAGAAAAAAGTCAACACGATCTGGAACCATCGCATAGCCTTTACGTCATCATTTACGTCACACGCAGTTCCCCCTTCCTCAAGTCACACCTGCATATATAACATCCAATTATTTCACACACAACAACAAATTCAAAACCATTCGAATTAAAATTAACCCACAAAATTCATCACCAATTAAAGGTAAATTCATTTCAACTTTTTATAATTAATTGATGATATCCCTGTTTTTAATTAATTTAGTGATAATTGTTTATGATTGATTGCATATATGAAATTGAGATTAAAGAATTAAGGGTTTGTAGATTAAGTTTGTGTTTTCAAAAACTTTGATGGTGTTTGGATAAGCTATTTCAGCATAAGCTCCTCAAATGTAGCAACAGTTGAGCTTAGCCGAACAACCCGTAGTTTAAGCACTTTGATAAGTAGATAACTAAACGCAGTCTGTTTTGTCCAAAAGCAAGCAGATAAGCACATAAAATACCCTCTAGTTATTACGAGTATCCATCAAGGATGTTCTACTTGGTAGGATTTTTAGATAGTTTACGGAAGAGTTTACAATGGCTGTTTAGAATTTGATGAAGGAAATTTAGGATTATGATTCAAGTTTGCGGTTAGTGATAAATAGAGGATACTCTTTTGCAGGAGGTAAATATGGAGCAGGAAAGAAATGATCATGAAATATCAGTTACTTGGAGAGGGAAGATGTATGTTGTGACTATGAATTTAAGTGCCACTTTAGAAGAATTGGGGCGTGAGTTACAGAAACTAACTGCAGTGAAAGCAGATACTTTGAAGCTCATTGTACAGTCCCGGAAAGCGTCTAAACTGTTGTCGCCTTTCTCTGATGAGCACTCTCGTCTCACTTTGCAGGAAACATCTGTTGAGGTAATTTGATATTATGTTCTTTCGACTGCTTTGATAATGGTAGTTTAATATTATGGTTTTTAATCGTTGGTTGTGCGCTTATTATTCTTAGGGGAAACCTATACGGATGATGGGAGTGCCACAGGAAGAGGTTGATCAAATTCTAAAAGGTGCAAAGACGGACATGAGGATTGCTGGATTTGACGAAGAGGAGAAGCGGATGAGACAAAGAATGTCAAATGGGTTTGATGCCCCATTGCAGCTTCCGTCTGGAAATTATGTTTTTGGTGGTTTTAAAACGCTTGAGCTTCCAGGGATCGAGGTATCTATCAATTCTTTTCTGGGATAATGTTGTTATTTTTTTTATGGTTAAATGTCGTTTTGACGAAGTTTACTCGAAAAGTGACGTGATTATGTGTGCTTTATAGTTGTATCCTCCACCTTCAGAGGCACTGAGACTGATGCACACGCTTGCTGCAGATAAAGGAATTGTTGCTATCATGAACAAGGTATTTGGGTACTTGTAGACTTGTAGTCTTAGAAACGCAACTAACTGGGATCCTTTATGCTCATATTTCTAATCGTGGTTTCTTTTATTTATGTATAGCATAAATGGCGTGTTGGAATTATGACCGAGATGGCTCCGGAGGGTTATGTTGGCGTAAGTCCCGTGTGCATTCTTGGTTTAAACAAGGTAAATACCATATCTACTCCTAGTAAAAAGAATACATGGTTTCCATAGTGCTTATTTTTTTAAATCTTCCATCTATGGTGGTACAGAATCAGGGCGAGGAGATATCTTTGCGTCTTCGAACTGATGATCTAAAGGGTTTCAGAAAATATCAAAGCATTAAAAAGACTCTCCTGCATGAGCTTGTAAGCGTTTATACCTAGTGTATTACTGTAATAACAAATTAGTTATTTGTGGCAAATTGGGAGGCTTGGTAATGGGTCAAAACAGGGCGATTTGAGCTAACTTAAAACACTTTCTGTTTGAAATATTTTACTAGGCATGTCAACTATGATTATGAAAGTCATATTATATGAATAATCTAAAATCTTGGATTACTTTGACTTGGGAGATTATATGCTCTAAAATACTCTTTGGGATTTGACAAGTTTCATTGGAAACTAACGTTTTTATTGTTACTTGGTTGGCCTACTCGAGATTAAACAAAACCCGAATTGGCCCGTTATAAGTAAATAGGTTGAAATTGGTTCCTTTAGATATCATATTAGGAATTTCTCATGGCCTTGGTTTTTTCTTTCAGGCCCATATGGTATTCTCTGAACATGATGCGAAATTCTATGCTCTAGATAGTCAGGTAAAATAAGGATCCCCAAATCGTATTTTTTCTTATATAACAAATTTTATAGTCAGAAACTTCTTAGTAACCCATAATTTTGCCATGAGCAGCTTAACAAGGAGGCCGCTGCTCTAGACTGGACTAGATCTACTGGCCATACCTTAAGCGGATCCCAGAAGACGCAACAATATGGATATGAGTTCCATGCTACTGATAATAGTAATAGTAGTAGTAGTTTGTCTCATAAACTTGGTGGAAGCCAACCGTCCAGCTCACTGGCTAATGCACGAGCATCTTCCGTTGCTGCTGCTTACCAGCGTTTAGTAATTGCATCCACCAACCCATCTACAACACCTGAATCACGTAAAGAACCCGACCCTGATGATTCTATGGATGTGACTATGAATAAGCCAGATGCTATTGACATTAGTGAAGAACAAACTTACGAACCTGACCCAACACCTGAATCACGTAAAGTACCCCACCCTGATGATTCTATGGATGTGACTGTGAATAAGCCAGATGCTGTTGACATTAGTGAAGAACAAACTTACGAACCTGACCCTGATGACCAAGAAGTGTTGAACAACAAAAACGAGCCCGACCCAGATGACAGTATAAACAGTGAAGCTATGGAATCTGAACCATGTGGAGAATCAACCCAAAACATTATTACTCCTGAGCTTAATCATGGTAAAACTGAAGAACAAAATGAACCTGATCCTGATGATGGTATCTTAGAGGATGAAGAACTGCAGAGGATTCAAGATCCTGTTATGATTGCTTGTAATCGTTTGAAGAAGTCAATTGAGACGCTGCAATCTGAAGTGAGTCCTGCAGAGGCTGCCATTGTTTTTCAGACTCTTGTTAAGATAGTGAAGAACGTTATTGAACACCCTAATGAAATAAAGTTCAAGAAATTACGCAAGGTTTGTTACGATAATTGTCATAAAAGAAAATGAAATTTTTAAGATTCAGCTACAACTTATACTAATAATTTTTTGATCGATTCATCTGCAGGCTAATCCAGTAATCCAGAAGAACATTGCAAGTTATAATGGTAAGCATGTTTCTTTCATTTCTGATTTTAGTTACATGATATCATGTCATTTCTTCTGTCGACTCGTTATTCATGGTTATGTTGTTGCAGCTGCAATGGAGATATTGTTCTTGATTGGTTTTTGTGAAGATGTTGTTCAAGATGAGATTGGGCGAGCGGAAGCTTATTTGGTGTTGAAGAGGAACGACCCAGGCTTGTTGTGGTTAGCAAAATCCTCTTTGGAGACATGCATTGCTTTCTAAACCATCGGTAAAATATGAAAATTTGGTTTCAGATTGTCGCATATGATTCTTATGTACAAAGATTATTGGAGTGTATAAAATTGTATGAGTACATCAAAAGGGGATGGTTGTATACTAATCTGATAGTAAATTCGGTCACACTATATGAGAACATTTGTTAGATATAAATTCACCTCTGGTTTTTGTTTTGTAAATGTAATATAATCAACACATTGGCCGTGATTGTTTTTATCTGATACATGATATGTTATCTGAAGCTATTAGCTAGAGGCACAACATGGCTTCCCTTGATCAGAATCCCATCTCAACTGTTCTTGAACGGTCCCAAGTATCACCACCTCCGGCCACCATAGTCGACACAGTGTTACCGCTGACTTTCTTCGACTTAGTCCATCTTACTCGCGCTCCGTTTCATTTTTTTTTTCTTTAGCATAAAACAGGATATATTTTTTTGTTTTCTTTCATTACTTTCCTTTTCCTTTAAAAAACCAACTCGAGAATATAGTGTTAGTGCATAGTGTTAGTGTAGCGTGAATTGGACTTTCGCTATTCAAAAAATTTGATTGATGATGACGGAATACACATACCATTTTATACCATTTATTTAAACACCAAGAAAAATGAAGAAAACAATAACTTACTTTATTAATAGGGATAATTACCTTCTAATGTATCTAATTGTGTGTGACCTTTATTTTTTGCTATTATTGTAAAACTTAAACGTTTGATTTCAATTTTTGTGTGAATTTTGTGCATATAAAATGACTTTTTACTTTTCGCTGTCAATAGAGCGATTACAAAATATAAAGGTAAAATAGTCATTTTAAATAAGCAACACACAAAGGTCGATTTAAATAAGCAACACACAAAGGTCAAAATTTAAAAATTTAAAATACATAAAAGCAAAAAAATAAAAAAGCTACACGCTACTTTGACCAAAAAGATATCCCGGTGTCTTTAATTAGTAGCACCCTAAATAATAGGTCTCTTAGTATTTAGTTACTTGTGTGTATAAAACGTTTGTGTTGTAAAACATAAGATGTTTAAAGTTTCACAACGATTTGTTTTATATAAAACATTTACTCGCAAGTGAAACAAAGAAAAACTAGAAATGAAAGTTGAGTATACGCGAAAAAAGGTAAACATATGCAACAAAAAAAAAAGAAAAAGAAAAAAAAAATAGTTGTGACCTAAGTAATTAAGGAAATAAATTAAAGGAGCTATAAGGGAGTCTCATTGATTTAATGCTCTGTTACATTGTTAAATACGAAAAGTGAAAATTCATGTTACTTTGACCAAAAAGATATCCCGGTGTTTTTAGTAGCACCCTAAATAATAGGTCTCTTAGTATTTAGTTACTTGTGTGTATAAAACGTTTGTGTTGTAAAACATAAATTGTTTAAAGTTTCACAACGATTTGTTTTATATAAAACATTTACTCGCGAGTTAAACAAAGAAAAACTAGAAATGAAAGTTGAGTATACGCGATAAAAGGTAAACATACAAAAAAAAAAAAAACAAAAACAAAAAAAAAAACAAAAAAAAAAAACAAAAAAATTGTGAATTAAGTAAATAAATTAAAGGATCTCTAACGGGGTCTCATTGATTTAATGCTCTATTGCATTGTTAAATACGAGAAGTGAAAATTCCTACTACTTTGACCAAAAAGATATCCCAGTATCTTTAGTAGCACCATAAATAGGTCTCTTAGTATTTAGTTACTTGTGTGCATAAAACTTTTGTGTTGTAAAACATAAGTTGTTTAAAGTTTCACAACGATTTGTTTTATATAAAACATTTACTCGCGAGTTAAACAAAGAAAAACTAGAAATGAAAGTTGAGTATACGCAAAAAAAGCTAAACATACGCAAGCAAAAAATAAAAAAAAGTTGTGACTTAAGTAAATTAAGTAAATAAATTAAAGACTAAAATACACCGTTGGTCCCTAAACTTGTACCAAAGCATCATGATGGGACAAAACTCGGCCTTTTCATCGCCACAGGTCCAAAACATGGCCTTTAAATGCCAAATTAGTCCTTCGACAAAGTCAAAGTCGATTTTGTTTTGTAGTCGAGGGTATTTTAGTCCATACACATTTATACTTTTATAACACATTTATATTTTACCCCCTTCATCTTTCATCCTCGTCATCGTCTCCCCAAATCATTATCTCCCCAAATCATCATCTCCCCAACATTCATCATGGTCATCATCTCCCCTGCTGGTTCATTGTTGCAATACAGTTCATCACCAAGCACTTTATTTCACAACAATGATGATTATATCACCAAGCACTTTATTTCACAACAATGATTATATCATTAGTGAAGCCAATTTCATCAATAAATGGCATACCTAATCAATAACGTGCCAACTAAAATAAGAAGGGATTGTTATTTTCCGTAATCTGGTATAATTTTTAAGATATTATAAAAGTTGTTTTAATTTTTTTAAGAAGATTATCTTAGTTCAGTCTACTATAATCTTGTCTCTGCTACTATTTGAATTCACTGTACAAAAGCCACAGAATGTTTGTTTTATTCCATATAAAAATGAAAAAGATGGCTGCTTCAAGCATATCATAATTTGTCGATTAGTAACAAAACCATCTAAGCTAAATATTTCGAGTTATGTTTTGATACGTCTATGATAAGTTGTGTTCTAAAGTGTGTGCTGCTGCATTATCCCTGGTATACTTTTCACCACTTGATTCTCTACAATATTACCTTACTTTTCTTTGAAAATAATATATTTTACATTTATAACCAGATTGATCAAGAGCGGGAAGGCGAGCAGATTGACCGAGCTTTACTAAAGAATGTTGTATATATCTTTGTAGAAGTAGGAATGGGTGGATTGGCGTATGGTGGATTGGCGTATTATGAGTTGGGGGTAACGCAACTCGTAAAATATGCGAAAATGGTTAGGGGGTAACGCAAACATTCCTCTCAGAAAATCGCCATTGACACAGCGCTTCGGCGCTTCCTAATGAATCATTATGTGGTTAATTGACACTTAATTTTGTTTATAAATTCCTAAGTGTAGAAAATCTATTTATCATATACTTATCTAGAGATTACGCTTGCGCAGTAACAATTTGTTTATGCTAAATTTTATTTTAGGCTCATAAAGGTTATTACTAGGCCATTATGTTATTATCTTTAAGTTATTCAGCTTGTTTTGTGATTATAGAAATACTTTGATTGATTAAGACAATTTTGATGGCTATTGTATACTGGAGATGAAACCGTTCAACTTAGTGGAGATGAACTATGACATTTATAGCTGGCAACTCATTACCATTTCAACTATATCCTTTGTTATGTCATTACTAATCTTTTATCTAATATACGAAATGAAGATTAAGGTTTAAGTCGTTGCGTTTATTCCTAATATATACACATTAAGGCTAATATAATGGAACTCAAAACTTTTCTTAAATGGTTATACAACAGATGATTAGAGGGTGATTTTTGTTCAGTTACATCCTTTTGAAATTTTGTTGCTCTGAATCTCGATCGAGTTACTGTTTTGAGAAAACTTGAGGTGGTCTAAATATCTTAGGTTCCACTCATTTGTTGAAATTTGTTTCGTTGTCCATTTTCTGGGCTCATCTTTCAAACAACTTACACACGAATGCGGGGAATTTTTGAAAAATGCATTATCCTACCATGAATGCTTCGGTTTCACATTTCAACCACTAATGAATGGTATATAAGGTTTCTTCGAATCTGTTGAGGAAATGTGGGTTGACTTCACCACTTGAAAAACTTGCAGGTTATTTTGCTGTCCTGTCTATTAAGTATTTACTGCATTTTGGATTATAAAGCTAATTTAAGCTTGCGCCCAATAACACTTCTCGGAGGTTGATGTTTAGTTGTCTAGTTCTTATAGCGCTTTTGCGTTTTATATTGATGGTTTGCATAATTAGCATCTGTATACAAGTTTGTTCTTTATTATCCAGGCACTCACTTGATGTTTTTATCCATCTACTATGTTGAACGAAATGCATTTGTTTCCATTTCCATGTATATAGATGTGTGTTGCGTTGTTGATATTTGGGTTGTTTTTCACCATTTTTCGACAAGCCCGTAGGATTGTTTGACTTAATTGTGAATCAGTGAGTAATTCCATATTAACCATCAAACACCATTTTTTCCCGATTTTCATGTAGAGAGAGTGTCTGATCATGAAGCAAGAGATTGTGTGTTAATCTTTTAGAACATTAAATTGCGGTGACATTGTTTGTACTTTTAAACCAATATGTGGCTTTTAGAACTGAGTGTTGCCTGTGAAGAACTTGAATAAAAGAATTGTATATGGAAAGTATGTCATATAGAACATTGTACATTTTTCATTTCTTTTTCCTGTAAACTTATACATTTTCTAACATTGAGGCGCTTGAATTGCATCGAGCTTCACATGTTCCTGAGAAAAATCATCCTCAGCATAATTACTGTTTAGGAACTTGGTGTTGTTTTCAAACTTTTCTTCACAACAGGAGTCTATTATCTGCAGTCAGCTTTTCCGCACCTTCGATACACAAATTCTGTTTGGAAAAGTATTTAATTTCTTGAAACTGTGGATCCAGACATATCAAGATGTTTCTGTTTATTTCCGGGATCAGTATCGGATTCTGATGTTGGATCTTGATTCTGTTTGTCTTTTACAGTGAGGTGAACATGAAGACCGTTTGGAAACTGTAAGCCAGGTGTTCGTACAATTTCTCCTCCTCGGACAGTCTGCCACCTGACAATATCAGTTCAAAATCATGTTAGTGTCTTTCTTTCTCAAACACACATATATGCGTATACAATTGCTTTTCATATACCTGTATTTGGTAACTAAGCAGTGAAGAAACACGACCATTTGAACTTTAGTGAAATCAGTTCCAACGTTATTGATTAGGTATGCCATTTATTGATGAAATTGGCTTCAGTGATGATATAATCATTGTTGTGAAATAAAGTGCTTGGTGATATAATCATCATTGTTGTGAAATAAAGTGCTTGGTGATGAACTGTATTGCAACAATGAACCAGCAGGGGAGATGATGACCATGATGAATATTGGGAGATAATGATTTGGGAGATGATATGAGGATGAAAGATTAAAATTTAAAATATAAATGTGTTATAAAAGTATAAATGTGTATGGACTAAAATACCGACTACAAAACAAAATCGACTTTAACTTTGTCGAAGGACTAATTTGGCATTTAAAGGTCGTGTTTTGGACGCAATGGCGATGAAAAGCCGAGTCATTCCATCATCGCGATCTTTGAGTCAAGTTTAGGGACCAACGATGTATTTTAGTCTAAATTAAATGAGCTATAAGGGGTCTCATTGATTTAATGCTTTGTTGCATTGTTAAATACGAAAAGTGAAAATTTCTATTACTTTGAACAAAAAAATATCTCAATGTCTTTAGTAGCACCCTTATAAAAAGTTACAAGTTAATGCTAATTATCGCTTATTAATATTAGTCATCAAGGAGAGAGAAAAGAACCAATCTTTTATTTACACTAGACGAGTACTCGTGCATAGCAACGGGATTTTATAGCGAAAGATCGTTTAATGATAAAAAAAGTTTATAGGTTATAAACGAAAAGTAATAAAAGTTTGAAGATTTGGGATTAAACATAATGTTTTGAAACCGGTTCGACCGGGTGGTTCAACCGGTTGAACTGTTCCGGTCAACGGTCGATGAACCGAGTCAACCCGATGGGTTGGGTGAAAACAGGTCAAATTAACCCGGTCAACCCGCCGGGTTTAGGCGTCCGGGTCAACCGGTTTTCAATGTGTATTAATAGTTTCGTTTTGAAATATATGTTTTCAACATTTTTTTTAATTTCAACTTTTCACTTTTACTTTTGGTTTTCCTTTATATATAGTATAGCGAGTATCAACATCGCGTTTATTGGCGGTCTCTGTGACGATTAACCGGATAAATAGATCTCGATGAGACCTAATTCCACCGGTTTATGTCGATTTCAATGGTCCTCTCGGTTCATTTTCGGATGGCTTTTATTGGTTAGCCGAAGCCGGTGGCGACACCGGTTCCTGGTTGAACTATTTGGTCCGGTCCGGTTTTCAAAACTATATATACTATCAACTTGTTAGCTTGAATGAAGCTTTGTGTGTTTTATTAATTTGTATAATAATATGTACTTTTCATTTTAGGGTGTTTTAAAAATAACATTAATTAGTATGTTTAATTATTTATATTTTGGATTATGTTGTAGTTTGTTTAAATTGTAGCTTGTTTAAATTATACATTGTGAAAATTTTATTGTACTTTTTAATTAGAGGTCTTTTAATTGGTTGTTTTTAATTTGGTAGATATACTTTTATTTAGTTGTACAATGTTAATAAATTGTTGTACTTTTAAGTAATGAAGTGTTTTAATAAAAATATTAATTACTTATATATTTCTCTCACCTTTAACTTTCAATATTTCACTTTTCAATGTTTGACCATACACTAGTATAGATATAGATGACAAAAGTTCAATGCAGAACAAGATTTCTTTAAAGAACAAAACAACCAATCATGACCATTGATTTAACTTTGATCCAATGGCTAGATTTAATCACTAATTTAAATTAATAAAATACAAAAGGACGTTTTCGTAATTTATCACTCTCCCATTCTTAAATCCCTACACTCACTGGCACACTCACACACTCACCAGTTGGGATTTTATAATCACTCTCGCATTCGTAACTTCTAACTCTCAGTCTCCTTCTCGTAATCAGTCCTGATGACGTCATCAACTGCTTTATAGCTAATGTATACGAAATTAGATCTGAGTGGGACAATAGTGGTAGAAATCTCAAATTTAATTTTATTAGTAAGTGATGACGAGAGGGATTTTTTTAGGGAGTTGGTGAGGTGGAGGAAGGTGTCGTTGGATGCGTGGGGGTTGTGGTGGGATTGCTGGGAGAGGAATGTGTCGAGACCAAGGATTGGGGTGGAGGTGACGGTGGTGATTAGGAGGAGTATAGTGGTGAAGATCAGGGACGGAGCCAGTAGTGCTCGGCCACCCCCAACCTAGGCCGTCCCTAGTGGCGGACTAGTGAGCGAGACAGGCGACAGCCCAGGCATCAAGTTGTTGGTGTTGTGAAATGGTTTTGTGTGACGTAGATGGTGTTGTTAGATAGAAAAATTTATGATAGAATTTAGAAGAAGAAGCATAAAGAAAGAAAGAAGAGTGGCAGCCATGGTAGAAAGCAATAAAGAATAAAGTGGGGGAAAGTGGCAGCCATGGTAGAAAGCAATAAAGAATGAAGATGATGGATATTATCTTTTAGTGATTGGTCACGTGGGCTACAGTGAAAAAAAAAGAATATGTGGAAGTAAATGATGCCTAGGAAAATGAAAATCTATTTCTTTTTTCCTTTTGAAAATTTTATAGAGTACTTCTTTAGTAAAACAGTAGGATTATTTTCAAAAGTTTTATAAAAAAGTTGCTTTCTTGCAGCTTAAATAATGGGGGTTGATACTCACACCATTTTTTTATACTTACATCACACTGTACAACATTGTAATGCACGTTGTACAAGACAGTAATGCACAATTGTGGTGTAGGTATTAAAAAAAATGGTGTGAGTACCAACACCCTTAAATAATAGCCCATGTTTGTTATATAAGTTAGAGACTATTATATTGAAAGTAATTAATTGAGCTTAAAATTGAGGATATGGGTTGTTATTTTAAATTGGGTGATGTTTGTTATATAAGTTAGAGACCATTATATTTTATAAATTATTTTTGTAAGACTTTAACTTTTTTTAATGTGATCCACCAAAGAATCACATGTGATTTCACCTCAAATCACATGTGATTCTGAAATCACATGTGATTCTGAAATCACATGTGATTCTGAAATCACATGTGATTCTTTTGGTGGATCACATGTGATTCTTTTGGTGGATCACTTATAATTTTTTAAAAATAACAAATCACATGTGATTTTTTGGTGGATCACATGTGATTCTTTTGGTAGATCACATGTGATTCTTTTGGTGGATCACTTGTGATTTTTTAAAAATAACAAATCACATGTGATTTTTTTTACGTATCACGTGTGATTTGTCTGGACGAAAATTTTGAAAAAAAAGTTCGTCAAAAGTATATAAAAGTGCATATCTATAGAAACATGATTTTTTTCTCGTCGCGATGGTGTATTTTTTGTAACTTGAAGATTTACCGTTTACAAGATATGTTATTTTTTTTAAAATGGTGGAAAGTGGGTTTTTTTATTAAATGAGTTAGATTGACTATTTTGCTCTTCTTTTGTTAATTTTTGTTTTAATCTCATCCATTAGATGAAAAAAAGATGGATGGTTGAGATCTTATGATTTGTTTTTTTTGTTTGACTTGTTTTCTATTGATCTCATCTCAGATATAGATATAACTAACTTCAAACGAATAACATTTTGTGAAAAGACATATTCCTTATAAGAAAAAAAAAAAGAAGCAGGCCAAGACTAGGACCCAATCATGAGAACAAAAATACTAAAATAGTGGTAATCAAAAATTAAAGGGTTATGGTACAGAAAAGTTACTAAAGTTTACAAAAAATTTGTCCTAAAGTAATATAGTTTCATTTTGTTCGATTAGGTTACTAAACTTTCGGTAGCATACACTTGAAAATCGATGTTAGTCCGAGTAACTTGGATGTATATTTTTGATAAGTTCGATGCTTGAGTGAACAAAATTCAAAGTTCAATAACCCGAACATTTAGTTTTATAAGTTCGATTCTGAGTGAACAAAGTTTCAAAGTTCGATGCTCGAATGAACAAAATGAAACTATATTACCTTAGGACAAATTTTTTGTAAACTTTAGTAACTTTTGTGTACCATAACCCAAAATTAAATAGTATTTATTTGACTAATTAAGCACAACTTTTGCCATTTAATATTCTACTATTTGATCCATTCTTCACCTTTGTAACCGGAGACAATTAGGACATTAGGATGCACAACATGGCTTCCCTTGATCCAAATCCCATCTTGACTGTTCTTGAACAGTCCCAAGTATCACCACCTCCAGCCACCATAGTCGACACAGCGTTGCCGCTGACTTTCTTCGACTTAGTCTATCTTACTCGCGCTCCGATTCACTTTCTTTTTTTCTATGAACTATCACTCACTAAGCAACAGTTCGTTGAAACTATTGTTCCTAGTCTTAAGCATTCGTTATCAATCACCCTTCAACATTTTTTTCCTTTAGCAGGAAATTTATTCGTATTTCCTACTGCTAATAAATTACCCGAGATACATTATGTAGACAGTGATTATGTCAAGGTTACGTTTGCAGAATGTAATCTTGATTTTAATGATCTTACAGGATACCATCCTAGAGACTGTGCCAAGTTTCACCATCTAGTACCACAACTCGGACAATATACTAGATTATCTGATTATCTAAAGGTCCCTGTCTTTTCGCTACAAGTTACCTTGTTTCCAAATTTTGGTATATCTATTGGAATGACTATTCATCATAGTCTAGTTGATGCTACCACACAGTTTTCTTTCTTGAAGGCTTGGACATCGATTACTAGATGTGGTAACGATGAGTCGTTTTTAGCTACTGGAACTTTACCCATCTATGAAAGACTTGTCAAATACCCAAATTTTGATGAATCATTTCTAAAACGCGCAAAAGTTGAAACTCTGTTTGATAAAGAGTATCAACCTCCAAAGCTTCCATCTTCAACCAATAAAGTTCGTGCCACGTTTGTCCTGACACGAACTTTGATTGATGATTTGAAAAAAATGGTTTTGACCCAATCACCAACGTTACCATATGTGTCATCTTTTACAGTCGCTTGTGCTTATATATGGTGTTGCATTGCAAAATCATATAATGATGGGTTACAATTATTTGTTATACCCATGGATTGCAGGACACGTATGGATCCACCAATACCCGCGGCCTATTTTGGCAATTGTATTTGGGGATCTATATCTGTTGCAAAAACATCCATTTTAATTGGAAAGGAGGGCTTCATAAATGCTGCTAAATTAATGGGAGAAAATCTATACAAAGCATTAAACGATAAGGATGGCGTCGTGAATGAAAAAGTATTAAGTAGTGATTCGTTGTCCCAGGGATGCGTTAACAATCATCTCAATTGCTTGGAACACCAAAGCTCAAACTTTATGACATCGATTTTGGATGGGGAAGCCGAAAAACTTGAAAGAATTTCACTAGATTATGGCGTCCATATCTATTGATGTCGGTAAAGAATTTGAGAAAGATATGGAGTTTGGTGTTTGCCTTACAAATGAGCAAATGGAAGTGTTTGAGCATAACTTCAACCTAGGACTAGAGCCATACATTTAGATTCATAAATGTATTTTCGTTTGTGTTCAATATTTTGTTTTTGCATTAAGGACATTGTTTGCTGGTGCTTTTGAAGTGTGAATTTATGAATTTACAAATTCATGTACATGTTTAATAGTTGTATCATATTTATATTCTGCTTTAAATACTTGTACATTGAGTGTGCAAATAAAAAAGATGAGTGCGCAAATCACCTCCCATTTACATATAACATTATGCCTTTCATATTTGCTAATGACTACAATTAGGCAGCATATTGAAACAATATTTTGCACAATCCAACTTTTCACATATAATCAACCATGATCAAAATAACATTGTTATTCTTTTCATTTTCCATTTACTATCAAAAAAGCATAATAAATATTACTCCTTCCGTCCCAAAAAAATGTCCACGTTACTATTTACGTTTGTTCCAAAATAAGTGTTCAGTTTTTATATATGGATAATAATTATGACTGCTTTTCCTACTTTACCCTTATAATCAAAACTTGCATTATTTTTTTTTATATTAACTATGAGGGTAAAAATGACTTTTTATCAATCAAAACTAGCATTAATTACACGTATCATAATTTCTTTATTTTTTGTTTGTGGACTCTCTTTTTAGAACGAAGGGAGTATAGAAGAAGATGATAGATCAAATGAAAATAATCAAAATTGTTTCTTATTTTAAAAAGCAAAAAACTCTTCAAGATACTTAAACATAAATACCAAAATGCATAAATTAGATGAAAAGTGCAATAACCACATAAAGTTTAATTTTTTTTTTATAATATAATGTGTAGCAAACTAATTTTTTACAAAGGAAAGAGAAAGAAATAGTTGGGCAAGTGTCATGCCGGCCGGTAACAAATTTTTTTCTACACACAGTGATTATAAGAGCCATAGGTATCATGACATCTCAAAGCCATTTGAACCCTATTAGATGTCACATCATTTTAATACTCACATATCAAAATACATCTTTACTCATAACATAATCATTTGAACCCCACTATATTCAATTAATACACAACACTCATACACAAAAACAATTGAAAAAAATCACAAAAAAAAAAAAAAAGAAAAGTAAAAAAGAAAACTTGTCGTTATCGTCGCCTAGGAACGGCGAGCTCATGTGGTGTGGTGTCTAAGCATCGGCGGCACCGAGTGGTGTACCAGCTCGGATTCGGCAAGTGGTTTCGCCACCATCGATGCTTCTAAGAAAGACTAGTAAACTCAAAAAAAAGCATTGTCACATCATCATTTTTTCTCATAACACCATAATACCCGTAACATCAAAAAGACCCCTCCTTCCATAACATCACATTTCTAGTGCCGTCAACTAGTACCTCAATTTTTTATAATTTTTTTTTATTTATATAAATAAAATAACACATTATTAAACTAAACTTCAAATTTCATTAATAAAAAAAAATTACAAAGTACATTAATAAATTACGACATACAATTTAAAATTAAAATATTTTTCCCGAATTGTGTCTTTATCAACTATTTAAGGTATATAATTTATGGTCAACAAGTACAAAGGAGTTACTATGTTTTTAATTAAAAGTTTATTTTGGCATATATGTTAGGTGATGTTCATTAATTTACAAAATTATGTTCTTTCTTTTACATTTAATTGATGATCATCGTTAACTTACAAAGCTCCTTCTTAAAAAAAAAAAAAAACATCACAAAATTACTCAAAAACTCAAGCCGTGGTGTGGTCTTGGCGCCATCAAGTGGTGTTTCCCGAGACCATCTCGGCTGGTGGTGATGGCTCAACACTCGAAAATGCCATGTGTGATGTGTTCCTGGTGTCATTGAGTTGCGTTTTCGAGGATAGCTCAAGCCATGGCACAAGACACCTTGTGTCTAACAAACCACTAAATAATACTGGAACACGTAAAATATGTCAAAAGATAAAGTTAATGGGGCAAAAGTAACACCTTCTTCATACATAGGGGCTCACAAACGGCAAGATAATAAGTAAACAAAACAACATCATCGTCAAAATCTACACAGGGGTTTTCAAACAATTTCTTAATTCTAGCTGAAACCCTTTAAAAAAAAAAAAAAGTTGAAATGAACAGATGTTGGTGGAGTAAATCAAGGAAAGTATGTCGTGTCATTCATCGTTCTATGTCGTCTTCATTTAAAGCCCCTCCTTTTTTTCCTCAAAGAAGAGTTGTTGTCACTGGTAATTTATTCAATTTAATCTTTTTTTATGTTTTGCTTCAAATAAGGCTTCATTTTTTTTAATGTCTTGATTAAGTTTGTGCTGTTTGGCTGTCAGTCTTAAAACTGATTATGACCAAAGTGTGGGAGGTCTTAAGTTCGAATCCTGTTAGGTGCAAACAACTCTAAAGAGGCCACGCCAGCCTCTCAAATGCTGTAGGCTCAACCCTGTGGATTAGTAGGCCAAAAGGTTGGAAACCACGGTTACCCAAATAGAGAAGATAGTCCTTAAAGTTGGATAATAAGAATTAATAGTAGTAATAGCGCGTGCCACTGGGTTAGCTTGAATATTGCTTTCCACGTATTCTCCTTGTGACGAGGACGAGGTGGGTAGGTAGGTCAACGTTGCCGGTTATAGGTGTTTTTGCAAGTAGTAAAAGCAGCAATTTGAAGGGGGTTTTGGGATAAATCAGCAAAGTAGTTTTAAGTGTGTTTGGAATTGCTTTATACGAACCTGATTATTTGTGTATGATAGACATAGTTTTGCATAAGTAGCTTGGAGGTGCTTTGCTTTATATTGCTTATTTCAAAAAGAATATGGATATAAAGAGTTTTAGCTTATCTGCTTATGTTATATTGACCAACGCTCCATTGAAAACTGCTTACCCTTTTATATTAAAAACAAAAGTGGATGATCGTATAAATAATAAGCAATCCAAAACACCCCTTGAGTGTTTGGAATCAGTTTTGTTTCAGCTATTCCTTAGTTGGTTATCTTGACCCTTAAATAATCAAAATTGGATTCACTATACCCAAACACTAGAAACGGATTATATGCTATCTGAAAATGCAATGTGCCAAACAGCTGTATATGTTAACGGCTTCTTGAGTTTATTTTTTATTTTTATTATTTAGGTTTAGGAATGGTTACACCTTTGGGATGTGGAGTAGAAACTACATGGAAGCGGTTGATCGAAGGGGAGAGTGGTATTCGGGCTTTATCTGTCGAAGACCTAAAGATGAGTGGATTTGATAAAGATACTCAGTCATATACATTTGATCAATTGACTTCTAAAGTCGCTGCTATTGTACCATGTGGTACTAACCCTGCCGAGTTCAACGAGCAATCATGGCTAGATTCTAAGGTTTACTATTCTAATAAAAGTCTTTCCCAGACGCCGATTATATTGTTTTGATACTTAATATAACCAATCTTTAAATTGTGGTCTTTTTTCGCAGCATAGTAAATCAATTGCAAGGTTTATAAGCTATGCACTGTGTGCTGCAGACGAAGCACTTAGAGATGCAAATTGGATACCCTCGGAGCAAGAGGACAAGGAGAAAACCGTAAGTTCTCATATACTACATATGTTTTCACTAGAAGTGGTAAAATGGGCAGGTGGGGTAACGGATCGAAATGGGTAGTTTTTGGTAGGGATTGAAACGGGTTGGAGTAACATTTTTTGTCCTGAGTTAATCAGTCAGCGGGTCTACTTATATTGATACAAAACTAATCTGATTTTCGAATAATTTTTTATTTTATTTTTTATTTTTTGGTGAAAGGCAAAAATATATTACTACTCAACCATATAAACGTATTTACAGCCTCTAGCAGACATGTAAAGTGTACTGACATGCCATAAACACTCTACATGAAAGCTCTAATAAAACAGCAATGCAAGAAGTACTCATCATTCACTCAACCTATACATCCTGATACATCGTGTACCAAACGCTGCTTTTATTGATTCACCTATTTCACCTACTGTTGACTACACTTCCCACATCCTGCTGCCAAAACTAATGGCCTCAACAATGCAGAATCCACCATATCTCACGTAGTCACGTTAAGAAACCATCAGCTGCAACATATGCAGGCGTCATCAAGAGTTTAGGAGTAACTTATTTGACTACATTTCCTCAACTATTTAGACATCTCATAGATCCCCACTTGCTGACACCTCCTTACCTCACAAGTGTGATCCATGAAATATCAATCAGCCAAGGCATCATCAAACTTCTCTAATAGATCTTGACTCTTTAATTTTGAAGCTCATCATCTTTAGTTTCAAGGTTTCCATGATTATCACCAGAAGGGCTTCTTCATCTCTTTTAATCTTTCTGAATAGGCTTGAATTCGTTTCTTGCCATAAGAAATATACCACAGCACCACTAACCATTCTCCTCACTATACTCCAGATATTGTTAGTATTGGCCAGTTTTGACATTTCCTCAATTACATTCCTCCAACAATCTGAGAATTTTCTATTTATAAGCACTTACGTAGCTTCCGAAACTTTGTTAGAATATGGGCACTTGAAGAATAAGTGGTCATGAGATTCTGGACAGAGCCTGCACAACTCACATTTCATAACCTCATTAGGCTTCCAAACTATTATTTTATCTTGAGTCATCAGTCTGTTTTGTATTGCCATCCAAAGCACAAAGGAATGTTCGGGTATACATCGAGAAAACCACACCAAGGAACTCCATGCAACTTTTGGACTTGTATTACTTACATCCTTCCAAACAGTACTGACATTAAACTTCTTAGTCATTCCTGCATTTGTAATCCAGACAATCTTATCTCTGGCATCTTCATTCAAAGCAGGCATTTGTAGTTGGCTCAAAACAGGATACTTATTATACCACTCTACAGGCTTTTGTAGTTCTTATCAGATCTACACTTTGGATTATTTTGACGTAACAGCCTTTTAAGCTATTTTCTAATAGGGTCAAAAAGTGAGATAATAAGACAGAACCAGATTGACTCATTCAAAACTAAACTGATCAACATTTCCACCTCTATGTTTAATGATTCTGCTGTTTTGTCTTCTTATTGTTATTATATATTGTTTCTAACTTGAAGAAATCAGGGAGTTTCTATAGGCGGGGGAATTGGAAGCATCGGTGATATACTGGATGCATCACAATTGATATGTGAAAAGGTTTTTTTTGAACTTTGACATTTATTTTCTTCTTTCTTTTGGCTATTGATTTCTTAATCACATTTTTCAAAGCCTGTTTTGAGTAATTTTTCTTTTAATCCAGAGACTGCGTCGTCTTAGTCCTTTTTTTGTCCCTCGAATATTAATCAACATGGCTGCTGGTCATGTAAGCATGAAGTATGGCTTCCAGGTGGGTAATTATATTGTAGTTAGGAACCCTTCTTTTAGAATTTTTATTATATTTTTATGTGTCCATAATGGATATTCTGGTAATAATTTTGAATTTAGGGACCCAACCATGCTGCGGTGACAGCATGTGCCACGGGGGCAAATTCAATAGGCGATGCAGCAAGAATGATTCAGTTTGGAGATGCTGATGTTATGGTGGCTGGAGGAACAGAAGCCAGCATCGATGCTTTATCTATCGCTGGCTTTTGCAGGTAATAATTCAATCTTTATTGAATGTTCGAGATCTTGTTAGCACTTTATGTGATACAATCTCTTTCATGGCAGGTCAAGGGCATTATCTACCAAATACAACTCAACCCCTCAAGAAGCTTCAAGGCCTTTCGATTGTGATCGAGATGGATTCGTGTATGTTAGTTAATATTGTAGCTCAAGGAGATTTTATGTAAAAGCAATAACATGTTTTTTTGTTTGCAGCATAGGCGAGGGCGCTGGTGTTATCGTTTTGGAAGTGAGTAATAATGCTTTCACCAGTTAGTGTCATTCTCATTTGTACGCTAAATCCTCTAATGTATATAATTCATCTTCTGTAGCTTCTTGTTTCTTTCTATATCTCTTTACTTTTGATAGATTTTGCCGCAGGAACTCGAACATGCGAAAAAGAGAGGAGCAAACATCTATGCGGAGCTCCGTGGTTATGGCATGTCAGGTTTGAACTTGTTGAGTTTGGTTCTCATATTCTTACGGGGTGTTGGATGTGCGTTATGTAAGTGATAATGTGAACAAATTCTGATTATTTTGGAAAGTAGACAACTGATAAAAAACGAACATGAAAAAGTGGATGGGCTGTAAAGTTGAAATAGAATCTCTCAATTTAGGTAAAAGTAGATAAATATTTTCCTTATACTTGTATAATTAGTTTTGTTGAAGCTGGTATGAAACTGATAAACATAAGCATAGTCAGTTTATCCAAACATTAAATACTCATTCAAGTAATCAATTTCAGTACACAGATCCAAACACCCATTTTGCTTCTCGGAGTTTGTATACCTAACATATGTATGTTGTGTTAAGGTGATGCGCATCACATCACACAACCACACGCGGATGGAAGAGGCGCTATTCTGGCCATGTCACGCGCTTTAAAGCAGGTATCACACTGACGCCTTGTATCAATTTGGATTTGAGTGATATCAATTTGTATCTATCGTACTATATTTAAGTTTCTCCAAATAGTGTGTTTCTTACGGGCATATGCAACTACGGTAACTCTTGATAGCTGAAGTCAAATATAGTGGTTACAAACGTTAATAACCGATTATTTCCATCAGTTTAGTAAGAAACTAATAGAATAGATAGATGAATTTTGATAAAGCAAGTGATTGGTCCTGTTTTCATTTCTTTAGTATGCTTCACATTCCATATATTCGAGAAGGTTAGGGTGCGTTTAGTTGGAGGAAAACACCCTTGTTTTCCAAAAAAATTTTTGTACAAAACAAGGAAAACGAAAATAGCGCTTAAATTGCTTTTTTTCCCCCAAAAAAAAATGAAATAAAAAATAAAAAGGTTAAATGCGTTTTCCAACTCATTTGTGGAGATAAAAATCCCCTCCCAAATTCCTACAAAATTGAGATAGAAAACCAGGAAACTTTTACTCCATCTAAGCACTTTTTTTTATTTTTTATTTTATTTCTGCAGCTTGAGTGCCTTCTCTATTTGCTAATATTCAATTTTCTTTTGACTTCCAGTCGGGTCTTTCCCCTGATCAAGTGGATTATGTGAACGCCCATGCTACTTCTACACCTCTTGGTATATCAGTTTGAATTATAGTACTCTTAGGACTGTTCATCAATCAGTATTAGCATTTAAAGTTGATATTGTTTGGTCATCAGGTGACATGGTGGAGGCTCTTGCAATTAAAACTCTGTTTTCTGATCATGCTACATCAGGTGCCTTGGCTTTTTCATCCACAAAGGTAAAGTCATAAGATCCTTCAAACAAATCCTTTTTATTATACTTCAAGGAAAGATGATGTAATTTGATCACAAAATTGATTTTTGATTTATCGTTTTCCATGTTCTAACGTTTATATTGAAACTCTTGATAACTATTTAGGGTGCTATCGGGCATCTTCTTGGGGCCGCTGGAGCTGTTGAGGCAATATTCACAGTTCTTGCCATACGTAATGTAAGTACAGAATCTTGAAACAATGTAATGTTTGCTGACTTATGCTTGTAGTTAACTGCAGAAAAAAAGTTGCCAACTTTGGTAAACTTTTCTGTTTTGGGTAACCATGTTTATTTTAAACTATGAAAAACCAATAAACTTTTAAATGTTTTTAACTACCTCAACACCGGCTTCAGTGTGTTAGTTCGACGGGTTACAGTATAGGATTACCTTGAACTTTTTTTATTTTTAAAAGTAGATAGATTCAAATCAGTCTGAAACGTTGTTGATATTTTTTTTCTTGTATAAAAAAAGTTGGTTATCTAAAATACAAATTGGACTAAACTTGGTTAGCTCTTGTTTAATTACGAGGTTTGTGTGCTTTATTGGTACAGGGAATCGCTCCCCTGTCTCTCAATCTGAGTAACCCTGATCCCATTTTCGAAAAAGCATTCATGCCTCTGGTTGCTTCAAAGGAGATGCAAATCAAAGCAGCGTTATCAAATGCTTTCGGGTTTGGAGGAACAAATGCTGCACTTTTGTTTGCAACCCTTTAGACCAGACTTTGTAGTTAGAAATGTTGTTCAATTAGTAAAGCAAGTTTAAGTTTATCATGATCAATTTTGACTAGTAAACCTTCTTTGTTGAAATTTTGATACTTCAAAAATGTTTTCTTTTACGATGGCGGTTCTGAGTTGATTCAATTGATTTATTACTTGAATTCAAAAATTCTACATATATGCACCAGAACTTTGAACAAATACCCACAAAATTGAAGCTATGAGTATGTATTTATGATTAGAACCATTTTGGTCGAAACCTTTGCCTGCAACTTTGTCACAGGTTGACGAATTTGGCCTGAAAAGTGTACTGGAGATGATGTGCTATTGGAGATGTTACTAATATTGTGAAGATGTTTAAGATTAGTAAGATTATTGAGAAGTGTACTTGCTTCAAAATGTAGCTTACTTGTCAGTTATCGCTTTTACTAGTTTCCTGTAAACTAAATTTTGTGTTTTTATATTTCTTTTCTTTTGAATTCCGTCCTTCCACGTACCGGATGACCTATAAACCGGCTATTGCCTGCGTGAAGCTTGTTTTTTCCACGTGGATTAATAAATAGATTTTTATATTTTTTTCCCTTTTCCAATCAACTAAACACGTATTTTTCTTCACCCACCTACATAACTAGTCATTTTTTCTCGTTTACTTTCTACTTCAGTTGGCAATAACCAGGTCCAGGGTTCATAATCTAAGCCAAATAAATGATCCACCTGATCTGTTTGGTTCATTCTCATTATTAATGTTTTTTTCTTTGGGACGACAAAATAAAGTCAAAAAAAGGAGGACATCCGATACTTAAGTTACGAGAATTGATTTGTGCATTAATAGTTTTGATTGGGACACACTTGCATTGAACAGTTGTATCATTCATATATATTCTAATTTAAATGGTTGTACATTCGTGTTCTCATATTGAAAAGAAAAAAGTGTGTCAATCATCATCAAGTAAAAGAAAATATATGTTGCGGGCAAGAAATCTCAAAAGTGAGGATGTCCGATTTCAACCTTAAAAAAAAAAATAAATAAATAAAAAATAAAATTGACATTTTTCAATCCTCTCACAAATAAATTAGTTTATTAGAAAACATGATCGGTCGTATTCGTTTATTTCATTAATCTTGAATATTGTGTCTTTAAAAGTAATCGCGTATAATTATATAGTTATAAGTTTAAATGCATTGAAATTCTGCATAAATCAAATTTATTTTAACGTTTTAGTTAAATTATATCTGTATATAAAATTTCTTATAAAATTGTGATATAAGTATAATTAATCTTATCATGAGTTTTTCATTATCGTTATCTATTAAAATTTGGTAAAATATTTGTAAAATTTACATTATGTATTTCAAGATTTAATTTTATTTAAGCGACAAAATGTTGATTTTGTTATTTAAATTTTACTTCGATATTATGTTGTCTTATTCTGCGTGATCTGAAGTTTAATAAGCATAATGGCGTTGATAAAGTTAAAGTATATCCTTTAAAATTTTTTAAAAATGTTTTTTAGATCTTATATAAATAAATAAAATTAATTAGTCTTTATTATGAAGTCTGATCGCGTATATTTATTATTATATTAAAATGCCGTCTTATAATTTGATAATTATATTATCGTTTTCAGTTATTTAGCCGTATTTAAAATGTAAACTCCTGTTCACATAGGTTAGATTTTTAAAAATGAAATGAATAAGTTCTTATTGAACGTATATAGTAAAAAAATTAAGTTTTTGACTAATTAATTGTCTTTAGAAAAACTAATTACTAATGTATGGTATCTTTAAAAATAGAGAATTGATACTTATACCAAATAAATTGATACACACACTACAATATCACATTATTAAAGCATATGTTACATAATTGTGGTGTGTGCATCAATTTGTTTGATGAGAGTATTATTCCCCTTAAAAATATTATCCTTTGTATGGCATAACTTACCAAATTTAATATTATAATCATTCTTCTTAAAAGGTATCTTGAAGGTTCATGTATAAACGTTGTTAAATGGCTACCTAACGTTAATTTTACCTCTTTAAAAAGTGACATTTGTGTCTTTTTAGAATTTTTTTATTTACTGTAGATTAATTTTACCCTTCGTTTAGATGATATCGTAACTTTTTCTTTTAATTTTCTTTTTGTAACTAAACGACAAAAAATGTTTAAAAAAATTATACAATCTTGTCGTTAGAGTGCAATGTTATACATTAAGGGGGTATAATACTATGATTAACTCATCCCTTCATGTATAATGACTTTACTTATATTATTATGACTAAAATCTGCGGTTGGTCACTAAAACATGAAACGCTTGCGATAGGATAAAACTCGAACTTTATCATCGCTAGAAGTCAAAACCTTGGCGCTTTAAATCTAAAATCGTCCTCGACCAATAACGCCGTTGTCAGCGTTATGTTGGTGAGGCAAACCGTCTTTCATTTGTAGCGTCTTAAATAAAAACCGTTGTACAATGTTTGTAGCTAGTATATGTGTGTGTAACACGGTTTGGTCGACATTTATCATCCATCCTAAACTATCCTACAAACCGGTCTTCTACAAAACGATAATCGTTTCAAGATGGTACGTTCTTTGGTGTGGTAAGCAAGTTTATTATTCGCGCCTTGGACCTCTCACAACCAAGGCGTCGATTCTTTGGTTGTCTGTTGAAGTAAGTGCGTCTTAATATTTATTGTGTTAGTTTGTTTCGAAGCAACAAATTACATTGTAACAATGGTAGTTGTTTAATGACTTGTCATAATCATGAATAGGGTCTTGTCGGTGGATAAGATGGTATGATCACGAAATCTATGCTCGTTGAAGAATGATCATACCAAGCCTTTTGAGGAGAAATGAGCTTGAGGCAAGATTAGCAACTGCTCGAGGTGATGTGTGGAAGTGGAAGATTTACGCGGTGCTAAGTTGGATGTTGTTCTTGATTGTTTATGCATTGAGATAACTTTTTAGCTTTTATGTAATGAGGCGAGATGGTTAATGTTCGATATCTTGAATTGTAGTAACGTTGTTATGAAGTATTGATATGGTTTGTTTCGATTTTCAATGCCTTATGGGTATGCGGATGGTTAGCAATTTGTTTAGGGTTGACTTTAAATGTCAACATTCTTATGAGGTTCGTTTAGCTTTGGTTCTTTTGATGCAAATTATTCACACATCAAGCTTAGTCAATCTAAAAAATACACAATAATGACATGGTTCCATAGTTAATGCAAATGGATATAATTTCAAATGCATAAAATTGCATACTTTTCAAAGCATGAGAACTACATTTAGACACACACATATGTTTTGTAGAGTACATAACTTGTCCATAGGAAATAAACTAGATGAAACATCGTCTAGATAATTAGCATAACGAATTGACCTATGGTGAGGCCATCATTCTTTCCGATGCAGCCTGCTGCTTAGTCATTCTTCTTATCAGAAGTGGGTTGAAGAGCTAACTTGAACATCACTGATTGGGACTCACCTTGAAATTTGGGTTCATTCACTTGGTGCATGAGCCACACGCCATTCTGGCATGCAAATTTAGGAGCAATGTAGCCAAGAAAGCCGTCGATATATATATATATATATATATATATATATATATATATATATATATATATAATGAAAAACAAAATAATAATTGGTGACCTTTTGAGCAGACTGAATTCAAAATTAAAGGAATATAAATCACGAAATGCATTAAAGGAATATAATAACCGGTGACCTTTTGTACTACGACATGTAATATTATGTCGTTTTGTGATTCGTGCATGTATGCCTATATTAATGTTTTTTTCTTTGGGACGACAAAATAAAGTCAAAAAAAGGAGGACATCCGATACTTAAGTTACGAGAATTGATTTGTGCATTAATAGTTTTGATTGGGACACACTTGCATTGAACAGTTGTATCATTCATATATATTCTAATTTAAATGGTTGTACATTCGTGTTCTCATATTGAAAAGAAAAAAGTGTGTCAATCATCATCAAGTAAAAGAAAATATATGTTGCGGGCAAGAAATCTCAAAAGTGAGGATGTCCGATTTCAACCTTAAAAAAAAAAATAAATAAATAAAAAAATAAAAATTGACATTTTTTCAATCCTCTCACAAATAAATTAGTTTATTAGAAAACATGATCGGTCATGTTCATTTATTCTGTATTAATACTGAATATTGTGTCTTTAAAAGTAATCGCATATAATTATATAGTTATAAGTTTAAATGCAGCGTGAAATTCTGCGTAAATCAATTTATTTTAACGTTTTAGTTCGATATATCTGGCATATAAAATTTCTTATAAAATTGTGATATAAGTATAATTAATACTTATGTATGAGTTTTTCATTATCATTATCCATTAAAATTTGGTAAAATATTTGTAAAATTTACATTAGTAACTTCAAGATTTAATTTTATTTAAGCGACAAAGATGTTGATTTTGTTATTTAAATTTTCTACGATATTATGTTTATACTTATTCTACGTGATCTGAGTTTAATAGCACATAACGGCGTTAATAAAGTTAAAGTATATTCTTTAAAGTTTTTTAAAATGTTTTTAGATCTTATATAAATAAATAAAATTACGTGAGTCTTTATTCAATCTGATCAGCGTATATTTATTATTATATTAAAGTAACCGATTCTAATACATAATGATTAGTAGTGACATGTGAAAACTTCATTATGTATTAGAGCATAATCTTTGGGAACTAAACTTTGTATTTTAATTGCCGTTGTCGGCTAAACTAGTATTATAATAATGTATCTTTTCCTTTAATCTTAAGCGTTGGTATGTTCTATTATCTTTTGCTTGTGTTCCTTTCGATTACACTCGCGTTTCGCGCCTTGGTAGTGTGAGAAGATTGGTATCACGACCAAAGGTTATAGAGAATGCCGATTTTCAAAAATAAAAATCGCAACTATAATCGAATAAAGTTTTATTAAACATCGAACATCATACGAGTCAACCGGTCCTATCGTTGCATCGTTAATCCTAAATTATACATAGCACGATCACTATGTCTAATTCATGAAGAACCATACAATGATAAGAGTGGTAGTTTTGAATCATGTTTAGTCGAGTCTTAAGAGTCAGTCACTGGCTGCATTGGTCGTCGGTGGGTATGCATGGCATGTTTTTATATTCACGTTTACGTTACTGGTACCTTGTTTATACCTTCTCTTTTCCATCTTTCGACTTGTTAGACATAGCATGTCTGTTCTGTCATATTTCGATCACTATAACACATATTACAACCGTTCGCACCTCATATGCCTTCGTTCGGTGTCATTTACTCAACCCGATGTTTTGGTCCTTTGCATGATCATGGGCGCAAGAAACACAGCTCGGGAGTCAACAACCACGTCGACCCGAACAACAATGCCAACCCGAACAACAATGACAATCCAAACAACAACGCTGCTAGAATAGCGGACCTACTCACCCAAATTATGGCGCATTGATGCTAGGCAGACCAGCGTTGGAGAAGGTACTTGAAACACCGGTCATGGATGCGGCTACAAGACTTTTATGACATGCGATCCAATGGAATTTTATGGTACCAGGGTGCCATTGGACATAACATGGTTCGAGAATGTTGAGTCGAAACTTAGTATCACGAAATGTCTTTGAAGGAAACAAGGTTGAGTTCTCTGTTTGGTCTACTACTGGTCGAGCATTGACACGGTGGAACAACCAACTACTGAGACCCGAGGAAGAGAGGCGCAAATGCGATATCTTGGGAAGCATTCAAGAAACTACTAAGCGATGAGTCTGCGAGAAAAGATGAAGTGAAGAAGGTGGGCGAATTTTGGAACCACTTAATGGTAGGAGTAGAAGTCGGCAGTACACGATCCGTTCCACGAGTTAACTAGAATGGTTCCTCACATGGTTTCCACTATGGAGAAGTTGATCGACCGATATATATGGGGATTGACACGGAAATTATGAGGATGTCACCTCATCAAACCCAACCACTACTGCAAGCGGCGTGGGTATGGCGTCCGCTTGACAAATGATGTGATCAGTCGGTGAACTAACGAAGGAAATGACGGTGGGCGAAAGAGGCAAGAAGATTAGCAAAAGCCGTGACCAAAATCAGCAGGACTAGAGACAACGAGTAGTTGGGAACTACAGACAATAACTCAAGGGCCCAAAGATACGCAGGGTCTACATCCTATGTGCACTCGATGTAACTATCACCACTCGAGGCGCCCAAGGTACAACAAATGTGGACAGGACGGGTCACATCATGCGGTATTGCTCAAGCAGATGGAACCAAGACAAAGAAAAGCATGTTCACGAGTGTGGAAGTCTAGATCACCTTGAATACTGTCCAAGTTGAAAAGAAATCGACCAAGGAGGAAATTGTCCACACTTTGGCGTTGGCAATAGAAGGTCCACGGATCGAACATTGATGTTTCCCATGCGTGGGCGAGCATTCTATATGGTCTTGAGGAAGCCCATGCAGTTGGGTACATTCTTTTGAACAACCACCTTCTACATACAACATGATTTTGAGTGCATAATTTCCTTCCAATTTTACCACGTTCACGACATTGATTGATTTGAGACCTAACGATATCGACCTTAGTTGTAATTTATTTTGTTGATTTGATTTGATTTGTGTAAGCAATTCCAATATCGGCGAATCTTCAAAGACTTCATTCAAAGACTTGTTTCTAGCTTGATCTAGTAGCGGTTCTTGTTTGATGAGTTCGAAAATCAAGCTAAGAGTCAAGTTTACTCAAGTCGATTTAGTTTAATCTTATGACAGTTCTTGTTTGATGAGTTGTGAGATTAAATTAGAATCGACTACCTAAAGGTCTTTTGAGGGCTACGTTCGATATTGGGTAAGTTTACCCCATCAAATCTGATCACGAAAACGTACCTAGTTGGATGAGGAACCCATATGCATGAGCATTGACATAATCATTTAGACCATACACGAGCATGAACTTTTCGAACCCTTGTCGCGGTTTCGGACTATAGTATCAACAATTGAATCACGAGGACGTGATTCCTCTGACAAGAGAAGAATGTCACAATTCTCAATTTTCGGTTATTTTTCAAACTTAAAAAATTTTACTATTCATTTCGGGAATTTACTATTCATCGGTTACTATTCATCATTTTTGAAGTCGATTTGATATTTTGAGAAGCTATTTCAAAATTCTACTATTCATTTCCGGAGAAAAATTTACATTTATGATTTTTATTCATCATTTTTCGTAAACTAGGTTTACGAGTATCAAATTCGCGTAACCATAAGGGTTTAGCTGCGTATTCATGGAAAATCATTGAAGACATTACATATAGACTAGAGTTAGTCTGCATATCATCAGTAACATCGTCATCATATTAATTCATGCATGGGTTTGCATATTTCATTAACGTATATTTTCCTATTAAATAAACGCTATCGCACGATCATTTATTTTGAATAATTGATCCGACACTTCCAAAAATTATCCAAATATATTTTTATACTCATTTTAAGACTATAAAAATTATATTATTAGTTTACCCGATGTTTCGAATTTATTTTGTATATAAATTGTTATATATATATTCACGACAGTTTTCGTAAATTCAACTCGATAATTATTTATTCACTCAATTCTTGCGAGAAATGTATTTTTATAATTTTTACGACTTCGATATATTTTATTTTGTTCCATTAAAATCTATTTCTAGCTAACGCTACACTAAATACTTAATTATACTTACAAACTACACATTATACTTAACAAATAATACATTTACTTATCAAAATTTCCCAAACCCTCCCCATTTTACCCCTTGGCCGGCCACCCTTAGTCACCATGTAAAAAAATATCTAATCTTACTATCTTGTACACATATTACATATTAGACTAAGATATTTGCTTATACTAGATATTATCTATCAAATACACATACAAACACATACCATAAGGTGTAAAACAAATCATATCCTCTCCATTTCCATCTCTACCAATCGGCCAAGCATAGAAACACAAGGAAGAAGCATAAAATTTTCAAGATCAAGTAATTAACAACACTAGTATACTTCTATTTAGGGTTTTGAAATAAAAACCTATGAGTATTTAGGAAACCTAGTTACTTAAACCTCATCACATAAGTAGTAAGCATTTCATGATCTTTACTAATCTTTCATAATCTTACTTGAGTTATTTTTATCATCCTAGTACAAATCATGCAAGTATTATGTGATTCATACCACTTTTAATTGTTTTTAGTACTTATTATGAGTTATAATCATCCTATAATTAATCCCTTGAAACATATCATTGTTGATGATGTTTAGGAACCCATGACACCCTAAGAAGGTGTATGGTAGGTTTAGAATAGATTTGGTGTTGATTTGAAGTGATTGAAACAAGAGTTACGCAAGAAAAATCATTTTCGACAACTTAAGATTGAGGTCTGATCGTTTTTGCAAATTCTGGAAAATTCAGCAGGTCATGAAGTATTTTGGGTTATATTTTCAGAAAATAGACTTTAAAACGAAACCGTGGTCGCTTGAACGGGTTAAAACGGATTTATAACGAAGGAGATACGCTATTTTCAAGTTTAGCGGCAAAAACTATATTTTCAGAAAAAATGCATGCTGTCCAGAATTATTCATAGGTCAAAAATGAGTTTTAAACATTGTCTAAATGAGTCGATTTATCAAAAATATACTAGTATACATTAATACGAAACTAAGGATATATAAAACGTAGAAAACGGACTTATAACGACTAAGTTATACACATTTTAAATAAGGATATCGTAACTATTTTACACAAGTATAACACTTACCTATTTTTACTAGACCAAAATGGTTATCGCAAGTAACTATGTTTGGAGCCATTTTTCATATCGATAGAATATTTTTGAGAAAACGATGTCTTCTAGTACAAGTGAGTTCGCCTATTCTATTTTCCAAAATGTTTAACCGTTTGTCAAGCGAAGCTATAATGAATAATTTACGATCACTCAAAATTAGTCATTTTCATGAATTTTCCAAGTATATTATTTTACGACGAAAAACTATAAATTCTTGTTTTATTTCTAAACGACTATCGTGGGATGTGGTTTCAATATATATAAGGGTAAAGTATCTTATAACTTGACAAGATGTTATAAACTTAATTTTTCGACGATAAACTTTATTTTCAAATGCACAAGTGGTATGGATATCATATGAGTTTGCATGCATAACATTATTTCATGACTTATATTAGAGCATATCATTCATATTAGGTTGCGGATAGAGATTGCACCTCATTTCAGTGTATCCACTTTTGCCATCACATCATTGTACCAAGTGAGTATTCACAATCCCCTTTTTACCGTTTTATTATATTTTGTGGTGAAATGCATGAACCATACTTGAACTAAATTGATTACTACTCCTATGAACTCTTTTGAACTTGAATCAAACCCTTGAACTTTTATGACTTGTTGAACTTATTGAACCATACGTGCTATGACCTAAAAGTCTCCCTATGTGAGCGGAGCAATACCAAGTCTCCTATGTGAGCGGAGCAACACCAAGTCTCGCCTTATTGGTGGGCGTGCAAATTCTCCATGTTGGTGTTCTTAATTATATATTAATAGTTGTATGATGTACCGTTAGTACATTCGCATTGTTAGTCTCCTATTAGTAGGTAGTATGGATAAGCTATTAGAGGTCGGCCAACCTCTCGTCCACTATGTTACGGACGCATATTATTTATTCTAGGGGCTTTGCACGACATACATTATTATATCGTGGTGCTATATTGTGAACTATTATGACAACGTATACTTGACTACTAGACACACTATATTTTGTGCAATGGGTTGTGAACACACGGGTTGCAAGTTTTGTATGGTGGAACTTGGGCGGGTGGATTACAATGCCTTTGCTTTGTGGATTATTCTCGATGGTAGAAACCTTTGACTCTCTCTTAAGAATTTTCATATTATAAGAAACGTGTGTACTCACCAACTATTTTCATAGTTGACCCGTTTTCTCTCATGCATTTCAGGTGATCGTTAGTAAGCTTTTCTTCAAGGTCTTTGCATAATGAAGTTTTCACATGTCACTACTAATCATTATGTATTAGAACGCAATCTTTTGGGAACTAAACTTTGTATTTTAATTGCCGTTGTCTGCTAAACTAGTATTGTAATAATGTATCTTTTCCTTTAATCTTAAAGGTTGGTATGTTCTATTATCTTTTGCTTGTGTTCCTTTCCAGTTACACCTCGCGTTTCCACCTTCGGCGGGGGTGTGACATGAACAGAGTAAGAGAGTACCTTATCCATGTCAGTAATAAAAGTGATGCTTGAAATTGGCCCAAGTGCTATATCATCGGATAAACAATGAAGAAACCAAGTCCATGATCCTATGTTTTATGAATCAAAAAGCATAAGCGAAAGGGTATATACCATTGTTGCTATCAATTCCCACAGCTGTCATCGATTGACCATTCAAAGGACCACAATTGGAAGCGGCCCGACAACGATCTCCCACACTTTTTAAATCCTTGCTTGATGCACCTAAACAAACATACACTCTCTTGAATTCTCTGTTTGGAAGAGCCTCATCGGAGGTCGTTCCACATTCATCACCATTGTTGTATTAGGGTTTGTCTTATGCAACTCTTGAACATAATCTCAACATGGTAAATTGTAGCTTGAATTGACCCTTGATGGCTGTTATTGCTAGGTTTTGGCCCTTAAAACCTTCTGAGGGACACGAAGGTCGTATTGGTTGGTAAGTTGATTATGCACGAGACTGTGAAGTTGTGGATTTGTATTAAGTTGTGTTGTAATTTTACGTGAGATATAGTGAAGGTTAAAAGCTCGACTTCCTTGATTGCAAACAAGTGTGTTGCTCATTATATATTACGGTGACCGGATACTGTCTCACCATTCCTGCCGACAAACAATAGCCATGGCGTAGTATTTGTGAAGGGTCCTTTTGCCGAAAGCAATGCATTTATACCCTTCGCTTAATGGACTTCTAGATGGGCCTATATCCGATCCGGGACCTTCACTTGGGCACGAAAGTGGAACACAACCCCTACACGACCCTTATTCTTGTTTTGTCATTCTTCAAAAAAACAACTCCTCCTAGTTTCTATTGAATGCTCTCTTACTAGGTTTTACTTCACTGCGATAGCAAACTCGACAAAGATAGAAAAAGTGGTATAGACTCCGGTTGCAAAGTGCGCGGTTGAAACTAACATAGTCACTGCAAAATACATCATCAACCATCACAAGTAACTCATTTACCAAGCACTGTCATCACTTATATTCTTGGTTGTTCTGCTTTACCTAACTCATTACTCGACCTACTTGTACCATACCAAGTTGTGCATCATTCTCGACAAGTGTTCTCTTCATTTGGTTCAATTGAATCATCAATTGCATTGCCTAAGTCACTAGTGTCACTCGCTTATGTGAGTAACATCAACAACGGATCTGTTCCATGTTATTGTCATAAGCGAGCGCATCCTACAAGATGATTATCCGAGTCAATTGAAAGCAGACTTACATCCGCATCGGGCTCCTCGAACTGTTATTGACATCAACTAGTGCTCTTCTGCTTTGTCTAAGTGCTTCTCTTGAGTCAATTGAAGCAGTTAACCTCAAAATTTTCAAGCTCCTCAAAGTCTGTTATTGACATCAACTAGTGCTCTTCCAACTTTGTCTAAGTGCTTCCACGACTCGCTCGAACAGTTAACCTCAACATTATCGGGCTCCGTTATAGCATTGTCCTCATTAATAAGTATTAAAGCACGCTCCATTATGAACAGGTTGGCTAGCAAATGAGCAGTCTAAGGTGAAAAATATTGGATCAATGTTTGGCAAATTGCTAGATTCACCAATATCATTGGCGTCCGCGAGCACTTGTGTAAGTTGGATAAAAGGATCTAGGGCAGGTTCATTATCTAAATCATCTCACACCAACCGTCTACAGCGAGTTGAATAGCCGCGATAGCAACTTTTCTCCTATCTTCATCCATCTCCAAAACATAGTCTTAATTGATTGTGGGGACATTTGAGAAAGTTCTAATCTAATCTTCCTATTTCCACATAGGCGTCTATCGACTTATGCTCTGTGACAACATCTTTCAACAAGTCAACATTAGCGAGGTTCACAAAGAAAACAAACCATCGTCTAATGTACAACCGAGGCTTAAGAAAGTAGAAATAATTGGTTTGTCGGTCTCATAACCGATTTGGGTCATGAGAGCATCCATTTCATCAACGGATACCTCTTTTATTTCCACAAGATCAACAAGGCATTTCTTGCCTCCTTGATATATCCTACACGGAAAGTATTTGAATGTACCTTCATAATGGAACATCATGCTAAAGGATCCGAGTTCACCATTGTATAAAAATGTACAAAATAATGTTAAGCTAAAGTTACCTAAAGGGAATAACTTAAGCAGTCGTACTAACATATGATTGTAATAGGCTCTAACAAAAAAAGACTTACAATATCTCACGATTGCAGACTCTTTCCTCCGTTTCACGATCATCATAGAAAGGATATTCTCTTACTCGCCACAGAGTAAATCCAAGGTGGTTGTTTGTTATTTTCTTACTTAGATTATTTGATTTGATGATAGACATTGCATTAGGGTTTTCTGGGTAGGCTTCCAAAACAAGTTTGGGGATGAGCAATGAGTACACACTTTGGTTATATTCTACATAACGGCGGGAAATTGGACAAGACATCTGCTACAATACATAAAGTGAAATGACTATTGTACCCTCAACAGTAACATGATAACAGGTTTTTCTGGAGTATAACGGAATGGTGACAACGCCGTTATTGGTCAAGGGACGATTTTGGCATTTAAAGGCCAAGGTTTGGACCTCTAGCGATGATAAGACCGAGTTTTGTCCCATCGCGAAGCGTTTTGCCATGTTTAGGGACCAACCGTGTATTTTAGTCTATTATTATTTATATATCGGCTACCTAATTCTCTAGAATATTAAAAAAAAAAAAAGGAGTAAAGTAACTTTCAATACCGTCTTCCACAGTGTATGAGGAGGTTGAGACGTAGACAATACCCCTACCTAAGATACAGATGCTGCTTCCTGTTCTACAAAAGGTAAATAAGGACTTCCGACCTTGTAAGGGATGAGGATCGAATCCTTGACCTCTGTTTTCAAAAATAAAAGTGTTAGCTATTTGATCAAACCTTGCTCTTTTTTTAGTCCTCTAAAATATGTGTTTGTATTTTGATTTATACGACATATATTACTACGGGAACTCCACTCTGCACATGGTTAGCTTGGCATATATATAGCTGATTGTATGATTAATCATGGCTTATACTAATTTGTGTTCCATGTTAATTTCATTTTTTAGTTAAAAAGGCAAAATTTGAAATCATGCATACATGGGTTCGGAAAAGCACCGACTATGTTTTAACTTTTAACGATTAAAGGAAAGTCAAAAGCACTCACCCTCATTGCTCGATCATATCATAGTAGCAGGGTATTCGCGCGTTGCAGCGGCGGTTACCATGAAATAAAAATTTTAGATAAATAATGTATTTTAGTTTTTATGTTCTTTTTAACAATAAATTCACGGATATCGAAATTTCGTATAAGCCGTGCCGTTAAGACTCAAGCCCATTAGCTCGTTCTGTTCGGACTTGAATATTTGTATAATGTCTTTATTATTTGTAGTAGTGAAATTTAATGCGAATTGTGTTTAATTTGGTTGTACAATATCTTGATAATTTGTATTTCTTATGTAATGGGTGTTTTAATAACTGTATTAATTGTATTTATTAACTAGTTAAATAATTGATTACATTAATAGCATTAATGTTGTTTTGTTGTACAATATGCTTCTTGTCTTGTACGTCTGAAATTATGTGCATTAAAGTGTTGTACACTATGTTTCTTTTCTTGTAAGTAGTAGTCATTATAGTCATTAATAATACTGACCACTTTAATAGCATTAATGTTGTAAGTCTGAAAATAAGTCTGAAAATTACATCATGCTTATTTTGTTGTACACTATGCTTATTTTGTTGTAAATCTGAAAATTAGTTGCAGCTATTATACATTGTGCTTAAATGGTTTTAATTTTTGGTGAAAGGGTGTTTTTAATAGCATTAATGTTGTTTGATAGAATTTTGGTATTAAAATGACTTCACGCTTTATTTTGCTGTACAATATGCTTACTTTGTTGTAAGTCTGAAAATTGAGTGCATTAAAGTGGTGTACATTATGCTTATTGTCTTGTACGTCTTAAAATTAAGAGTGAGGTGGCTTCGTGCATTATATGTAGTATAGATATAGATATAGATATAAATTTGGTTTAAGGAAATGGATAAAATTAATAGTGAAAAAAATATTAAAAAAAAAGAAAAAAAAACGACTATACAATAGTCAATATTTTTGAACTTGCCATATAATTGTAAATATGTTTTCTAAAAACATTTACTTGGTAAAAAACTCAAATAAATTGATACTTATAATCTTATGTAAATTTATATGTTGTTATTACTCCCTCCGTCCCAAATTAATTGTCCTCATTTGACTTTTTAAAGTCTTAATTTCTCAACTTTGATCTTAAATATTTTTATTTATGTTATATAATAATTGATGCAAAATATATGAATGGATTGTCTTTTAAATGTTTTTTAATTGGTGTAATTTTCATCAAGTATTATATAACACATACAAAAATATTAAGGATCAAAGTTGAAAATAAACTCAAAAATAAATAGATCTTGGGCCGGAGGAGAAATATAAAACAACTTTATATACATTATATTTTTAAGATATAAAGTATACGGTATGAAAGTATAAGGGGTATTTGTTTATAATACAAAGTTATTAAAATACATGAAGGCTTATAATATTTCACTTAATTCTATATAATTTTAAAAATTCAACCACTACAGTTTTATTAATTACCTTTTTTTTTAAGTTTTTGTTTTCACAAATTTGACACCTACATTTTTATGTGTTTTTTTTATCAACTAAATTTCTTCACAAAATTATTAAAGTTTGACCAAAGGCAATTTAATTTTGACTTTTATTAACCAATCACATAACACGATTTTGCTTACGTGACGAAATCGAGCTCTCCTATTAGCCCAATTGTTTTTTCAATAAGAATGAATGGACAAAATAACTCCGAAATGATGTAATTCATTTATTATATAAAAGATTTTGTATCATTTATAAATTATAACAGGTACTATAAAATTTTAGGATGTTAAAATTTAAAGTTAAGAACCTTTTCGTTTTGTTGTCGATTCAGATTATAATTAAGATTTGGTATTAGAATGAAAATAAAAGGAGAAAGAAAGTAGTATTTAGTAAAAAAAAATAATTATATACAATACCTTTTATATGCCTGAGTCAATTATGAGGTTGCTCATCCTTGTGTTGGGTTTGCAACACCTCTTACACACGTGTCACGGAGATGCAATGAAATTACTAAAGACGTAAATAAACTTGTGTTTTGGGAAAATTTATGAAGCGGGCCAGGCTCCACGTTTCATTAATGATTAAAGACACTAGAAGAAAAAAATAAAAACTTAGAAATTTAAACTACTTTCCTTGTTGTCCGGATCTGATACGCGATCAACTACAAAAGATAGGGGCAATAAGCTTGCACTTACACATAGCATTTTTTCAAGTTGCGAACGTTCCACGTCCGCGGAAGCATTTCTCCGTCTGGTCCTCTGAGTTTGTATGCTCCATTCCCTAGTGCTTCCATTATCTCGTATGGTTCCTCCCACTTGGGACCCAGCTTGCCCGTGTCTTCCACCCGACTAGCTTCAATAATGCGGTAGACGAACTCTCCGGGTCTGAACGCCGTACCACGGACTTTGGCTTTGTAGTACGTTTCCATCCTGGCTTTACTACGTGCCTCCTCAATTGCGGCGGCTTCTCTCTTTTCTTCCAGGAGGTCGAGGTTCAGACGGAGATCCTGGTCGTTGGAGACATGATTTACGGCTGTGCACCGGATGCTTGGCATGCCAATTTCTACCGGGATGACCGCTTCTGTGCCGTATGTAAGAGAAAATGGGGTTTCCCCGTTACTAGTCTTGATCATCGTTCTGTGAGCCCATAGAACGTGCGGCACTTCCTCTATCCAATCTTTGCTGCCTCTCTCCAATCTTGCTTTTATACCATCTCTTAAGCTCTTGTTTGCACTTTCCACCAATCCGTTCGCTTGTGGATGTTTGTGATCTGAAACTTTGTGATATTGAGCTTTCACACGGTCCTTGAAAGGCATTGTGGGCATTTCCATTGTTCGACACTCTCTCGCTCGGAATCCTAAATCGACACGATGTTGTCCCAAACAAACTTCTTAACTTGTCTACCCGTGATGGTAGCCAGAGGTTTTACCTAAATCCACTTGGTGAAATAATCGATTCCCACTATCATGTACTTGAACTTGCCTGGTGCTTCTGGGAAAGGGCCGCAGATGTCCAGGCCCCATTTGTAAAAGGGCCAGGGAGAGGTGATCGGGGTCAAGTTCTGTTGCGAGTTCTTTGGCACCGGAAGGTGAACCTGGCAATCTTCGCATTTCCGTATAAGTTCCCGAGCGTCCTTGTGCATTGTCGGCCAATAGTACCCGGATCAGATTGCTTTGGCCACGACTGCTCTCGGTCCCAAGTGCATGCTACACGATCCCTCATGGATCTCCCGCATCACATAGTTGGCTTGGATGGGACCCACACATCGGAGCCATGGCTCGAGGAACGATCTCCAGAACAGGATGTCGCCTCTTAGCGAGTACTGCCGCGCCTTGATCCTCAATTTTCTAGCTTTCTTGGCGTTTGTTGGCAATGTCTCTTCCTTAAGGTAGTCAATCAGCGGGGTCATCCATGTGTCCCCTTCCTCTTCGACCACAACTAAGACTTCCCTTTCCTCGATTGACTTTTCCTTTAGGACTTCCACGAGTACTTGTTTTGTTAAGTGGGCAAAGCTAGTAGAAGCTATTTTGCTCAATGCGTCCGCCTTCTTGTTCTGGCTCCGTGGGATTCGTTTGATAGAGAATGTCCGGAAGCCTTCGATCAGAGCTTTGGCTTTAGCTAGGTAACGCATCATGCTTTCTTCGTTTGCCTCATATGAGCCATTGATTTGGTTTGTCACCAGTCTGGAGTCTACGTTTGTCAAGAGGTCTTTCACCTTCATTTGCTCTGCAATTCGCAGGCCTGCTATCAGCGCCTCATACTCAGCCTCGTTATTGGATGCATTAAATTCAAAGCGCAGGGCGTATGTGAATTCTTTCCCGTCCGGATTTGTCAGGATTAATCCCGCTTCGGACCCTTCCTGGCATGCAGACCCGTCCGTGAATAGATTCCATGGTTCTAATTATGGCTGCTTGTCTGTTGGCTTGTCGGGGGATCCTTCCTCCGGGACTTCAACGATGAAATCTGCCAACACTTGTCCTTTGATAGTCATCCTATGTCTGAAGCTAATGTCATGCTCATCCAGCTCTATCGCCCATCCGACCATTCTTCCAATCTTCTCTATTTTGGTTAGCACCTGCTTTAGAGGCTGATATGTGATAACTGCTACCAGATGTGCTTGGAAATACTGTAGTAGTCTGCGGGATGCGTGTATCAATGCCAGTACTAGCTTCTCAATTGGGATGTAATTCATCTCCGGTCCTTTCAAGGCGCGGCTGATAAAATAGACTGGCTCTTGTCGCGACTCCCGTTGCGCTAGCAAGACCGCGCTTACTGCTTCGTGTGATGCGGCTAGGTACATGATCAACTCCTCCTTTGGACGTGGTGCCGTTACCGTTGGCAAGTTGGATATGTGTTGCTTCATTGCTTTGAATGCTTCTTCCGCCTCTGTCGTCCAGTGGAAGTCACTCTTCTTGATGCACTTCTTTAATGTTTTAAAGAATGGTAGAGACTTTTCTGCAGACTTTGACATGAAGCGGCTGAGGCTTGCTAGCTTCCCGTTCAGACTTTGTACTTCCTTCTTGGTCGTTGGGGATGGGAGCGTGGCTATGGCCTCAGCTTCTCCGGGCAAGCTCTGATGCCTTCCTTACTTATGACATGCCCCAGGAACATTCCCTGCTTTGCCCCAAATGTGCACTTTTTAGGGTTTAGCTTCATGTTGATCCTTCTTAAAGTTCCGAAGGTTTCTTTCATCTCTCTAAGTACCTCTGCCTCTGAGTGACTCTTGATGACTAAGTCATCGACACAAACTTCCAATTTTGTTCCAATTTGCTTGTCAAAAGCTTTATCCACCAACCTTTGGTATGTGGCTCTGGCAATTTTTAGTCCGAAGGGCATCTTTGTATAGCAGAAGATGCCTTGGTTCGTGTGGAATGCCGTCTTCTCTTCATCCCCGACGGCCATCTGTATTTGGTGGTATCCTTTGTAGGCGTCCAAAAAGCATTTAAAGGAGTAGCCGCAAAGGGATTCGGCTTTCCAGTCGATCTCCAGAAGGGGATAACAGTCTTTCGGACAAGCTTTGTTCAAATCCTTGAAATCCACACACATTCTCCAGCTCCCGTCGCTCTTTTTGACTAGGACCGGGTTAGACAACCAATCATGGTAATGGACTTCCTTCATGATTCCTGCCGTGACCAGCTTAGTGACATCTTCGTTGATAGCCTTGTTTCTTTCGGGGCTTGCCCCCTTTTCTTTTGTCACACCGGGTTGTAACCTTCTCTGATGTTCAACTTGTGTTCAGCAATTGCTCTTGGGACCCCAGTCATGTCAAAGGGCTGCCAAGCGAAGATGTCCAAGTTTCTTTTGAGTAAGCTGCATATATTTCTATTGCCCTCATCGCTTAAACTCCCTCCGATAGTAATCGTTTGGTCTGGAAACTCGGGATGAATAGCAACCTTGACCCCTTCTATCGCCGGAGTCTCCTCGGCATCTTGGTGCGGCTGCGGCTCAGCGACCATCTGGCATTCAACTGGGATTACTTTGTCGCTATGCAAAGTTACTATTCCACCGTATGTAGGGAATTTTAGCATTCTATGAGCCGTAGATGGGACTATTTTCAGCAGCCTTGTGCCCGGCCTTCCGATGATTCCGTTATACTGGGACGACGATCTTACTACCATGAAGTTCATCCAAGCGCTGGCCACTTTGTTGCCGTCCCCCAATGTTACCTCCAAAAGGATTTGCCCTAGCGGCCATGAAAGTTTTCCACTGAACCCTAATAGTGGGGATAAAGCGGGCACCAAGCGTTTTCGGACCACGTACAAGACTTCTGAGGCACTTCCGTTGTCCACGTACATCCTATGGACTTTGCATCCCTCAACGTCTGCCTTTATTACCAGCGGATGGTAATCCCAATCATCTCCGAATATGGGAGGAAATGAGATTTCCATGTCAGGAGCCATAACCGCGGACACTCTAGGCCTACCTGTCCGTTGCCAAGTTCGGACCATGAATATGGCGTGGACCTTATCTTTAGCAGTGGTGTCCTTTTTACCTCCTTTAGGTCCCCCATTCTTCAGGGTGCCATTCTTAATTTCCTTGACTAGGTGTGCTAGTTGTCCGGACCTGACCGCCTCTTTTATTTGGTTTTTTAGCTGATAGCACTCGTCCGTATTGTGCCCTTTCTTCCTATGGAAGTCGCAATACTTGTCCTTGTTCCGGGACTCAGCGAGGCTGGACATAGGAGGAGGGACTCAGCTATTTTTCTTTCAAACATATGTATACTATTTTGTCCACCTTCGTGGTTTTTCCAGTGTGAGTGCCACTTTTTTGTTTGGTTTGTTGCGGCTAACTCCCCTCGGAGGAACGCCGTGGTTACTTTCCACATCTCATCCACCATTTTGGGTATGTTGTCGTTAAGTCTTTTGATCAGCTCGGGATTTGTTATCCCGTGCATGAAACCCGACACCCGCATGCATTTCGGGGCACCTTTCACGTGCATACTCTGTGCCTTGAATCGCTCCACAAATTCCTCTGTAGATTCTCCCTCCCGCTGCTTTATGTGGTGCAGCTCTACAGGGTCCTTTGTGTATTTCTTTTGTTGAAGGAAGTATGAGAGGAAGCTTGCCCTTAGTTCTTCGAAACTGTCAATACTTTCTAGACGGAGCTCGTCAAACCAGACGCAGGCGTGCCCCATTAGGGTAGAATTGAATATGTGGCACCACGTTGGCATGGGTCAGCGCTCCACTTTGGCCGCGGTTTGTAAATTTTTTAGGTGATCCTCCGGATCCCCCGTTCCATCATATGTCCTGACATGAGCTGGCATCCTCGTTCTCTTTGGGAATTCAAAGTTTCGTATCCTTTGGGTGAAAGGATCCTCATCAGCAATGTCGTAGGGAAAGTACAATTTGTCAGCTTCATCTCCTGACTTGCCTTTTGGGGTGGACTTCCAGTGTCCTCCTGTGCTTTCCTCACTTTCCAGGGGAGACATCTCCTTAGACCTGTTGGGGTATGAGCGATTGCTCTCGTCCCTGCTATATCTTGAGTAAGAAGCACCTACGCGGGCCGAGCTCTGGATTTTCTAATGCCTTTTAGCTGAGTGCCTCGCTGCCGCGTTTTCTTTCCTAAGCTTTTCAGCTTCTTTTCTCCGTTGCCGGCGGGAAGACGCTTTTGACCGGAGTCTGGAGAATACGTCTGGCTTTTTGTTTCCTAGTCGTGTAGTCACGTGCGGACGTCCTCTTTCCAACCTGGAGAATACGTCTGGCCGCGACCTCCGACCCTCCGCCGGGCTTATATCTCTAGAGCGTTCAGTTTCTTGACTGCTAAGTCTCGAGAAGATACTTTGTGACCTGGAATACACCGTAGGGTCAGATCTGGCACTAGGGTTGGCCCTCTGCCTTTTTCTGCACTTCTTCTTCCTTTTAGACTCCGATCGGGTGTTTCGGGCGTGCTCCCAAGACCTCTCATTTCTAGTTTTATCATCAAAGTCCAAATGGGTTATTGACCCGATCTAGCTTTTCCTGATGAAACTTCTCTGCCATTAGGGGCAGGATTCGATTATAGTGCCTTTCGCAGAACTCCCTTATTGCCGCGTCTGGCACAACACTGGGGGAGTAGCGTTTCTGTGTCATTCTTTTTTTCCTTTCCACCTATGTTTCTGACAGCAGAAGTCCCAGGGGAAGGAGAAGGGTTATCTGCCTGATTACTCATGAAAGAGCTTCTTTCGGAAACGCAGTTGAGTTAGCGCCCTATGGATGGTGCCAACTTGTTAATACAAATTTGGGCTCTTCCGTACAAAGGCTAGTTTATGCTTTGACGAAATAGATCTTGGATTAAGTGAGGGGATCTTGACTTGTACTACCTCCGTCCCAAATTAATTGTCCTCATTTGACTTTTTAAAGTCTTAATTTCTCAACTTTGATCTTAAATATTTTTATTTATGTTATATAATAATTGATGCAAAATATATGAATGGATTGTTCTTTTAATTGTTTTTTCATTAGTGTAAATTTCATCAAATATTACATAACACATACAAAAATATTAAGGATCAAAGTTGAAAATAAACTTTAAAAATCAAACGAACAATATTCCCCAGGACGGAGAGAAGTTGCTAAGAAAATGAAAACACGTTAGTCTCACCGCGGAAGGGTCTTTCGCGGTCAACCTCGGGCGTGAGAGTGGGTATTGTTTTTTTAGAGAGATAAAGTATTCTAGAGAGAGAGAGAGAGAGTGAATCTCAGTTACCGTTTGAATGGTGGCGAAGGCCCCTGTTTATATGTTGGACCTTCTTGTCGTGTTCTCATGGTCACAGGTCATTGAGAGCGACAGTTTGTGAGTGAGGAATGACGTAAGTCAACCCAGAAGGTTGTCTTGTTGTTATGACAGCGACGATTTTGGGCGGGAATCAACCGCGCTTTCCCTTTTTGGGGACTGTGGGCGACAATACCTCATTCCCATGTAAGATTTCTTACCCTTTGGTTGAGCCGCAATTAGGACTTCCATCGGACGTATCGTGCATCCGCGGTTTGTCATCCCCCGTCTGGGTGATATGTTGTGGGGACGGATAGCGTCCGGGTGAGTCTGGACCGGTGGGTCGTGTTCCGGGATTGGACCAGTTCTTCTGCGCGTGTCCGAGGGTAATGTACACAATCACTATATAAATGTAGATTAAATACACATGTGTTTTATAATATAAAGAAAAAAGAAACGATAAGAGAGGAAGAGAAAATGAGTGAGATAAATCCACAAAAAGTCAAAGAAACTACAGAAAAGCTAGCTATCTTGCTGGGATTTGTACATCTCCTAATATTTGGCATAAATGCTTATTTCAAAACCAAACAATATTTTTTCACTTTCACCCCCAATCCTAAATCCTACACCTCAGTAACAAACAAACCTTAAATGAGATATGGCCCATTATTTATTATTTGTAAAGTTTAGGGGCTACTTAAAAATACAAAAACTATTGTAGATGTAGACTTTTTGAAGTTCACAAATTTTATATTGTAAATATATTTTTACTCAATGTTCAATCTATCTATAATCTCTAATAACCCACACTTCTCTAGCCTAACCCTTAATTAGTGTTTTCCTAATGGGGTAATTATGGATTTGCCCCGGTTGCTCGGGTGTCAACACTTTCTACACTCGACTTTTTATTATTCCCTAAATAGACTCTGAGACTTGCGACTTTTTTCTTTTCATCTCAAAGCGCCAAGTGTCCCTCGACTTTTGTAAACCCAATGGTTGGTTCTTACTTTTACTAGCTATATTTTTTAAGTGACCTAAGCCCAACGAATTTTTAAGATTCGAGCGAAATTATGTTTTGTCATTTTCTAAAAAAAAGTCAAACTTTCTAAAATATTATCTTATTCCTTTAGCGCCTTCTCAATGCTGAGCAACTTAAGCGAATTACTTTAAGCGACTTTTTTTACTTTATACTTTTGTATTTTTTGGCACTTTTTTTACATCACTTTTGTACTTTTTATCCTCTTTTTTATCTAGCGAATTATTAAAATAATTAAGTGATTTTTCATACTTTAAGTGACTAGATCTACTTTACCTTATTGGATGATTATAATAACACATACATTACAAAAGACTCCCACAAACCAAGATCCATCTTCTCGAATGTAACGTTCAACCCTGCAAAAAAATGTTTCATATTCGGGTATGTATTTGTATTTTTACATTAAAATTGGTTTTTATTTTCGTATATTGATATATATTATTTGTTCGTATCTTTGTTTTTTTTGTATTTTATTTAAAATTAATCATGTTTAATCGTAGTTTTTGTTAGGATTTAGTAAATCCAAGTATTAAAGAGTCGGTCACCTCTAGTATATGTAATCGTTAGTAAGCTCGTAGTCGTAGATTAATATAAGTTAAGTAGTATTTAGTTTAAGTCTTTACCCACTGTATGCCTGATCCACAGCCCGATAGGTGGCGTTTTATGTAAAGACTATAAATACTCTCTACCTTCCAAGGTAGAGAGTTGAAGCTCATAATAAGATTTTTCTTTCTCTCACTAAAGTTCCCTAAACCTCTAACTTTCTCTCTAGAACTCATCTTGTCGCCTACTTTGGTTATAGTTTGATGTGTATGTGAAATCCAATATGTTACAAATGGTATCAAAGCGCCATGGTTAGATCATCTCTTACATATCTTTGGATTTCTAGTGGTTTTAGGTGGTTTTGAGTTTGAGAAAGTTTAGTGAATTTTGCATCATTTGGTTGATTTCTAGTGTTAAAGTTTGGATTTTGATTGTACTTTTGTGTTTAGGATCATCATAAGTGTTTAGGTTTTTATTTGGAAGGCTTGAATCATCGTGGTTGGGTTGTTTTTGGATTGAAAATTGGTGTTTTTGTGTTTCTTCATGCTAGCGACTTGAGTCACGGTATACTTTTCTTGGTAGCGACTTGCTTTGTAAGTGCAGAGCGAGTTGTAGTGTATTGTTGTAGCGACTTGGTGCTTAGCGACTTGCCTTTAGAGACAAGCGACAAAAAGTCTTGTTTGTGGATTCTCTACTACGGGTAGCGACTTGGTAAGGTAGCGACTTGCTTTCAATTTGATAGCGACTTGTTCTTAAGTTTCTTAGCGACTTGGTGTTAGCGATTTGAACCGATGTGAGTTGCTATTTAGCGACTTGATCTCTTAGCGACTTGGTGCATAGCGACTTCTGTCAAAATTCATAGCGATTTGGAACTTAGCGACTTGTCTTAGCAACTTGGTTTTAGCTACTTGATTCAAGGAATCTTAGCGACTTGGTTAACTTTTGTTTATGTCGGTTTCTCTTGATTTAGTAAAATACCGTGAAGAATCTATTTCCGGTTTAATCATAGAGTTATAAAATCCGTGTAATCTTTAAACATGTCTACCAACGTACCTACAATCATCTCCTTTGTTGCCGAGGATGTTCAAGCGGTGGTTGGATACCCGTCCACCCATGCTTGAGCCAGCCGACTCGACTCTTGGGCTCAAAGAATCGATTGTCTTGTCTTGGAAAGGAAAATGGGGTCAACATTCTCAAATCAATCGTTGAAGGACCTTATCGATTGAGACTACAAGAGACTTAATTGATACAATTGCGGATGGAACAACGATCTATGGGATAGAGCGGACCAAAGACATATGATGAGCTCGATGATAAGGAGAAAAGAGATTCGATCTTGATATCGGGGCTTCTAACATCATACTTCAAGGTCTTCAAAGACATCTACAAGCTTATCAATCACAACACGAAGCCAAGGCGGTGTGGGATAATGTCAAGATGCTTACATGCGGTTACAATTAACTATGGAAGGCAGAGAATCACAACTCTATGATGAGTTTGAGCACTTCAAGATGAAACCGGATGAGAGTGTCTATGAGTATTACGTGAGATTCCACAAGCTTGTTAATGACATGAGGAACATCGAATGACTATGCCAAACATTCATTTGAACTCAAAGTTTGTAAACAACATGAATCCCGAATGGCACAAGTTTGTCACCTATGTGAAGCTAACTAAAGGATTAAAGAATACAAACTATGAGCAACTATATGCCTTCCTTCTTCGAATGAGAGACATGCTATGTTTGAAAAAAGATTCTTGATCGGTTCAAAACCAACGAGGAGAAACAAGTTCATCAAATGACTCAATGACCTTCTACACCAATGATGGAACTACTACCAAAGTATCTCAAGTCATTCCAGTTCGAGTTTTAAACAACACGATGCCAATGCGGTCATGGAACACTTTATCAATAAACTAGATTTTATGGTTAAACAAAACTTAACCTTCACTCCTCACACTATGAGACTTCACACTAATAATGAAATCGGATCGCATCCAATCTACACAATCATGCTTTGGTCGAGATGGAAGGTTATGGTACAACCAGCTCAAGAAAGCGGTATGAACAAGGAAGAGGTGGAGCGGTATAGGGTATCTTGCAAATCGAATAGGGAAGAAATGGAAACAGGTCAAGCAAAGCCAATCAAATGTTACAAGCTGTGGAGTGAGGACACATTGCAAGGAAGCTGTACATCACCAGCGCCCTCGAATCGAGTACTTGAGGATAAGATGTTGCTTGTGCAAGCTCGGGATAATGGTGCGACTTTGGATGAAGAGGAGTTGTTGTTTTTGGTGAGGAAAATGCTAAGACATATGATGCGAGATGTGGATGAGCAACCAATTAGGAGATAGGCCATAATCATCGAATGCCTTTCAAGTAGGCGATTGTGATGCATACGACTCGATGTTGATGATGAACCTCTGCACAAACCATTTTCATGGCTAGCATTTCTCCAATGGTCTCTCCTAATGTCTCTTCATCACCACAAGCTGGTCCATCCAAAGACAAAATCATTTCTGAGGTACTAAAACTATACGATGATGCTGATGTGCAACAGATGCATGACAAAGTACAATCAACTGAAACTATTGAGTCAAATATTGAAAATATGGGTAATATCAATGTTGTCCCATATGATCAATATGTGAAAAAAAGTGAAAGTGAGGTCGTACCAAGTGATGCATCTTCTGCAGTCAATGATGACTATGTTTTGATGAATACACTACATGTGCCCTCGATGATTCTCGTTATCTCGAACTTAATGCCTATAAAGAATGAGTTGCCATTTATGAACAACGTGCTAAGTTTGAATTAACCACCGTGAGCGAGAAATGAATGACCAAATGCGCACAACTATTAGAAAAAATAAGTTTAGAAGAAGTATTAAAACAAGAGTTAAACTCCTTACAAGAAAAGCTTTCTAAAGCGCTAAGCAAAAACATGAACTTCAAGAAAATGTTAAAATGCTTAAGCAAGAATTCAGTGCTAAGGAATCAAAACTTTTGAATGAGTTTTCTAATCTAAAAACCTTGAAAAACAAATTTGAAAATAAGTTGTACGTACAAGGAAACACCATTCAGACTGCTCACTTAATCACTAAGCACATACTTTTGAGTGATAAGCATAGTACTTCCCTTGTCGAGGAACCAAATCCAGAGGTGGTTAAAAAGGCTAGAGCTGCCCATAATGTAATCTAAGATGGCAATGAAATTCTTAAACCTAGACAGAAACCTAGTTGCGTTGAGTGCACTGAGGAAGATAGAAAATTAGATGATGCATCTAGGGAGAAAATGAATAAGAAGCTAGATGATCATGAATGTAAAAAGAATAACATAATGATCAAACCCATGATTACAAGAAGAAGGCTGGATCTCCTTAAACAATTTTAAGCCTCAAGCGTTGTTAACACACGAACAAGTGTTACGGAAAAGGGACTTAGATAAGCAAAAGCGAAAATCTTGTTGAAACAAACCCTCCCTTAGGAAAATGCCTGCAATGATTGTGTATCCTCTAAATACACCAATGCATTTAGTTCCTAGAACTATTGCCACTAAAACAAGACCTTAATCGGTCAATATGTTATTTTTCAACTATTTGTCGATTTTGAAAAAACTTGTAAGAAAAGGATCACACCAGCTGGGATTCTTGAAGGGAAAGGGTTTTGAGCAAACAAAGAATGCTATCTAAGCGAGGTCATGCATTTCTTTAAACAAGCTGAAAGATCAATTTGAGAGTCTTAAAAGGATAGATTCAAATATTAAAGGAATGGAAAAGGAATTTGATGCTATGATAGTTGAGGTTAGTGACTATGAGCGAGCACTAAAATATAATGAGATTGAGAGGAAGAACTTGCATACATTGAATGAGACTCTTATTTCTAAATGTATTACTCAAGATGTGTTTTACATCGCTACTAATTGTTCCATTAATGCTTCTCGATTTCATGAATTATCCGTTGCTCGAAAGTCTCCCATGATCGTGTCATTGAGCTTGAAAAACTAACTCTAAAGCGCATGATAAAGTTGAACAGGATGATCATGATAACTTGGTAAAGCAGTTTTCTAAATTAGAAGTTGAGCATCGGCTATGCAATTAAAATATCAACATCTAAAGAAAATGTTAAAACCTCAAATATCAAGACATCTTTGGATGTTCACGAATTTGATGCGGTTTTGAAATTAGCTAACGTGATGAGCAGATTCGAGCTCATTATAACACGATCGAAAGTTGAAAGCCCAAATTTCTCAATTAAAGGGTGAAATGAACAATGTGGTGGCTCCCAAATGCCTCCTCCTACAGATTCTCGGAATTCTCAAAATTTTCATCTTCAAAACTTGGTCCATGCTTTACAAAGGAAAATGAGAGTTTTCTAGAAGAAAATGGAAAGGTTAACGTCATTTCAATGAGTTATTTGAGTCAATAAAGTCACTCGTAATAAAAATAATGAACAAATTACTTCGTTGCAAAGGAAATTGAGAATCTGAAGAGTCGGGGTAAAAGGGAAAATGCCAATGACCAATGGGAGAATGGTGCATCAAGGTGCATGGTTGTAATAAATATGCTTTGTCTATGAAATATGTTCCTCCTCACCTTAGGAATAACAAACTTGCCACTCAAACATATTTCTCATACCTTAAGGATAGTCTAGAATGTCTCCGTGAGATTGTAGAAGAGGATAAGTTAGAGAAACCACTTGATAATGCAATTGGCCATGCATGCTTATATACCAAACGATCTCAAGAACTTCTAGAATGCTTAATTAAAATATGCCCTAAATCCCTAGGTGAGCAAGTCAACCCCTTGATACCCTGTTCTATGCCTAATGCCAAGTATACAAATCATTCAATGCCCAATGTTATGAATGTGAACTTTAGTAGGCCTTCAAATAGTTCGAGATCGGCACCTCGGCGTTAAGAAAGTGAACCTCAATGTGCCTTGAATAGTTCACATCAAAGACATCAAAGCAGGAAAGGCAAAAGTAGCAAAACCAACTAATGTTCCGTTCCTTCTACGGGAGTGTCGGTGACATTAAAGCGGCGGATCAAAGTCTCAAGGCAATACAAGGAATGATAGGGCCTCACAAGCTAAGAATGTGCATTGGAAGAAAGTAGAAGATCACCGTAGGAGAATTTGAATAAAGCGAATCGTGTTGATTCTAGTATTAGCCATAGGCGTCTTGTAATTAATTCAATTCTAATACTATTTGCAAACCATGTAATGATGTGCGTGAATTACATTACTAATCATGAATGTGGTGTGAATGCTTTGTCTATTGCGGTCAAATCCTGATTAATATTGTTAATGCAAAAATCATTCTAAGAAGGCTAAAAGACAAAAGCGAAAGAAAGTTAGAAAGCGGTGGAAACCCGGGAAGAACATTTAGTAAGATAGGTTATCAATGGATACCTATTGGCCATAAGGTTAATCGAGACAATGCCCACTGGAAAATGGATGCCCTCTTGGTAGAACTATTCCCTTAAGAAGTGAACATACTTTGAATAGGGCAAATACGGACACTAATATCGCATCTATTCATAACGACTCCATTGCCTCTATTTACGATATGGATGTTTCTATTTCGATGTGGGTGTTCCAATCACTGTTACTAACCAAATGGAACCCATTCTTGCATGGGGATCGATTATCCGATTATCCATTTTTATGCGTGTTCAACTACGGATCGTTCAAATCGTTACGTGGTACACGGACTCATTTGTTCCAAGCATATATTTGGAGACGGTCGTGGCTCATAAACCGTGAGTAAATTCATCGGGACGGTTAGATTGGGGAGCGACCATTTTGGAGCTATTATGGGTTATGGAGATTATGTGGTTGGTAAAGTGTAATCTCGGGGTATATTATGTGGAAGGTCTTGGTCATAATTTGTTCTCTGTTGGTCAATTACGTGATTCCGATCTAGAGGTGGCCTTTAGAAAACATACTTGCTTCGTTAGAGAACTTGATGGTGTGGAATTATTAAGAGGTACTAGTGGTTCTAACCTATACACCATCTTTATAGAAGACATGATGAAGTCCTCTCCAATCGCTTTGTCAAAGACTTCTAAAACAAAGTCATGGTTATGGCATCGTCGTCTCAATCACTTGAACTTGGCACCATTAATAACCTTTCGAGAAAGGATCTTGTCGGAGGCTTACCCGGACTAAAATATGAAAAAGATCATCTTTGTTCACTTGCCAATTGGGAAAAAGCATGAAATATGCCCACAAACCAAAACCCACAAACTCGATAATGGAAGTTCTTCATACCCTTCATATGGATGCATGCGAACCAATGAGAGTGCAAGCGATAAATGGGAAGAAATACATTATAGTAGTGGTTGATGACTACTCGATTCACTTTGGTTAAGTTTTGAGGACAAAAGATGAAACTACGAAGTCATCATTAAACTCATTAAACAACGAGATCCGACTCAACAAAATGGTTTGAATCGTCCGAAGCCGACAATGGGCGAGTTTGTTAATAAAGAACTAAATGAATTTTATGAAAGTGTTGGAATCCAGTCCTCAAAGAAGTGTTCCACGAACTCCTCAACGAGCGGTGTAGTTGAAAGATGAAATCGAACTCTTGTGGAAGCCATGAGAACAATGATGATTTACTCAAAGGTTCCAATGTTTCTATGGAAATTTGAAGCCATTGCCACCGCTTGCTACACCCAAAATCGTTCCTTATTCACACCTCTCATGGAAAAACTCCATATGAACTTGTTCATAAGCAGCTTGATCTCTCCTACCTTCATGTGTTTGGTGCCTTGTGTTATCCAACGAATGATGGTCAAGACTTAGGAAAATTAAGAGCAAAAGCGAGATATTGGAGTTTTGTTGGTTATGCACCAAACAAGAAGGGTTCTGAGAACCTACAACAAGAGAACCCAAAATATCATGGAAACAATTCATGTTACGTTCGATGGTGACCGGTCAAATGGCTCTGGACAATCGATTCTGGACCCGCACTTCAAAACAGTCCCATTGGTTCATCACTTGTACCAAACTCATCCCAATGAACTCCATATGTACCTCCAATGAAGATGATTTGAAGAAATTATTTTATCCGATGTTTGATGAACACTATGAGCCAAGTGCTAATGAATGTCAATTCCACAGAGGTGCTCATATCCCTATGAATGAAGTCAATCCTTGATCTCAATATCACTTAGTCAAGCGCTGCTGCGATCACTCTGTCTCATCAACAAATCATCAATCTTCAAATGTACATCATGGGCTGTTTACGGTATCAATGATGAAGTTAATCCTTTGCTACTCACGAAGATGATCCATTTGAAAACATATTTGCTCTAAATCATCATCGAGAACCATCTTCTTCAGGAGGCATCGACTCTGCTACTTGATCCTCAACAATGACCACATGAACACCTCGGAAAATGGACTCACGATCATCCATTAGACAACATCATTGGAAATCCTCTCGTCCGGTATCCACACGAAACAAGCGGCAACCGATGCCTTATGGTGCTTCTTCAACTCCGTACTCTCTAAGATCGAACAAAAGATGTTAAAACCGCCATGAATGAAGGCAATTTGGTTCAATGCTATGCAAGAAGAAATTCATGAGTTTGATCGACTTGATGTATGGGAATTAGTACCTACTCCAGTTGTGCTATGATCATTGCTCTAAAATGGATCTTCAAAGTGAAACTTGATGAGCATGGTGATGTGTTAAAGAACAAGGCTCGATTGGTTGCAAGGATACCGTCAAGAGGAGGGTATTGACTTTGAAGAATCATTTGCTCTATTGCTCGTGTCGAGGCAATCGAGAATCTTCTTGGCTAATCTGCAAGTAAGAACATGGTAGTCTATCGGATGGATGTAAAGGCAGGCGTTTCTTAACGGAGATCTTAAAAAGTCGTCTCGTCGACCAACTGAAGGCTTTGTGAATCGAGCATCCTATTCACGTTTATCGTTTGAAGAAGGCTCATGCGGTCTAAAGCAAGCTCAAGGGCATGGTATGATACACTATCAAAGTTTCTTCTATCTCTGGATTCGACAAAGGCGATTGATCCTACATTGTTCACCGAAAGTCGAGCAAACATTTAATTCACGTTCAAATTTATGTTGATGATATCATCTTTGCCTCGACCGACCCCGATGAAGTGTGACCGTTTTCAAAAGAAATGGGTTCTAAATTTCAAATGTCAATGATGGGACAAATGTCATTTTCTTGGGATTACAAATTTCACAAAGTCCGGAGGCATTTTTATAAATCAATCTAAATATGCAAATGAGATTTTAAAGAAATTTGGATTTGATTCTAGTGACCTGTTGACACTCCATAAGTGAGCGTACTAAACTAGATGAGGACCACTCGGGGATCATGGTAGACCAAACAAAATATCGTAGTATGATTGGATCACGATGTACCTCACGGCTAGTAGACCGGACATCTTGTTCATTTGTTTGCATGTGTGCTAGATACCGGGCTAAGCCTACTAAAAAGCACCTTGAAGCGGTTAAGCGGGTCTTCGGTATCTCAAGGAACCATCAATATGGGACTTTGGTACCGAAGGACACCGGTATGTCACTAACGACCTATCACGAATCTTGATCGTGCGGGATGTCAAGATACTCGTCAGTAAGTCTTGAGGTGCTCGGTTTTGGGTGATAAGCTTGTGGTGGTCTTCAAAAAAGCAAATGAGCACTTATATTTCATCTACGAGGTGAATACATAGCCATGTCATCTTGTTGCGCTCAAATCCTTTGAATGAGATCCCGATTATCGACTATGGCTTTGAATTGACAAAATCCTACTGTCTTGTGATAATAAAGTGCTATTGCTCTCTCATGCAACAATGTTCAACACTCGAGAGCAAAGCACATCGATATTCGACATCGCTTCATCCGGGAGCAAGTGGAAAGCGGTGTGGTGGAACTCTATTTTGTGAAGTCGAATACCGGTTAGCGAGACATATTCACCAAAGCTCTTCAAGAGAGCGTTTTGAGTTTATTCTTCCGACTTGGCTTGAAAAACCTTCAACGAAACACTCAAACGTCTTGAGGAGGAAGTCGAGAGTAAAGGTCTTCCTTCATCTATCTCTTGTAAATATTTTTTCGAAAAACAAAATACAAAAATATAAAACTTTCAAAAATCCATAAAAATTTAAAAAATCTTAAAAAAAAAATAAAAATTTGTCATGTTTTTCTCGATTCGATTATATCTACGGTCTTTGTGCTGTCATTCAAAGAATGACACGGGACTTTAGATGTTGTTCGAATTTAAAAAAATAAATAAATAAATAAATAAAAATAAAATAAAATATTTTTTTGGAGAAAGTTAAAAAATGGTTTATTGTCATTTGAGCGATAACCGCTTTTCAAAGAAAGAACGAGCCATGCTTTATCTTGGTTTTCAAATCTAATGCTACGATTCTTTAAACTAATCCTTACTATCTAATGAAAACTAATTGCTTTGATAAATAACTTGGACTTTATTTTTGGAAATCATTTGGACTTAAAGTGTGTCAAAATATCTATCTCGATCAACAACTTAGGTCATTGATTGAGGGTAAAATGATTTCAATTAAATTAAAAGTTATGTGTCATTCAATTGTTTTCAAAGATAATCATGCATGTTTAATCAATGGACTCCAAAGTCTCAAAATCGATCCTTATCGGTTAAAGCGCTTTCATAATCAAGTCACAATTCTCCTTAAAGCTTTCCAAATCAATTTAAATCTCTGAGATCACAAATCTCAAATGATTTGATAATTGTGATCGGGAGAACTGTGATTTAAATTGGATTTAATCGATAATTCGGTAAATAGTTTTATAAGGATGTACAAGCTCTCCTTCCACATGTGCCAAACTATTTCAAATTTTCTATGCACGGGTTGAGGGAGCATCTATCTTAAACCACAAGATACGAAATGTGATCAATTTGTTTCAATGTGCGATCTGTTCCCTCTTGTATGTGCAAAACTCTTTCAAACCTCAAGGCGCATATTGAGGGGAGCAAGCTTATGAAAACCTCATCCTCCCTTATATGCTTTATCTACTTGTTTTGATCGGGGATGTGATGTTGATATCTTTTAGAAAATGGTAATCAAAGAAGTTAATTCTTTCTCTTGCCTCCGTGTGCAAAAGCGATTTCACTTGATGCACATGTTGAGGGGAGCTCTTGTTCTAAAAATATCAAAAACAATTCGGTACAAAATGCTTTGATAATATATCATAAGTATCTGGATTGATTTTCAAATGGTTTTCAATTGGTTCCAATGGCGGATGAACAATACCAAATAGACCGACCAACTTTACTTTATGTATGGTGATATAAGGATGATAAGGTTAGGTATTTGTTCCCATGATCCGCTAGAACCGGAGGGATCTACCGAGGACAATCCACTAGATAGTGTAGAAGTCCTTAGGTATATTGAAAAAAGGAGAAAAATGAGATGTGGGAAGAGTGCGGACTAAGGCGAACTAGTCTTGGAATAAACCCAACAAGGTTCTAGTCATGAAGTCTCGGTAAGCTTGAAGGGGTTGAAGAATGAAAAAAGAATTGAATGTGAAAAGGGTGAAAAGAAATAGCCTCCATTTATTCAACCTTAGAGGCGAAACCGAGGTTCAATTCATATGCTCTTGGTGGTTACCAAGGTAACATCGGTATTGAAGACAAGACATCATGGACCCGGTGGACGACCGCACTACATCTTCCCAAACCACTCAAGTTCCTATTAAAAGGGCTTGTTTCATTCTCACGGGAACCTACATAATCTATCGACTTTCTCTTAGAGATTGTTGATATTGAAGAAGGAGACCTCTCCCTAGTCTCGACACGAGAACCAAATATGCACAAATTGAGTTTAGAGCCACGAGATCATCAATAAATCTCATTAGGACACTTTCAATGAAGACTCTCTGTTTCACACAATGTGGAAAGAGATTATATCTTGAGTCCTCGCATTATCCTTGTGGTATTGCGAACATCCGAGTGATATGCAAACATATTCACAATGAAGATGGAAAGCCTTGGAGCCAACATCAAACAAGCTCACGGTGGGTGGCATGTGAGATCTATTCTATAGATCAACCATGTGACAATGAGCGAGAAACAATGGGCGATTCAATCTTTGAATCAATCACGGTTCGAGTTATGGATTGCGGATACCTTTGAAATACGGTCATTGTCTTGAAAAACTCTTTTCTTTAGCACATCAGCTGTACTTATATTTCAAAATAAAGGTGTTTATGATTGATAATTGATTTTCATCAAAACCTTCGTTGTATTGCAAAAACAATTTCTAGATGCAGCGATACGATTGCTTTCAAATCTCTTTTCATCAATCGGTGAATCTCAATTATTTGGTTCGGTCCTCCGTGTTGTCTTCTTTGAGACGTTCGGTTTGAGAACGGCTAGAACACATTGCGAAACCTGTCAAGGAAATTCTTGAATTATACGATCACGAGCAATACTTGTCTTGATCAGCGGGGAACCATGGGCGTGTACCTCGATTCAACAAAAGTGATCAAAGACACTCTTGTGTGCTTTATTGCTAAGCTGTTTTATGCGGGAACACCCTCGTTTGCGGTGATCGAATGGGCGGTCAATCCACGACCGCATGCTCACACAACACATTCATTTCCAAAGAAATCATGATTAGTGCATCAATGACTCGATATTATCACTCCATATACCTTTCTGTTGTTGCCAATATCATGAATCAGCGAAAGCTTCGCTACTCGATGAGAAGATATCATGATCCGAATGTGAGCATGTCGGTCCGAAAGTCACAATATCACATTATACCAACACCACAATGGATGAGTCGAGATTGATGTTTGCCGATGATCTCAAAGCGGCTCAAAACTCATTATCGCGTGGATCGGTAAAAGACCTCCACTTGGTTTAACCAAACATGCAATGAGAAGAATCAATGACTACGAGCTTGAACAAAGTACTACACAAAGAATGCAAGAACAATTTTATGTAATATCTGTTTGTATTCAATGTAATTTTAGTATATGTTTGAGGTGACCTCCTTAGGGAGATTGTTAGGATTTAGTAAATCCAAGTATTAAAGAGTCGGTCACCTCTAGTATATGTAATCGTTAGTAAGCTCGTAGTCGTAGATTAATATAAGTTAAGTAGTATTTAGTTTAAGTAACACCGTGGAGGACAGACGGTCTTTACCCTGTATGCACGATCCACGGCCCGATGGGTGGCGTTTTATGTAAAGACTATAAATACTCTCTACCTTCAAGGTAGAGTTGGAGCTCATAATAAGATTTTTCTTTCTCTCACTAAAGTTCCCTAAACCTCTAACTTTCTCTCTAGAACTCATCTTGTCGCCTACTTTGGTTATAGTTTGATGTGTATGTGAAATCCAATATGTTCTGAGTTTGTATACGAAATTGTTTATTTGTTAGTTTTATTTGACTTAGCTAGGGTTTTAATTGAGTTGGGGTTTTAATTGGTGGTATTTGCGAGATCGATGTCTTTGCTCCCAAAATATTATCATTTTATATAGTTACATTGTGGTACTTTTGCAATAAGTGCATTGAGGAATGAAGTTATATATGTGATTTATTACAAAACTGTACAATCTACACTTGACTAAATTGTACAATACATTCATTGTAAAGAATGTGCATTTTTGGATGATTAGCAATGTCTGCCACAATATGTTTCAATGCATCATAATTAGTAGATTTAGTGTCTGGCACAATGTGATTCAATGCAGTTTTGTTACTAACTTTATAAGTAATTAAGTAGAATATGTTTTTGAGTAGTTTTTTTGTTCTTGTAGGATTATGAGGCGAAAATCATCATCAAAAGTAAACCAAACTACTTTTCTTTAATAAAATCCAAGTTGGATAAAAAATGAAGGAAGTTGTTTCGGAGAACTTGTTTCGGTAAATGGTTGGACCTTTCGTATTTTGACCACGAACCACATATGATAGATTATATTTTACAAAAACAATGTTCTCCGAATGACAAGAATTATGATATGCCGATTGTATATTATATGGAAGACCGTCCCCTACAATATGGTCGTCCAAAAGTTTCGCTTATCACTAGTTTTCATTTTGGAAATGTAAGTTTTGAAAAATATAGGGCTGGACACCTCAATTTTAGTTCAAGGGTTTTCCCAAAACATTTAGGTTCAAAAATTACAAACTTATATATTCTTGGTCTAATTGAGGATGAAGAGGCATTTGGTATTATATCGTGAAGATGCAATACGTCTTTGTCTATTGTTAGCTTTAGAGGTTATCTTCATGGGCATATTATTGGTTCGGGAAGTTGATGTTGGGATTTTAGAAATAAGTTAACCAATTAACAACCACTGATGCATAGCGGAATTGGATCTAGTTATCGCAATTAGGTTAACACGTAATAATAAACAATTAATGAATAAAAGGTAAAATAGAAACCTAACCTTTAAGTGGCGGTTGAGCATAAGTGTAATGAACAAGAAAACCAATACGAAACCCAAGTATCTAACTTAGACACCTCTACGAGTATCACACACAACATGAAAACCGTATCGTTCGATATAGAGCTAGTCGAAAGTATTAAAACCAATCAACCATTTACCACTTGAATATAACACGAACAAGAAAACCCCAAGACCAAACTTGATTTATGCCGTGATAAATTATGTCCGAGACGAGAAAACAAACAAGAAGGCTGCTGCGCCTCTTTACCCGATATCGGACAAGATGTACGATATATTACGATCGTTGTCAGAAATGCCAATTACGAACCAACCTTTTTCCTTCCTGCTGCATTCGATAACAAGGAACCAACAAGAAGACAACCAACAAACTCTAAAACTCTTGGATCAAATTAAGATGCAAGTTTAGGGATCAAATAAACCTTTGCAAACCCCAATCAACTTGATAACCAAGCGACTAAATTAGGAGCGGGGTAATATTCAATTTTGGATTAGTTTAGGATATTGATATATATATATATATATATATATATATATGTCGCATGTCGGGAGATTCGAGATAATCGTAGGGTGTTTGCATTTATAGCAAAGCTAATCAACCCTTGCATGGGTTTGAGTCTTGGTCAACAAGTAACCAAGCCTAAGCACCCTATTCTCCCTTTGCCTGATCAGTTGGAGTCGTCTAGGCCCAAGGCAAACCCATTTGTCCCAAGTTAATGTCAAAAACAGCCCATGGGTCGAATCAATGATCGGGTTAAGTTATATCATACTGGGTATAGTATATTCAAGTATTTATAATACGTTCAACACGTACACTCGTGTTTATCATGTGTGCCCCCATAGGCTCACACACTTTTAGTGTTTTGTCGTATTTACAACTCCACAAACCAACGGCTCCCACTTGGGAGTTGGTGTGTGGAATGGCACACAAAACTAACGACGGAAGCGCCTAGCAAATGCTCTCACTCCTTATAAACTAAAAGTATACGAGAATAGTTTTATAAAGGTTTCTCGATGGGATGGTCATTCAATGTCTTGCTTTAATCATCCTTTGTTATAGATACCGGTTAAACCATGGATATGGATCTTAAATCATTCCATACGGTTTAACCATTTAAAATCTCGTTATAGAATTTAATTAGATATACCAAATGTAATCAAGTATCATCTTGCATTACCCTTGGGTTCGACGAACAATTATCTTATTAATTTTGGAGGCGGCATGGTATCTTCTGCGCATATCAAGTGGAGTAACAAATCATTTATTGACTACAAGTGTTGTGGATGTTGCTTCACATCACTCGAAATATAGCCTTTATAACTACCTTATTCATATAGCGTTTTGCGTATACTTACAAAAGTAATATCCACATATGAGAACTTTCTTGTATCTCAAGTCTAAGGACGATTTTAACAACTCATTTTCAATATTTTACTTATGACAAGGATCCAAAGTAAATGTTTGAAAGTTGGGGTATCCAATATGCATCTCTAGTGAATACATATGAGTTTGGCGGGAACAATCAACATTCTAGTTAGGATATAACCAACACTCACATTTGCCTTACATAACAATATTCCCATATTGTTAACCGACAATAGACATATTTTGAATAATAAAATCATTCAAGGATTAAACATGCAAATATAGAATAACAATTATTATATGAATGAATAACAAATACCAAGTGATAACGCCTAAAAAGAACATGTTTTTAGTAGCGTTATTGTTGGTTTTGTGCATGATAATTGGCTATATTTACTCATAATTGTTGAAAAGTGCAAAAGATGCATATTGTGTATGTATATGTAGCCAGGTATCACAAACGATGAAGAAATGAAGTTTTTATGCATATTTGGAGAATTCCCAAGGAAGGAAGTAGAACAAGGAAGCTTTTGGACTCAATGATTAGGAAGCGCAATGATTTCTAAGTATCTGACAAGGAAAGATCAAGTTTAGCCTTGGAAATCATCGGTGAGAACAAAGAAAGAGGCATGAACCAAGAAAGTCAACAAAGTCAAAGCGAGGCACCCAACCGTTCGGTTGGAGCCCATAACCGATTTGGTTGGGCGATGGTCAAAATGCAACCGATCCGATTGCATCGTAACGGTTCGGTTGCATGGATAGTTACACAAAAGCGCATTTAATGTTGCCTTAACTCCCATAATCATTGGGGCGATCATTTCTTGTTATTAACTTGTTGGGAGCGTTTTGGCGATTATAAAGTCTCTTTGGCTATATATTGAACCTAGACTTAGTTTACTAGGTGTGACACAACCCAAAGTGTAATAGTTTACACAAAACTATTACCAACAGTTTATTCATCCCAAAGTTTAGTATTCCTTTGTAAAAGCGTCCGGGAGGTTGGAGAGCAATTCTCATCCATTGTTTTGATTATTTGGAGTTATACGGTTAAGCTAGGTGATTGGGCGTGTGGTTGCTATAAGCCACGATTTCTAGTTCTTGTAATCGAAAAAGTTTAGGTATTCTATGAACTTTGTTATGGATTTCTATTCTCTTGAGTTATTGGAATTACTTTGTTATTTCTTGTGTTTTGTTATTATTATCATGGAGTAGTTTTGAATATACTTGTGTGTGAGGATGTAGAAATCATACTAGTGTTCTCATATATGATGCATGTATATATGATCTTGTTTAAATGAGTTTGTTGGAAAAATACTAGTCTTGTTTGATTTGTCGATAAAACATGTTTTAAGAAAAAGGACCGAAAGGATTTCTCTTGTGTTTTATTCCAAAAGTTAAGTGACAAACTAGTATGGGGATATGGTGATTGACAACCACCATGTTTACTTATTAAAACAAGACTAGAAACATTTTCATCACGAAGGTCGAAAGATTCGTAGGAGCGAGTTTAATAAGAACATTTTACAAACAAATGGATTTTCTAAAGGATAATCATTAGGATAAGGACCGAAAAGGATTACCTATATGTTTTGTTCTTAGAATGATTTTTGCAACATAAACCATGGTTGGAAATCATTTGCTTATGATTTGTGCATCACATCAAGAGTTTACACCAAGTCTTCATGAACACTTACTATGATTGCCTATAGAGTACACACAGTATATATATTTCTTTATATTGAATTTCACTATAACATCACTTTGGAAGGAGCCATGATAAAGCTTTCTTGTTACTAATCTTTTAAAACAATTTCAAACACAAAATCTCTTGGGACGATCTCGACTTACCCACCTTTGCTATCATGACAGTATACTTGCTCGTATGTGCTTATAGTATGATAAAAATCGTGTTAATAAATTTTTAAAACTTGCACACGGTAAGAACATCAAGTTTTTGGCGCGTCACGGGATTTTGGTTTCTAAGCAATTTTATTTTGTTAAGATTACGTAAAATTGGTAGATTTTAAAATTAATTTCGTGAAGAGTAAATTTTTTTTTGGTTTAGAGGCTAACCGATCCGGTTAGTGCTCTCGAGAAAATTTTGTCTTTTGATTTTCATAGTTTTAGTTTATCCGTTGATTTGTGTTATAGTTTATAGATTAATTCTTGTCATTTCGATTTTTATAGATTATCTCTTAGGTTGTTTATGCTTTTCTTAGATTTTAGCTTTTCTCTTATTTTAGTTATTTTAGTTTTATTTACTTTTTAATTAATTGTCTTAATTACGATAATTAGAAATAGTTAATTTTCAATTTTTATGGTTTTAGTAGTCTTAATGAGTAGTTTAATAGAATTAGTTAATATAGTTTTCATTTAATAACTTAATTAATTTTATAATTAATAAGGATAATGAGTAGTCTCAATTAATTAAGAGTTTAAGTACACTTAATAGTTTTTAATTTTAATTAATTTCTGAGGTTTTATAATTAAAAAAATAATAATTTATTTTTAGAAATCAATCCAACCGTTCGGTTGCAACCCATAACCGGATCGGTTGGACGCGTTGGTTAAGTTTACCACCAACCGAATCGGTTGGTGAGCCAACCGATCGGTTGGAGCTCTCGATAAATATTTTCTACTTTTAAATTTTGAGTTTTAGCTTGTGTTTTCGGTTTTGTTAAGTGTCTTTACTTGCTTAGTATACGTTTCTATAGTTTTCTTTTGTTTTACTAACTCTAATGCTAATGATTTGGATTTTGTTTTGGTTTTGTTTTGTCTTGTTAGATAGTTATTATGGATAGTTTAAGCGGAATTTACAGGTACCTTCGTAACTTGGATGAGATGTTCAAAGACACGGGAGTTCGTTGGAGAAGATTGGAAATATCTTAGAAGGGAGTAATAAGGTTTGGGGATTGATCTGATTAGTATGGAAGAAAGCGGGTGAAAACAAAGTTCAACTTCCTAAGAAGGGAAGAGTTGTGGTATTCACACAAGCACCTTTAACGGAGTATGATTCGCCACTTATGAGGTTTGGTACACCTTGTAGTGTAGAGGGGTGAGTGCTTGGGATGCATGACTAAACATGGCCTATGGTGAAAATTACATTGTGGAAAAAGTTCTTGATCAAATTGGTCATGTGCGTTTGGATTACGAAGCTTACGGAAGAAGAATGGTTAAGAATCTTAAGGTTAACATTCATGGTCAAATTTTGAAGCGGATTTTGTTGTCTTGGAAGAAGGGCAGCGATGAGCCCAATGTATGTTTTGGGCGGGATTTTCTTGTAACAACCAAATGCCAAGTGGATTTTGCCTTGGGGAAATGAGGATCAATATCACCGATTTGGAAGAAGAAAGGGGTGAATGAGATGCTTGTAGAGTTATGTGCTAATATGGAAAAGGAAGATGTGGAAGTCGTAAAGATGGGGAAGGCAAATAGGAAGAAAACCTCATCCAACAAATTAACTCCTACCACATCAACCAATAAAACAAATGACTACACACCTTCACCACCTACTACACCAAACACTTTCAAACCGTTAACCCAAGGACAAAAAGAAGCTATTTTGAAAAACCTTGAACAAAAGTTTCTTGAGCTAAATGAGAAAAAGCCGGTGATTGAGGTACTACAAGATTACGTTCTCTACCATAAGAAACTAGATGCGGTGATGCTAGCAAGAGCAAGATTGGAGGATAAAGATCTATAGGAGGAGGATAGAGATAGGATTTTATTTAGAGGTATGCCACGTAAGGAGAAAGATCGGGAATTTTGTTTTGCCAATTAAAGTGAGCAGGACCACAGCGAGTGTATGCCTTAGCCGTCTGGGTTCAAGCGTTAATGTTATGCCTATCGGTTTGTTGCTAGTTGTTTGGAGTGTTGGATTGTTTTTGATGATTATGAAGAAACTACACTTTGTCTATAGTATGTACCATTCTCCAACAAAGATGAAGGAGACGTCTTTCTCATTTGTTATTTTTATTTTGGTGTATGCTTACACTAAGTGTGGGGGAACTTGTTAAAAAAAATGTGGTTATAGCCAATCAGCTATATGAAGAATATTGATTAGCCAATGAGCTAAATTGAGTTATACATATATTTGGAGATCGATATGAGAAGAGGAAGAAGATATAATCATTTTCGGGATTGTGGTTTGGCTAGCAACATGGAGGTTTAGACTTGACTTTATTTTCTTTTAACACCAATTTCATAAACCATCACAGGCCTTATCCATACCTTTTATAAACCCAAGCCTTATGATATAACCGAATAAAAGCCCTCTTTGATGAATTTATTTTCTTTGTTTTGATACTTGTACAATGTTAGGAATTAGAAAATTCCATAGTGAAGTGTCGGTCACCCCAAGTATTATCTAGCATAAGTTAGCTCGTAGAAATATCATTAGTTACGTTATTTGTTAGTTTATTAGTTAGTTATTAGCGTAGCTTAGTTTAGTGCAACACCGTGGAGGAAGGACGGGTCTTTACCCTTGTATGCACGATCCACAGCCGATAGGAGGTCGTGTATTGTGTAGTATAAATACCCTTCCATCTATGGAAGGGGTGGTGCTCTCATTTTAATCTAACCTTTCCTTTGTGTAAACCTCTAGCAAGAACACCCTCTCTATCTACTTTCTCTCTAATGACAAACATGTATTTTGATCATCCAAGACCACCGAATCATCAACACAATAAATATTCGATCCTTCAATTGGTACGAGCCTAGGTTTTATTGTTTTGGTGATTCATATGGTTTTATATGGTTTGTTGTATGTGGTTTATACGGTATTGCGTGGGTTGATGCATGTTTTGTTGTCGTTCGATTTTGTTGTTGTTTTAAGGATGTTATAAATCTGTTTTGTCATGAATCTCTTTGGTATAACTTGGTGGTGCGGTTTAACACGCTAAGGTTAAAGTTTTATGTTGAAGCTGTTTTAAACATGATTCTTACTAGCGACTTGTGGTATTTTCTTGATAGCAACTTGTGGTCAAAAATGACATTGTCCCAACATGTACACATTTACATCCCAAAGTTAAGTCGGTGGTCATATGGTAAGATTTTTATGGTCCAAACAGTTTATCTCATATCATCTTTTTGACTTTTGGTACCATTTACTGCGTATGTAGTGGTCATATGGTCATATCATTCAAAGGTCAAACATGGGTCAAAAGCGGTTATATGCGGATTTTGGGTTTAGTATGAATATGGTCGGAAAAGAGGTCGGATAACTCATCGTTAAATGTCAAAAGTCTTGGTAGCGAGTTGGGTCATTCTATCTAGCGACTTAGTTCTGTGGCGACTTGTCTTTACAAGTTGTCTAGATGCATTGTATTTGGTAGCGACCTAGTTAAACCCTTGACCTAGCGACTTATATTGATAAGTTAGCGATTGAAAGATGAAGAAGATAGCGACTAGACTAATCCGTTTTGACTATTGAGTCTAGCGACTTGTGTTTAAAGAAATCTGTAGCGACTTGGGTTTTTAATCGTAGCGACTTGACAAAAGAATAAAAGGCTTAGCGAGTTGGTTGTGTAAAAGGTTTAGCGAGTTGGTGTTGTAAAAACATGTAGCGACTTGTAAAAGGTTTAGCGACTTGACACTACTACTCTAGCGACTTATATCAAGAAAAGCATAAGCAACTTGGTTCAATTATCAAATGCTACGTGTATACTTGTAAGAAAATGTCAATAGCAACTTGACTCAATATACGAAAGGATGAAGAAGAATGACCACAAGACCACGACCATCTTCTATACCATATACCAAGTACAACTATCGACCTCAGTTTCATTAAAACATCACTGGTCCTTATTCATCAAAAGTAAACAATTTGTCTCGAAGTAATATCATCAGTCCATACTTTAAACATTATTTTTCATATCTCATAATATCTACATGACCTCAAGTTATCACATATCAGTTCAAGTTAAACAATACATTCAACATAATCCAACATCCACGTCCCAAACTTAGACATACTAAACCAACTCTCTCGACACAAGCACAAATCAGTAACATTAACTAATTTTGGTTTGATCTCAGAAAGACTCGTGTTACTCAAGGAGTTACATGACCTCTAAGGGTCTTAACACGAATTACTCTTCATTGATTATAAGTGTGAAGCCAAGCTCCTCGTTAATATCCGAACTATTAAAGAACGATTGTTAACAACTTTGTTACAATCCTTCCTTTAGTTCGTTTAGACTCAATAAAACTCATTTCTAATGAAAGAGATACCTACCCGTGTTTGTTATGATCTCACCTCGTTGCAAACCCTTTAACCATCCACGTGGCTGGGTCTAACGAACCTTGTCTCAAACCAACCCTGTGGCGAGATTAAACGGTGATAGGTGTCGAATTATTGATCTATCTTGTGAGGAGGCGGATTTTTAATGAGAATTAGGGTGTGGTGTTTGAAGGTGTGAGGCGTGATGTATGAGTGAGGAAGAGGCGTTAATATTGAGGAGGTTTATTAGGGTTTGTGAAAGATTGTAAGGTGAGATAAGTGGAGTCTTATACCACGAAATATTAGGGCAACGGATATTTTATGGGCTTGATCTTGTGTCACGATCAAAAGGCGTTTGGATCGGGTGGATAATCGATATGGACTTGGGTTGTTGGTCATTGGGCGAAATTTTATGCTAATACTCCTCATGGGCCAAAGCGCTTATGTTATGCTACCAAAATGTGGTCTTGGATGTAAGATATATTCGTGAGCCAAGGTCTATGTGTGATTGTAACATATTTGAGATGGATAAATGAATTAAAAATATGGATACATAAGTGATAAGAATCGGTGGTATTTTGTTCGTGTATCTCGTCTCATTTGAATCGGCTTGGAATTTATTGTGGGATACTTGGTTTTGCAATTATCATGGGCTTCCTTATGCATTTTGTGATTATATAAGTCTTGGATTTAATGAGCCGTGAGAGTATTGGATTGTCGTTATAGGATTTGAATTGGATTGGGCTCAATGGATTTGGATTGGGTCTCACGGGTTTAAGCAGATAAACGGGCTCAAGAATTGTGTAAATTGGGCTTAATCTTATTTTTATGGACCCGGTCGTTTGTGCCTAATTGAAAATGGTAGCTTTATGTGCTAATATGTGAATTTTGAATAGGAGATTTGATGATGACATGAGATTTAACGATGAGATCGTGATGATTCTTGATGTGAATTGATGAAATGATGAGACTTGTTGCTTTATGGTTTAATTCTTTGGTATATACTATGTCACGAAGAATATTATGTCACGGCTTGAAGTGTTTAATTGAACAAAGTTGACTACGGGGTTGTTTGGACGGTATTTCTTATTTGAATTTGAAGTGAGGTTGTCCGGGCGCGTTTACTTATTTTGTCTTCTTTCTTTCTACCCTTCCGCGAAGATGACTTGTTTGGGCGTTTATAGAAGGTGATAAAGACTTGGCTATTTAATTACGGTTGTGATTCTTTCTTGCTTAACCCACAACGTAACTATCACTTCGGTGTCTCACTCAGTTGAGAATGTCAAGAGGTTTTGTACATTGGGTACACCGTTTCTTTTTGATCGGTCCCAAACGGTCAACCCAAATTAACCAGGTGAATGGTCAACAAGAGTCAATCACTTGAGAACACAAAGCAATTATCCAGGAGAGTTTAGTGTTTCCCCGGGTCGTTAAGTCCCAACGAGGTGTGTAAACTGAAATACAACGAATCTGTGATCGGGTGAATATTGAACAGGAAAAGGTTATGATTGATTTTACACTAAGGAATCTGAATCTATTAAAGACTTTGAAGTCATTTTAATTCTATATTTAAAATCGATTAACGTTTAAAACCTAAAACATGTACGTATACTGAAAAATATGCAATTTAAGTCTACGGGTACAAAACTAATTTTCCTACATTCTACATGACAAAAAAATAATTTTAGGAAAAAGCCGGGTATTTCTTTCTACTTTTATTTTATTTTCTACGAATTAAAAACTAGATTTAACTAACTAATTAATTAAAAATACTAAATGATTTTGGAAAAATCTGAAAATTTCACAAAAACTACTATGTTGTATACTAAGCCTAAGAAAAATAAGAAAACATGTGCTTGTTTTGGAAATAAGCCACGAAATAAGCTAGAAAAAAGCTTTAGCTTAAAACTGCAAACTTAGTTAAGTAATAAATGTTGCAAGTTAAAACACAAGAAAGACCCAAGGGCAATTGGTCATCCAGGTACACACTATCACTCTCAAAGGTGGGAGGTCTCGGGGTTCGAGCACCTCTCCACCTTTTGTTATTTTTGGTTTAAGCTGTGTTTCAAAAATCCTTAAATAACTCGTTTATTCTAATGTTAAACAAAGATTACGAAGCACGGTTGGTCGAGTTGTGTGTCTTTGTGTGCGTCATGCTGAGTGTTTGCATGTCTTGGGTTCAATTCACGAAATTTGTCACATTTTCCACTTATTATTTTTTTTAAAACTTAACTAGTAATCAAATATAAGACTTCTTTACAAAAACATGAACTTGGAAAAATGACAATGAGCTGTGTAAGTTCTAAATATAGCAGCAGATTTAAATGACTACACAAGAGGGTCTGTTTGGGATTTGATGCAACTAAAGGACATAATAGCTACACAAAAAGCTTGACAATGCTAAGCTACTGAGTGCTTAATCTAAAATATTAAAGAAACACTAAAAGGAACTAAATAAGCAATCAATGAGCCAAATAAGCAAATCATAAGAAAAGTAGTCATGTGCTGCTGTTGTACAGTGGGTAAAAACAGCCCAAACGGCCTATTAGGAGCTTAAAAAGAAGCTACTACAAATACTCTAAAGCACCTAAATAAGTTAAACATATAAAATATGAACTAAGAGGAGTCTAAAAAGCTAAATGGAAGCTAAATTGAGGCTGCTGTATGGACTGTTTCTGTTGTATCTGATGCAAAACCAAAACAGCCCCACGTGGGCTTTAAAAGCTCGTAAACGAGCCGCTAGCGGGCTCCCAAAATACCAAATAAGCCAAGATAGTTATTAACCTCACAGCTAACTCACTAATTGCAATAAAAATTTGTCCTAAATCTATCCTTAAGACTCATAAATCTAAGCTAGAAAAGTACCTAATGCTGCTGTAACACTGGACAAACAGTCCCACAAGGGACTATTGTAGCTTATAAATAAGTCACATGAGAGTTCCAAATTAAAAACTAAGCCACTGCAAATCTTACTCAATCTACTATCTAGTTGCAAAAACAAAACTAAGTCCTTAACCTAACTAGAAACTACTTAATATTAAGCTAAAGAGTGACTACGGGGATTGCAAAACGATTACATAGAGCATTGGTTCAACTGATTACCTTTGAAAATTCAGCTAAAGTCTTGATTTTGTGGCAACCATCACTTATGCAAGCATGAATAAGCTCCAAATTTCCTAATGCAAGACGCAAAGTGGGTCAAAAGTGAGTTTTGACCCACCAAGCTAACTGACCCAAACGCACATTTTAAAAACAGTTGAGGATCTTGAAAACTCAATTAACCCAAAGTTTGTGAAGTCGTCTATGAAGACTCAATTCTTATAACTAACGAAGATGACTAAACAGTTTAAAAACCAAAAACAAGTGAACTTGTATTAGAACTCAAAGCAATCTGTGAATGAAGAACTAAAAAAATAACATTTGCATAAACTTGAATAAAGAGTACAGGACTTGAAAACTTAAAACATTACAACTAAAACTGAATTTAAAGGATGACAATAAAAGAAAATTACAATCAAAGTAAATGGGACTAGAACTTGAATTTTTCTAGACTAGTTTACAATGATCTTCACTGCTTCTATTTATACAAAAGAAAAAAGTACTAAAGTCTTCAACTTTTCTCAGTTGTGTTTTCTTTGTGTTGATCCAAGCCATCAAGAGTTAGGTACTCTTCAAAACAATCCGAGCCATCCATGGGGTTGTGTATGTCGGAGAAGGAAGAAAGAGGAAGGAAAAAGGTGGGGGGGTCGTGGGTATGTGAGGAGGTTGAGTGTTTCGGAGAAATGATATTGTTATGCAGGACGAGGGACGGAGGAGGAAGTGATGGGTTGGTGTTGTGTTGGGTTTTTTTATTTGTATATGGTTTGGATTTGGAAGGAGGAAAAAGGGTAGTGTGGGATGGGGTTAAATGGGTTGGTCAATGTGAAGGTTTATGTTTTTCTTATTTGTGGTCCGATTTTGGATTTGGAATTAATGCACAAGGACCATTCTTGTAATTTGGCAAAACTTGAGTGACCAAAACTGTAGTTTTCCAAATTTCATCATAAGGACTAATTATGACAAGATTAATTTTCCCAAGGACCAAAAATGATAATTTTCAAATTAAAAATGTCCCGGGGTAATTTTTGTCAATCTTTAAAATTCCAATGACTCAAGTTGTCATTTTGCAAAACTAGACTTTATAAGGCTAAATTTGACAACTTAAAAATTCTGAGGGCCTTTTATGAAAATTACAAGTTTTGAATAACCGAGGACTAGATTTTTACAATTATTGAATAAAACAGTCTAAATATTTTTTCATCTTTTGAGACTTTTTAAAGTGTTTTTTTGGTTTTGCGATCTGAAGGAACAAAAATGATGAGTATTTACACTCATCAATCCCCACACTAAACTATTGCTAGTCCCTATTAATCTTTTGTGAAAACTTAATGGATTTGAATCTCTTTACCAAAATCCATTACTTACGGAGTAGCCAATTGTTTGAGTTCAAGTAAGAACATTGGTACAATGATAACCAAATGATTTTGAGCAAATCACCGACTTTCAACGGTTTTGATTTGTCTTTACGAAGCCGTTTGCTTGGACTAATAACTCTTAGATAAAATATCTTTGGTGAGTCGATTACCAATTATGGTTTTCAAGCGCCTTTACCACAAGCCATAAACTTGCGGGCTAGCCAACTCTTCACTAATTAAAGATATGGTGGTGAACACCATACAATTTTGGGCAAATTGCAAGCCGTCAACGGTTGAGATATCTTTACCAAGAGCCGTTTGCTCTGGATTAGCCAATCCTTTTGTTTATTAGACATGGCGGATGATAATCAGAAGGTGAGTAAGTGCAAAACACTTACTCAAAAAAAAAAAAAAAAAAAATTAGGCCAAAATGGGGAATTGGGTGGTATAATTACATGATAAAATTCGTGAGAATTCCCCCCACTAGAAATGAATATTGCCCTCAATATTCAAAGTACCTCTTGATTATGCGAAACATAGAACGTAAAGGGAAATACCACGGCCATTTTTGAAATTTTTGATATATACACATTTTTTTAATTGAAACTTATATACAACGTGTGGGCAACTCCCCACACTAGGGTGGTACAAACGGGTGAAAACCCATGTTTAACTCTTGTTTTTGATTACCGAGTCGCTAGCTTGACTCGACCCAATTAATTTGTTCATGGGGAAGCGGTGGAAGAACAATCTCCATCGGACTTTCATTCAAAATGTTTGTATAAACATTGAAATACGTGAAAGTTCCACACCGATGAGATATAGAGAGCAGACTCGGCTCACAAATGGCACATGGAAATGCGGGGTCAAAGATGGTATCTTCACTCCGAATGAGTGAAGAGAGAAGAAGTCACGGATAGGTAAAGAAAGAAAGAAAGTCATGATGAAAATCATGACTAACTCATCTTCATCCATAGGAGAATCCATAATTTCGATATTATGAATCTCATCATTTAAGCTCACGTGATCAAGACAAATCCGGGTGTGTCATGATCAAATTGGAAGTTATCATACTCCGTGGAGATATGATATGAGTGAGTTCATGGCGAACTCCTCGTGAAGAGAATCAATCACAAGATGTAAATCTGTGAATTCTTGTTCCATTGTAGACTCATCACTATCCTCAATCTGAGTATCAAAGAGTGGATTCTCGAAATTAAAGTGACTTGAGTCGAATTCAAATAGAGGATTAGTGAGAGTTGTTTTGAGCGCTTCAGAACAAAGTGATCAACATTCTCTATTGAATTTGTTGGGATAAGAAGTGAGTGAGCGATCATTATAAGGGAGACTTTCAATCTCTCCCGGATCGGCTTGAAATCAAAGAGACCATCGTCACTTTTCGATGAAAGTGGGTGATGTGAGTGAGTTCATCGGTGAACTCCTCAAGAAGAGGATCGGGCTCGTGGGAGTGATGCCTCAACATACTCGATGTTTCCATAGGAAGCACAATCGTCGCTAAGATCGGAGAAAGTTTCAAAATGATCTTTTGAACACTCAAGAGGAGAAGAGAATCACACATATGATCGAAGTTCCTGTGACTCTCTCGGGATTGGGACAAGGTTCTCAACACTAGACTTTATGAATTCGTCCGATTCCTTTTCGTGAACGGTGTCAAGATGCTCGTCCCCATGCTCGGAGAGTGAGTGGGAATATCGGGTGTGATAACAACGGTGAGGGAGTTGAGAAGGACTAGCATACATATGTTTTACAATTTCCATTTGTTCTTACGCTAGTAATTCCATCATAGTCTTTTCTCCCCGATTTTTCATGGAAGGAATTTCAATGATGAACTTGATGAACACATACAAAATTGGCGAATATCAAGGGTAACTTCATTATCATCGTCATCGGGAATGAAAGCGGAATCGAGCTAGATTTGGCTGCTTTTGTATTTTAATTAATTCCCTAATAGAGTTTTCACGGCAATCTGGGAATCTAATTTAGCGACCGCTCTTGACTAACAATTTTCCATGGATTTTTGATTTGGATTATCTTGGGAATGTTTACATTCCTTCAAATCTTCACTAAATCCAAAGATCAAGGAGAAGATTTTGAGGAAGTGGCTTAGGGTGAGGTGGTGCACGATTCACTTGGTACTTGTAGAGGTTGGTCATGATCTGAAGAGTCGTAATTGTTACAAGGAAATGGATTCCTTGTTTGACAATCGAGCTAAAGTGAGGACCTCCACAATACTCACAACATAAAGCCGATGTGGCCATGTGAGTCATATGTGTTGTAGTCATAATTGTTATCGGGAACACGCTCATAGACAAGCGTGTTTCCGATTGACAATCGAAGCTGAGTGTGAACCACCACGGTACTCACAATGATAAAACTACGAGTCTCACAATGTGGTGGTGATGGAATAAATCGGTTGTGTTATGGTAGGAATAGGGATCACGGTTATAAACGGACCCGTTTCACGATTCCACCATGCCACAACCCAGGGCAATTGCCACCATTATAAGGACCACCACACCATTGACAATCAAGAGGGTGATGACAAGACATAGAAAGAATCAAAGGTTTCTGAGAGGGGTTGGGATGAAGAATCAAAGATGTGAGATGGTAAAGATGGATATTTTGGTATTTTTGAAAAACATTTTGTAAAAATAAGAAAGAAAATCTTTTGGGTTTTGTGTTTGTTGGCCGATTTTAAAATGTTTTGGGAACCGTTTGTTTTATATAATAATAATAAGAAAATATGAACAAGGATGGTAAATATACAATGGATGTATATTCAACAACACGATGCTTCAAATTAGTAGTGAACGCACACACCTCCCCGCGGCAGGGCCAAAATTTGATCGGTCCCAAACGGTCAACCCAAATTAACCGGTGAATGGTCAACAAAGTCGATCACTTGAGAACACAATGCAATTATCCGGAGAGTTTAGTGTTTCCTCGGTCGTTAAGTCCCAACGAGGTGTGTGTGGCGAAATACAGCGAATCGTGATCGGGTGAATATTGAGCAGGAAAGGTTATGATTGATTTTACACTAAGGAATCGAATCTATTAAAGACTTTGAAGTCATTTTAATTCTATATTTAAAATCGATTAACGTTTAAAACCTAAAGCATTATGCATTATCTTGAAAAATATGCAATTTAAGTCTCTGGTACAAAACTAATTTTCCTACATTCTACATGACAAAAAATAATTTTAGGAAAAAGCGGGTATTTTTTCTACTTTTATTTTATTTTCTCTGAATTAAAAACTAGATTTAACTAACTAATTAATTAAAATACTAAATGATTTTGGAAAAATGAAAATTTCACAAAAACTACTATGTTGTATACTAAGCCTAAGAAAAATAAGAAAACATGTGCTTGTTTTGGAAATAAGCCACGAAATAAGCTAGAAAAAGCTTTAGCTTAAAGCGCAAACTTAGTTAAGTAATAAATGTTGCAAGTTAAAACACAAGAAAGACCCAAGGCAATTGGTCATCCGGTACACTATCACTCTCAAAGGTGGGAGGTCTCGGGGTTCGAGCACGCTTCTCCACCTTTTGTTATTTTGGGTTTAAAATGTGTTTCAAAATCCCTTAAATAACTCGTTTATTCTAATGTTAAACAAAGATTACGAAGCACACTTGGTGGTTGTGTGTCTTTGTGTGCGTCTGACAGTGAGGTTGCGGGTCTTGGGTTCAATTCACAGGGCATCACATTTTCCACTTATTATTTTTTTAAAACTTAACTAGTAAACAAATATAAGACTTCTTTACAAAACATGAACTTGGAAAATGACAATGAGTGTGTAAGTTCTAAATCTGATGATTTAAATGACTACACAAGAGGTGCATTTGGGATTTGATGCAACTAAAGGACATAATAGCTACACAAAAGCTTGACAATGCTAAGCTCTTGAGTGCTTAATCTAAAATATTAAAGAAACACTAAAAGGAACTAAATAAGCAATCAATGAGCCAAATAAGCAAATCATAAGAAAAGTAGTCATGTCTTCATTTATGCGATTGGTAAAAAAAATTAAACGGCCTATTAGGAGCTTAAAAAGAAGCTACTACAAATACTCTAAAGCACCTAAATAAGTTAAACATATAAAATATGAACTAAGAGGAGTCTAAAAGCTAAATGGAAGCTAAATTGAAATTTCTTGTATATTTTTTGTTGTATCGATGCAAAACCAAAACAGCCCCGTGGGCTTTAAAAGCTAAGTAAGCGAGCCGCTAGCGGCTCCCAAAATACCAAATAAGCCAAGATAGTTATTAACCTCACACTAACTCACTAATTGCAATAAAATTTGTCCTAAATCTATCCTTAAGACTCATAAATCTAAGCTAGCAAAGTACCTAATCTTTCTTGTAACCTTTGGACAAACAGTCCCACAAGGACTATTGTAGCTTATAAATAAGTCACATGAGAGTTCCAAATTAAAAACTAAGCCTTTGAAAATCTTACTCAATCTGCTATCTAGTTGCAAAAACAAAACTAAGTCCTTAACCTAACTAGAAACTACTTAAAATTAAGCTAAAGAGTGACTACGGGAATGCAAGAACAATTACATAGAGCATTGGTTCAACTGATTACCTTTGAAAATTCACTAAAGTCTTGATTTGTGGCAACCATCACTTATGCAAGCATGAATAAGCTCCAAATTTCCTAATGCAAGTATGAAAGTGGGTCAAAAGTGAGTTTTGACCACCAAGCTACTTGACAAACGCACATTTTAAAAGCAGTTGAGGATCTTGAAACTCAATTAACCCAAAGTTTGTGAAGTCGTCTATGAAGACTCAATTCTTATAACTAACGAAGATGACTAAGCAGTTTAAAACCAAAAACAAGTGAACTTGTATTAGAACTCAAAGCAATATGTGAATGAAGAACTAAAAAATAACATTTGCATAAACTTGAATAAAAGTACAGGACTTGAAAACTTAAAACATTACAACTAAAGCTGAATTTAAAGGATGACAATAAAGAAAATTACAATCAAAGTAAATGGGACTAGAACTTGAATTTTCTAGACTAGTTTACAATGATCTTCATTCTTCTATTTATACAAAAGAAAAAAGTACTAAAGTCTTCAACTTTTCTCGGTTGTGTTTTCTTTGTGTTGATCCAAGCCATCCAAGAGTTAGGTACTCTTCAAAACAATCCGAGCCATCCATGGGGTTGAGTATGTCGGAGAAGGAAGAAAGAGGAAGGAAAAAGGTGGGGGGTCGTGGGTATGTGAGGAGGTTGAGTGTTTGAGAGAAATGATATTGTTATGCAGGGACGAGGGACGGGAGGAGGAAGTGATGGGTTGGTGTTGTGTTTTTTTTTATTTGTATGTCGGTTTGGATTTGGAAGGAGGAAAAAGGGTAGTGTGGGATGGGGTTAAATGGGTTGGTCAATGTGAAGGTTTATGTTTTTCTTATTTGTGGTCGGTTTTGGATTTGGAATTAATGCACAAGGACCATTCTTGTAATTTGGCAAAACTTGAGTGACCAAAGCTGTAGTTTTCCAAATTTCATCATTAGACTAATTATGACAAGATTAATTTTCCCAAGGACCAAAATGATAATTTTCAAATTAAAATGTCCGGGGTAATTTTGTCAATCTTTAAAACAATGACTCAAGTTGTCATTTTGCAAAACTAGACTTTATAAGGCTAAATTTGACAATAAAAATTCGAGGGCCTTTATGAAAAATTACAAGTTTTGAATAACCGGGGACTAGATTTTTACAATTATTGAATAAAACAGTCTAAATAGTCTTTTGAGACTTTTAAAGTGTTTTTGATTTGGTTTTGCGGTCTGTGAAGGAACAAAAATGATGAGTATTTACACACTCATCACTTTTTCAAGGATTAGTACAAGGTTAAGTAACAAATCTTGAATTTTACTTCATAATCAAGTTTGGCATATCGGTTTTACTTCTCCATGTGTCACTACAATATGAGAATCGTGATTGATGTATTTACCAAAGTGTTTAATTGGATGGTTGATGATATGGATGATGTTGGATAATGAACCGTTGATGAACATTGCATGTTCCCCTAAAGCGAGATATTCACGAAACCAAAGTTGTCATAACACATTCAAGGCGACATTGTTTACGGTTTTGTCTTGATTTTGTAAAATCCATGAAAGAACCTATTTCTCGGTTTAAATCATAGACTTGTAAAATCCGTGACAATTGAAACATCTGGTAATAGTAAAGTGCATTTCGGATCTATCTTACGGTTTATTTTGGTTTTGTAAAATTCGCGAAAGAACCTATTTCTCGGTTTAAACCATAGAATTGTAAAATCCGTAATGATAGAACCATCTTAGAGAAAGGAAAGTGTATTCGAGATCTCTTTTGATCTTTGGTGCTACGGTTTACATTTCAAAGAAGAGATAAAAGGTGTACTTCATGAATTGGATGTGTGATTGGATATCGTCATGGCAGTTTGGTCATTACATGGTTTTACGGGGTTATGTGTTTTTAACCATGGTCGGGATGAAACCATTATCAAAGTTCATTTAAATGTCAAAGAAGGCTAGATTTAAGCTTTTAATAAGAAGATGTGACAACGACGTTAATTTAGTATTTTTCATTTGAGGTTGAAGTGAAATGTCACGGGCAAGTGTACTTAGTATCTGATGGTATCGGGGATGGTTGGATGAAGATTCTTCGAGATTCTTGTTTGAGCTTATTATCAAAAACGAAGACTTGGAAATCTAGTTATTGTTGGGTGTCTTTTACCTTTTGTTTTACCACTTGGGGAATTGGGCTCATACCACCACAAAATAACTATCACTTTAAGGAGTTACGTTGTAGTGCTCGATGTCACATTCAATTGTGGATTTTCAAGAGGTAATGTCGTCTTATACTTGATGGTTGGTTGGTTGAAGAGTATAGAGTACATAGAGTACTTAGAGATGCTAATGGAAATCGGCACCGCTCTTTGTTACATTTGTGCAAGTTTAAGTCACGAGTTCGGGGTAGTTTACTTGAGGTCAAATTCATCATCTTGGGTTTTCTCCATCATTTGTCACTTCAAAGAGCCTCTTGAATGATAATGGGGTGATTACATGTTTTGCCAAAGAGATTGAAAAGAGAGATAATTACGTATGAACACAACGGTTCATGCCTCGTTCTCTAAAGAAAAGAAAAGTGTGCGTCTCGGTGCACTTTATCCTCAAAGAAGAAATCTTCTTATGACGTTTGAACAAATCGGTTCATGCCTCGTACTCTAAAGAAAAGAAAAGTGTATGTTTGATGCGCTTTATCTTACGAAGAAGAAATCTTCTTATTATGACCATTCTCATCAACATGCTTCATACTTTTCCATGCGCTTGGTCATCAAGTGAACCGGGCTACCATTGATTGTTTTCTTATTCCACTTGCTCAACTATAATGACGATGGCGACATCATGTGCTAATTTTACGGGGAGAAGTGTGAATAGATTACTTTGGATGATTTCACTTATTTAGTCAAGAATGGCATCTCCGTATGCAATTCTTGAGGGGAAGAAGTGTTAATTTTTGCATTGTTGATTGACATTTGAGAATATAAATGGTCATCGGCTCTAAACTCATGTAAGAACCGAGCTTCTTCTTATCGGGTCATCTTCACATGGAGTTTTCTCTTCTAAGAGCCGTTGGTTGACATCTTCACTCGGTTGATGAGTTTATTGACAAAGTGCTTCCGGTTAATGCTTCACGTATACATCAACATGATGATTCGAACAATCTCTGTTCTTGTTTGATGTGATTGGTAGTTTGGTGTTACCATCTTGTGTGTTCATTGCGGCACGATTCTTGATTTCCTTGATGAACATCTTTACGTTCTTGTTTGATTGGGAGGATTTTAGTTAAGGGATTTGCAAGATGTAAGTTAATTGGGATGCTTTTGGTGGGATGCTTTTTGGTGTGAGTTGAAGATGTTAACTATCTATTCCCCAATGGACAATCTAGAAGAAGGTCGAGTCTGATCGGTTCTACATTTTACGCTATATGATTAGAAGACTAAAGGCGAGTTGCATGTGATTATCAAAGACTTCTTCTTATTCAGGCATTTATCAAACAAATTGTCGGTTTAGGGAGAGCACTAATTGGGGAGTTTGAAATGCCAAATTTAATCCTAATTAGACTTGCTCATGTTATTCTTGACAAGTTGACTCTCACGAGATATACGAGCTAATGATGTTCTTCTCAAAATATTTCTAGTATACGGACTTACAAAGAGTTGTTGATTACGAAGTGTCAAAAACCGGCAAGGAGTAAGGAGATAAGCACCTAAGCGAGTAAACTTGATGAACTTAATACTTCTAAGTAATTGAAGATACCGGGAAGACAAATGTTATTACATGAGAGAAACTCAAGGTTTGACTCATGACGAGTAAACTTGATGAACTTAATTCTTCTAAGTGATTGAAGATATCCGGAAAACAAATGTCATGACCATGAGAGAAACTTAAGGTTTTACTCATCAAGGCGTTTAGTGTTAGTATTTCATCTACGTGGGAAGTGATGTTAGAAAGTTTACGAAGATAAAGAGGTACACTAGTGTGTGGTGATTTCGATGGTATCGCAATGATCGGGGAGAGAGATTGTGTACATTGGGGATGCTCATTTGTTTCACTTGAGTGCTTAATCGGTGATTCGAGATATAATCACTTATTCGGAGTTGACATCCGTAGAGATTGTCATCCATGAGATAATCGATGACTTGGCAACTTCTTCAATGTTTTAGTTATTCATTCCTTGTGTATTGGTATACTTGGATACTTGAGCTTCATACACGATCATCGGGGAAGAAAAATGTGAACATGGGAAGGTGTTTTCATTCCCTCATGATGTGTATTCGGGAGAGCTCTTGGATATTGGTGTACCGGGTTCTTGAGCTTCATACACGATCATCGGGGAAGAAAAATGTGAACATGGGAGGTGTTTTCATTCCCTCATGATGTGTATTTGGGAGAGTTCTTGAGCATTATACAAAGAGGTGTGCATCAATTCAACTACTTGGGGAATTATTCTCTAGACACCTTTTGGAATGGATCGCTTGAATTGATGAAAAGAAATTTGAGAAGATTATTTATTCGTGAGATGATACGTTCTTTGTTGTTCGTCTTGATGATATAACCCGAGCGGAGGATGTCGATTATCGTTCTTAAAAGGAGCGGTAGGATTTATGATAATGGTGTGCTTCTACGTGCACTGGCTAAGGAAAGCTTGAAATAGAGCTTGAATCTGCTCATCCAAAGGATTTTCGGTTTGGGGAAGCGCCAAAGTCTCACTTTCGGATGGTTCAATTTCTTTCTTCAATGCAAGAGCCTCGGAAGCTTTGGTGGTGAAAGTTTTAGGGATGATGACTTCTATCTTCTACTGATGAAGGCTTGCTCGATATCCTTATCTCGGTACTCGTATCATCATCTTCTTAAACTATATCATCTATTCTATCTTTGTATATATTTATCGGGAAAAACAAAATACAAAATATAAAACCAACAAAAGAAAATAGAAAAATATAAAACCTTCAAAACCCATAAAAATTAGAAAATTTCAAAATACCAAAAATATGTTTTCAAGACATGTCTTACGGTATCGATAACATCTACGGTCTTAGAAATGTCATTCAATAATGGCACGGGACCATAGATGAAGTTCGGCGAGGAGGTGTAAATATTCTTTTCAAAACATGTCACAAATCAAATGGCTTCTGATTATCTCGGGTTGTAACCCGCGCTTCAAAAATGGTTTGCTATTATTTAAGATAGCAACCCGTTCTTTAAAGAAAGGAAAGTCTTGCGCTAAACCAATTTTCAAATATTTCGTGCACTTATCCTAAAATATATTGAGGAAAGTATGTCGAAGGGCTGCTTTGTTCCTACACAAATGTTTTCCGTCTAAAATTCTTGAGAAAAATATTTGTTGTATTTTAAAATGGTGGTAAAATGAGTTGCTTGAAAAATCAATCGGGATCGAGTTTTCGTATTAATCATAAAAACTCAATCGATGACTTGACACTTTTAAAACTTTTCAAGAAAAGAGTCATTGATTGAGGGAAGAATATTTTCAAATTTATATCATCTAACGGACTTTCTTAATTATCCTCGTGTTTATCGTAAAAATATAGTTGCCTATGTTGAAGGACTAGGTTTCTAGGATATGATTGTTAGGTTTAGATGATTAAAGTTTGATGAATACATAATTCCCATGCTTAATATGATCGATTGACATGTTGAATTGACTTTTATTAGTCGATTGTTGTTTGGGTGATGTCGACCACCATATATTTGTATGTGTGTTCACTAACGTATGCGGTATATTGGTATATAAGAATGTTCGATCCGGATCCCACAATTGAATATGATTGGATGCCAAAAGGAAAGGGTAACTATATCTTGGGTTGACAAATGAAGAAGCGAGCTTAATTGGACTTCAATGGAGAGTTGGCATAAATGCAACATAAGAGGTGTCCTTTGCATCGTGAGATGGTTTTCTTCTAAGTGATTGAAGAAAGCGGAGCTTAATTGACCTCGGTTGGCATTAAAATGCAACGTAAGAAGTCTCATTTGCATCGTGACGGTTTTCTTCAAACCCTACAACAACAACAACGAAGCTTCTCAACCACCTAACGTATCTTTGTGCAAGATACCATTTTTAAACAATTTTCTAAAACTTTGATTAAAATTGTTTTGAAAATGGAAAAATATTGTTTTGAAAATAAATTGAACTAAATTTTGAAAATCACGGACTTCTTTTATCAAAACCTAAGTCACTCAATTATTGACTTACGGTCATGGATTGAGGGAAGTGATTTCAAATTATATATTTTCAAACGATATTTCTTCATAAAAGTCCGTGTGTACGTTAAAATATGGTGATCTAAAGATTTAATGTTATGTCATGGTATGATTTTCTTTAAAACTCAAAGATTTGTCAAAATGAAATTTTTACATTCTTGTTTGATTGTGAAATTGTTTTATTTTACTAAAGATCTCTTAAAACAATCATACCTTATACTAACAATCTTTAATGTCTTAAAATGGTCCTTATCATCATTTTCAAAATCAAATCTTGCCCGTCTTTCCCAAAATATTCTAAATGATTTAAGTCGGTTGGGATCACAAATCTCAAATGGTTTGATATTTACGATCGGGTAGAGATCATGATTTAAATCTCAAATCATTTCAAATGGAATTGGTTTTAGTCCTTCAAAGGTACTCCTGCCTCCATGTGCCAAACGATTTCAAATACACAATGCACATGTTGAGGAGGAGGATTTATCAAAACCGGATGAGTATTTAAACAAGGCCACATTTTCTCCCATGTTTTCTAAACCTAATTAAATCACTTGGGATCCAAAATCTCAAAGGGTTTGATATTTTTGATCGGGAGAATTTGTGATTTAATAATGAAATTTGATAAAGGTGATCATTTTGATTTAATTGTGCGGTTGCTCTCTCATATGTGCTAAGCGCTTTCGAATCTCGAAGCACATTTTGAGGAGGAGCATAACTATCAGTACAAAACTTTTAAAGTTATTTATAAAGTACCTTGATTGAGTTTTCAAATGGTTTTCTTAATGGTTTTGTGATCGTGGATGTGTTTCAAAGAACTATTGCCTCTATGTGATAAAATGATTTCAAATATCCTATGCACATATTGAGGGAGAATTTACCAAAGAAAATCAAATGGCTTTTCTAATGAAAATTGTGATCAAGAAATTATTTCAAAAATTATTTCAAAGAACTCTTGCCTCCATGTGCCAAACAATTTCAATATCATATGCACATGTTGAGGGAGCATTTCTAAAATGATCAAAACTATTAAGGTACAAAATACTTTGATCTCGTATCACAAGTACCTTGATTGTTTTCAAATGATTTTCAATTGGTTTCATGGAAGAATGAACTGTACCAAAATACCGACCATTTTACTTTATGTATGGAGTTATAAGGATGGTGAGGTTAGGTATTAGTTCCCGATCCACGAGAACCGGAGGGATCTACCGAGGACAATCCACTAGATAGTGTAGAGTCCTTAGGTATGATGAAAAAGGAGAAAAATGAGAAATGGGAAGAGTGCGGATGAGGCAGAGCTAGTCTTGGAATAAACCCAACAAGGTTCTAGTAATGAAGTCTCGGTAAGCTTGAAGGGTTGAAGAATGAAAAAGAAATGAATGTGAAAAGGGTGAAAAGAAATAGCCCTCCATTAATTCAACCTTAGGCGAACCGGGTTCAATACATATACTCTTGGTGGTTACTAAGGTAACACGGTATTGAAATCAAGGCGTCATGGACCCGGTGGCCTTGCACTAAACTTCCCAAGCTACTCAAGTTCCTCTTAAAGGGCTTGTTTCATTCTCACGGGAACAGACATTATCTATCGACTTTCTCTTAGAGATTGTTGATATTGAAGAAGGAGACCCTCTCCCAGTCTCGGCACATGAACCAAATATGCACAATTGAGTCTAGAGCCAAGAGATCATCCACAATATCTCATTAGGACACTAAATTAATGAAGACTTGTTGTTTCACACAATGTGGAAAGTAAGTAGATATTGAGAGTCCTCGCATTATCCTTGTGGTATTGCGGAACATCCGAGTGATATGTAAAGTATTCACAATGAAGATGGAAATCCTTCTAGAGCCAACATCAAACAAGCTCTTGGTGGGTGACATGTGAGATCTTCTCGTAAGATCAAACTTGTGACAAGCTGGATAGAAAGCGATGGGAGATTCAATCTTGAATCAACCTTGGTCGAGATTGGAATTGGCGAATACTTTTGGAAAAACCGTTCGATGTGCAAACCTTCTTTTCTCTAGCACGTCGAATGTGTATTCATGTTTTCAAACACAAAAGTATCTCGATTGAAAAATACTTTTAGAAAACCGTTCGATGTGCGAATCTCTTCTTTTGCTAGCACGTCGATTGTGTACTATTTTCAAATACAAAAGTGTTTTGATTGAAAATTGATCTTTCTCATAAAACCTTCGTCGTATTGCAAAACTCTTTATTCTAAGCAATACGCGATTGTTTTCAAATCAATTTTCATCAATCGGTGAATCTCAATTTCTTTGGTTCACTCACTCCGTGTTGTCTTCTTTGAGGCGTTCGGTTTGAGAACGACTAGAATAATTGCGAAACCTGTCAAGGAGATTCTTAGGAATCCTACGATCACGAGCGGTGCTTGTACTGATCAGCGGGGAACCGTGGGCGTGTACCTCAATTCAGCGAAAGTGATCAAAGACACTTTCGTGCTTTATTGCTAGCTTGTTGTTTGCGGTACATTTGGACGGTTGCGGTGATCGAATTGAGAGTCAATCAAAGCCGCATGCTCGCGGCATCCACACTTAATTTGAAGAAATCATGGTGGTGCATATCTACATAACACGGATCGATATTTCATACTATGCTTACCTCTTGCACTGCAAATATCATGAACCGATAAGGCTTCCGCTACTCGATGGAAAGATGTCATGATTTAAAAGTGTGAGCATGTCGGTCCGAAAGTCACAACTTCACATGATGGCAACACAATAAAGGGTGATCCGGAGATTTCTTGTGGTGATGATCTCGATAAGCTCGAAGATCATCAAAGATGTGGATCGGACCAAAGACCTCCACTAAAAGTACAAATCTATCGGACTTTGAAGAATCATTGCTAAAGCACAAAGATTGCGGAAATGAAGAATTCAAGTCTCTGAGCTCAAGGCGAAGTTAAAATAGAATGCTAGGATTCGAAATGTAAAACATGGGGTGACCTCCCTTAGGGGGAGATTGTTAGGAATTAGAAAATTCCATAGTGAAGTGTCGGTCACCCCAAGTATTATCTAGCATAAGTTAGCTCGTAGACATATCATTAGTTACGTTATTTGTTAGTTTATTAGTTAGTTATTAGCTTAGCTTAGTTTAGTGCAACACCGTGGAGGAAGGACGGGTCTTTACGATCCAGCCGATAGGAGGTTGTGTATGTACGTATAAATATCCATCTATGGAAGGGTGGGCTCTCATTTTAATCTAATGTGGAGAACACCTCTCTATCTACTTTCTCTCTCTAATGGCAAACGTATTTTGATCATTTGTCAAAGTATAAATATCCTTCCCTTCCATCCATTGATGGAATGGGTGGTGAATTCTTAAAATCATTAAGTGAGGTGTTCAATCTAAGTGTTTGCTTCATTTAAAAGTTTTTCACATTTAAAAGCAAATTAATGATTATCTCTAGTTAAAGAACCAACACCATTGAATTCGATTTTCTCTAGACCTACTCGAGGGCAAGTAGAACTCTCTGGGAGAAATAACGCCAAACATGTATTTTGATCATCCTAAGACCATTGTTGCAAAAGTGCAAAGATGCGAATCATCAAATGATGAAGAAAACACAATGGAGAATTCCCAAGGAAGGAAGTCGATCCTTGGGAGCGTTTTTGGCGATTAGTAAAGTCTCTTTGGCTATATATTGAACCTAGACTTAGTTTACTAGGTGTGACACAACCCAAAGTGTAATAGTTTACACAAAACTATTACCAACCATTTTATTCATCCCAAAGTTTAGTATTCAACTGTAAAACTTCCGGGAGGTTGGAGAGCAATTCTCATCCATTGTTTTGGTTATTCGAGTTATACGGTTAAGCTAGGTGATTGGGCGTGTGGTTGCTATAAGCCACGATTTCTAGTTCTTATAATCATAAAAGTTTAGGTACTCTATGAACTTTGTTATGGATTTCTATTCTCTTGAGTTATTGGAATTACTTTGTTATTTCTTGTGTTTTGTTATTATTATCATGGAGTAGTTTTGAATATACTTGTGTGTGAGGATGTAGGAAATCATACTAGTGTTCTCATATGTGGTGCATGTATATATGATCTTGTTTAAATGAGTTTGTTGGAAAAATACTAGTCTTGTTTGATTTGTCGATAAAACATGTTTTAAGAAAAAGGACCGAAATGATTTCTCTTGTGTTTTATTCCAAAAGTTAAGTGACAAACTAGTATGGGGATATGGTGATTGACAACCACCATGTTTACTTATTAAAACAAGACTAGAAACATTTTCATCACGAAGGTCGAAGATTCGTAGGAGCAGTTTAATAAGAACATTTACAAACAAATGGATTTTCTAAAGGATAATCATTAGGATAAGGACCGAAAGGATTACCTATATGTTTTGTTCTTAGAATGATTTTTGAAAACATAAATCATGGTTGGAAATCATTTGCTTATGATTTGTGCATCACATCAAGATTTTACACCAAGCCTTCATGAACACTTACTATGATTGCCTATAGACTACACACAAGTATATATATTTCTTTATATTGAATTTCACTATAACATCACTTTTGGAAGGAGCATTGACAAAGCTTTCTTGTTACTAATCTTTTAAAACAATTTCAAACACAAAATCTCTTGGGACGATCTCGACTTACCCACATTTTCTATCGCGAACGAGTATACTTGCTCGTATGTGTTTGTAGTATTAGACGGATAAAAATTATGTTAATAAATTTTAAAACTTGCACACGATAAGCACATCACCAAGTATCATATTCATCATAAAGTAAAATTGTCTTTCAATCCCAATTATCCAAATACTAAAGCAGATATGCATGAAACTCATTTAGTAAGTTGAAGCCTAATGATTCCAACATTCTCAACCTTTCTTTACAAGAAAAACTAAATAGTCATATGAGTAAACTTTCGAATACTTATTTCAAATTTAACATATAGTGAGTGATTTGAAATATAAGATGAGTGTCTTATCTCATATGTTCATACTATTGCAAGAGTCATAGTATGGAGATGTCGCTCTACCTTGCATGAGGTATTTAGAAATCAATGACATCTTGTGATCATCTTCTGAGTTTCTAAAGTGTAAAGTATTCTCATTCCTTAATGTGTAATGCAACAATGCTCTATGTTGAGCATAGCTAGTTAGCGATTTATCATAAAGATAAAATCCTACTACATTAGTATTAATAATCCTCTAGCATCATTTGTACTTATATAACATTATGCTTTATAATTAAGTAAACATCTGTATTAACAATAATCTAAACACTCTCAATTAGATATTGTTGTTGTGTCACTCATCTTGTTCTTGTACAAAAGCAAAAACTAGTCTTATACACAATATAATATATACATGATAAACCCTTAGTTTAAAACACAAGATTTCCATCCATGTAAATTATTCCAAGTGAAATATACCATTTAAGACATGCTTGAATGATATATTTCATTTGTGTTTAATATTTTCCACATTTGCTTATTCCAGATAAACATTTATTTCAAGGTTGTTTGTTTTATTCCCTAAATTCCAAGTGAAGTTTCATTCCAAGCTTAAGGATCAATATCTAGCTTAAATGGAATGATATCTTCAACATGAAAATTTTAAAGAAAAACACATTGCTCCCACTCATTGTCAGATGTACTCAAGAGTTATCTTAATTCAATCAGAATCATATTGTAATTAAATTCAAGATCTCAGCTCCTAGATGCATGATCCAATCCAAACATGGATCGCTCAAATTTTGTATACATATAAATTCATAACCCTTTTGATTACACACCATCCTCGCAAAAGGTAATCATAAAAAAAGAGTTATAAAATCTTAATTGCCATATTCCATATAGAAGGAATCATGTATGACAATTAATTATCTTTATATAATTAATCGTGTATTATATAAGAATATTTAATCACAGTTAATTGCTTAAGTATAATTAAAAACTTCTTATTAAATGCCATGCATTAACATGTATATAATTTTTCCTTGTGAGCCTTTCTTCAAAAAACTCATTCCAACCTCATAGGTTAGCTGTAAGCGAAATAACAATCAAACTCAAAACTTGATTTGCCTTTTAAGGGCTGCATCTTATCATTCATAGTTCTAAGATATTTATCGATTCAAGATGTGATAATGTATTTTAGTAGTTAGCGATTTACAACAGTCTTCTAACTTATATCCTTGACATTGATATAAAATATCACTCAAGTGATGAGGCATCCTTGCGGATTTATGAATGAGAGTAACATTATACTTCAGTCGACATTTCATGTTTAACCTTAGTATGATATTAATAAGTGGATTTTGGAAGGTTAAGTATGTTGTTCTCAAAAACTTTGAGATATGTATATGCTCCCACTTACTTTTGTAAGTAGAGACAATTATCTAAATACTAATTATTTAAGTAACAATAAATTGTTCTTTATGGTGAATCACAAAATACATTTTAATTTCTCATCTCTAGATTTGTTAATAAAATGCTTCATAAGATTTTAACAAATTCGAACTTAAATCAAGACATAATGGAATTCTTTCCAACAACTCAAATTAGGGTTTATAGAAACTCTAATTTTGTATCACTCTTTAACCAAAATTTCTAGCAACAATTTTGTGTTTCGTCAAGCTAGGAAGAACACCAAAGCTACAATCTTCAAGCCAGGAAGTGTAGATAAATCAAAAATCCAAAAGGATTTAGGATTCAATTGGTTTGAGGGTAAAACCAAAATCCCTAATGATGTAGGGTTTTCAGTTATAGATTGTCTTGAATACCTTCTAGGTTTGAACTACATTGAGTGTATCCATGACACACGCAATTTCTAACCTTGATATGTTTTGGAGGTAAAGCAATTTAAAGCTATCATGAATCAAACAATATGAATAAGGTTTTATTCAACACATTAGACATACCATAATGAAGTGGTATTCTGAGTATCGATATTATGAAACTATATCGAATCCATAGATAACTTTATTCTTTTGGACTAAATACTTGTCAATTAGGTCGAGCCAAATTGCTTATAAAGTATTCTGAGACCAAGTGCATGCTATAATGTATATTCATGAATAATACAAGAACCTTATGTTCACGTGTTCACAAGAAAGCAGGCTGTTCAAGTATTATATGTTCATGTGTTTACAAGAAAACATAACATGTCAATAATACATTATAAGTCTTTGAATAATTCAAATGCCTCTTGTTTATGTGTTAACTAGAAGATATAACATTTTACTATATATACTTTATGTTATAAGTCATTAATCAATTCAAGGACTTTATAATTATGTCTTAACATGTAAGCATAATTATACTAACAAAAGTAATCACGACATGAAACTCTTGAGTTCTATTTGAGTTCTATAGTAATTTCAAGTTAATTTTATACTTGAATTATGATCATTATCATATAACCATAATTATGTTGACTAAAATATGTAGTCAAATGTTGAAGTATCTTTACATTATATCATGATATTTGAATGTAGTAGGGCAACAAACATCTAGCGTATTCAAGTCTAGTAGAATCATTATTAGAGCGTAGTAGGCAATAAACATCTCACGTGTTTAAGTCTAGTAGATTTCTTATTTACATGTAGTAGGGTAAACATCTAGCGATCAGGAAAACCTCGAAATTTTTCAATATTGAACCTTGGACATATAATAGTTAGAATCGAATCTCTTTAGAAAGAAGATCTTTTGTCTCATGGTAGCTTTGCTCCGGTCCACTTACGAAACTTTCGTTATTGGGTTAGCCATACACTTCACATGTTTCTAGCGATTCACATGGCATCATCAAATGATACAAGTCTTGGATAAGAATCTACAACGCACTAGAGCGCCCTTGTTGACGATCCTTTACTCCGTGACATCTAGGTTCCTCGAACAATGTGATATCTCACACCGGTAAATCCTTAACCTCCCCCTCTTACTAAGACTACATAATGTTCTTGTGAATTATGGCCAATACCGGTATATAGCGGTGATTTCAAATCCGAGGTTAATCGTACTACGGCAACTTTATGTAAGCGAGTTTGGTTTTGGGGTGATAGTGGAAAAGTTGACGAGATAAGTCACCCTACGCCACTCTGAGAATCGTACATGAGATTTTCACCTCGTCGGCTCCTCGTTCAATTCTTTCGAAGTTATTGGATCCTTTTCGCGTTAGAATCCCTCCCTCTTCCACTCCGTCCCGAAGAGTAACTAGGACCAATTCGTCACGTTTCATGTTCCAATTGAACACTTTCCGTTTTTATTATTCTCAAAGGAAGATTATTCTCTTTACCAAACATATGGATCCAATCACGATCTTATAATAAGAACAAGAGATCTTTCTCGATCAATCCCTTGCCCCTCATTCTTGAGAATCGAAAGATCCTTTTCAAGTTTGAATTTGTTCATTTGGAATCGAGTTCTTCTACTTCATTTTATTTACTTATTTTATTTAATATGAATATTTTCCCTCTCTCTTTTTATATTATTCCTTAAGTCCCATAGGGTTGATCCTTTAGAATTGGACTCATTTTCTCATTAGCGAAGAATGCAAATAAATCAGTTGATTAAAAGCACTATGTGAAATATTCGGTTTTCCTCTTCCTCTATCCCATAAGTCGGTGTTTGAATCAACGAGAACCTTTTCTTACATGCGAATAGATAAAAATTACTTATTAGATACCATTGACCACTTGTGTAAGGTACAACATCATATTATGAAATCAAACAACACGTGATTGATTGTTCGAACAATATGATAATGTCATAGATATCATAAGTAGTTTTAGAACCATAATCTTTAATAAGGAATTGTGGATTATTATTCTATAGATAGCGCTTGAGAGTGACAACACGAAGGCAATGTGTTATCTTATAAAATAAATACAACTTTTCTTTAAGGAATGGTCGTTCATATTAGGAAAGTAATGAATTATTTCAAAGCAAGTTTGAAATGATATGGGTGACTAACAAGGAAATAAATCTGACTCCCAGAAATTGACAACATTACATGAATGATATTTCGATAATAAAATACAATTGCTCCCTTTGGATTTGTCAACATTGGAAGTGTTACATTTCGATGAAAGCATATAGAGTTTTATATACTTTCTAATTCTCTTCAAATGCCTACGAGTAGCATGTACTTAGGTATTGAGCGGTATATGAAGTTCTACTTATGTAGACAATGGACTAGCCATTATTTCATTCAATCAACTTGAATCTTTAGCATGCAATTCCTCCTTTATAATCTACAAAGCCCCGAGGGTATTTAGCACTTTAGGAATAAACAAGAGTCGAAAATTACCTAGCGAATATACTAGTAATTTATTTACTCTTTGTGGTTTAAACTCATACATCGTGACAAGTGCGGGATGTCATTTATTTTGGTAGCTCAAACACAATATTTCCAATTACAAAATATTCTATCTTTCAATAATTTCTAGACCACAAAGGGTAATGAAAGATCATAAATGAGTATATCAATTTGTAATCCTATCTTAGTTTGTCAACTAAGGAGAAAAGATAGGCATAAGTCTCACTCTTCTTACAGGAAAAGAGACTAAGTTTGTCTTTCAAGAAAACAACTAAGTTTGGCAATAACACAATTTTGAACATAGAAAGTTCAATAATAGTATTTTCGATAATTACATTCTTAAAGAATTAACTACCCAATTAGTTATATAATTAAGACTAAGATCCATCTTTCACTCCCTTAATTACCAAAAGTCGACTAGGCGTAAAAAAATAGGACAAGAGGTAGCGGCAGTGTTAATTGCATAATGCAACTCCTAGATTTATGAGGCGGTCAAGACATTGTGAAAAGTAATAATGTCATGAGCATGTTTAGTTCTCATCTTATGCCTCGGGTTCAAGGTCGACCAAGCCAACTCGAAATAAGTCGACCAAGTATGAGCGTGTAAAAATAACGGAGGTCGACCAAAGCGAAATAATTACCATGGGTTGGAAAGGCCCTTAGGTCGACCGGAGAAGTCATTCAAATGCAAAACACATTTGTAACACTTACATTTAAAAACTTTTGGTAATGACTTTGTAGTGATCATCATGGTTCACGGTAGCTCAATCGAGCATACGGTGTGAGAGGACGGTGTGGCGAAGCAATATCCTAGACATCCTTCGATTGTGATTATCGCACCTCTTTAAACCCCTTTTAGTTTGTTCTAGTGGGTGATCCGTACAACCCAAGTGTCCATAGCGTCTAGTTTTAAATTCTTGGCGTGTTTCATAATATTAGGTCACTTTATTTAACAAAAGCGATTTTCCATGAATCAAATAGCGGTCACAATTGAGCATGTTATTTAGGCGTGTAAATAAAGAGCAATATTAATGTTATGGTTCGACATGTATTATTCTATATTGCATACAATTAGGTGTCAAAGCAAGTAATAATGCACATAAGGAATCACAAACATATAATCATAAACATCAATATAAAACACATATTGTTCTGAGTTCTCTCGCGAGTCTTCCCCAAAAGGAGAACCATAAGACCGTCACTAGGATACAATACCTAGATCGCCCCATACATCGCAAAAAGAAATTGAGTGGGTCTTGTGGCCGGAAAACACATAAAAAGCATGGCAATCTCAATTAACAAGTAATTACGCTATTTTATGTATTTAATAAACAATATGTAATTCTAATTATCAATATAATTCTAATTAACAATTAATTAATTCTAATTAACTTTTAATTCTAACTAACAAGTAATTCTAATTAACAAATTAATTCTAATTAGCAAGTAATTCTAATTAACTTTTAATTAATTCTAATTAACAATTTAATTTAATTTGTGTGTGACTAGTTATTTTTATAAATAATTGACAAGGATTGCATATAGTTGTCACAACAAAATAAAACAAATAACTAAATTAGTTTCATGCGACCTTTTAAACATGTTTATTAAAAGCGTGTAACACATAATCATAAAAGCGAGATGGCTCTTGATGCCACGGTTGGGATTTTAGAACTAAGTTAACCAATTAATAACCACAGTGCAGCGGAATTGGATCTAGTTATCGCAATTATATTAACACGTAATAATAAACAATTAATGAATAAAAGGTAAAATAGAAGCCTAACCTTTCGTGGCAATTGAACGCAAGTGTAACGAACAAGAAAACCAATACAAAACACAAGTATTTAAATTAGACACCTCTACGAGTATCACACACAACACAAAAATCGTATACGTTCGATATAGAGATAGTCGAGAACGTATTAAAACCAATCAACCATTTACCCACGTGAATATAACACGAACAAGAAAACCCTAAGACCAAACTTGATTTCTGTCCGTGTTAAATTATGTCCGAGAACAGGAAATAAACAAGAAGCTGTTGCGCCTCTTTACCCGATATCGGACAAGATGTCCGATATATTCTGATGTGTTGTCCGAGAAAAGCCAATGACCAGAACCAACCTTTTTCCTTCATGTTGTTGTTCGATAACAAGGAACCAACAAAAAGATAACCAACAAACTCTAAAAATCTTGGATCAAATTAAGATGCAAGTTTAGGGACCAAATAAACCTTTGCAAACCCCAATCAACTTGATAACCAAGCAACTAAAATAGGAGCAGGGTAATATTCAGTTTTTGGATTAGTTTAGGATATTGATATATATATATATATATATATATATATATATATATATATATATATATATATATATATATATATATATATATATATATATATATATATATATATATATATATATATATATCGCATGTCCGGAGATTGATATAATGCGTAGGGTGTTTGCTTTTATAGCAAAGCTAATCAACCCTTGCATGGGTTTGAGTCTTGGTCAACAAGTAACCAAGCCCAAGCACCCTATTCTCCCTTTGCCCGATCAGTTGGAGTCGTCTAGGCCCAAGGAAAACCCATTCGTCCCAAGTTAATGTCAAAAACAACCCATGGGTCGAATCAATGATCAGGTCAAGTGATATCATATCGGGTATAGTATATTCAAGTATTTATAATACGTTCAACACGTACACTCATGTTTATCGTGTGTGCCCCCATAGGCTCACACACTTTTAGTGTTTTGTCGTGTTTACAACTCCCACAAATCAACAGTTGATGATACTCTAATGCGATTAGTTGAAAACCTAGATGATTGGGATGCCTTTCCATGGGGGGAGCATATTTGGAGGCATTTGTATGATGAAATTTTGGATGCGGCGAATAAACACAAGTGGGATTTCCTTCAAGGTATTAACAAAGACCGCAAGTTTGTTCCAACCTATACGCTATCGGGATTCGTTTGGGCTTTCAAGGTTAATATTTTATGTATCAATATACACTTTTTAAGTTATTTATGTTATTTTTTTTAACTAGACTTGAAACATCCGTAAACATTGTATATATATGGATACTGGAGTTATTTGACAGAAGCATTCTATGCTGGAATAAACTGCCTGATCTTATGCCAAGAGGAGTAGCGTGGTCAAAGAATGCACCCTTCAAAAGATCTGATTATAAGTTTTTTTTTGGAAAGGTAAAAGTTTTCATCAAATTTGTCTTATTAATGCAATCTTTTATTATAAGTTAAATTTTCAATAATGATTCTTTATTGTTATTATTATTATTTCATTTTAAGGAATCCAATCTGTTAAAGAACTTAGGCCGACAATAGGTGAGAGGAGATCGATTGGTATATCTCTGGTTTATGGTTTTCCATGATTACATACCTAGAACTCCACGGTGAAAACCACACATCTTCTGACGAGTGGTTGAAGAAGATGGCATGACATGCAAGCGTGGAAAATAGAAAACATTTACCTATTATCATAAGAGTGAGAGCGATATAATAGAGATCAACATATCTGAGGATGGTGTTATTACAGAGTTGAATAAGCGTTTGTTCAAACTCAAGGCAATTATTCAGGTTATTTATACTTTATAATCTCCTCATAGACCCATCAATAATCACACAACTACTGATAATAATATATGTCCTTAATATTTTTTATTCTTTTCAGATTCTTACTCGAGAAAGAAATGGGGTAATATATCCTTTTTTTGTATATATACTTTGACATCCTTTTTGATTCATTTATTTTTCTTTACAAATACTTTTGTTCATTCTTAGGAGATATTGGAGTTAGCGGTGATCTTTGGCACCTAAGTGCTGATTTTGGGATGAGCTTAATCATGATTTTGTTGATTTGTTTAAGTCATCTCAGTCAAGTATTGATACTAGTGGATCAGCGCGGCTAGATGCTTATTCTGATGACGATGTTGCAAAGGTAATTTACAAAATCAATGTATGTGTAAAACCCTTTCCGTACCATAACATATTATAACAATAGTAACTAATTTAACTTTGACAGGAATTTGTTATCCAAGAAGAATTAATGTTGCGACATGAAGAATTAGAAAGGGCGCGGTTAAAAGAGCAGAAGTTGATGCAAGAAGAGAAGAGGTTAAGGATGGAAGAGGATAAGTTGATAATGATGGAAGAGCACAAGAGGTTGCAGGCTGAAAAGCAACAAAAGAAAATGGGAGAAGCAATCATGAACTCAGATCACATGAAAGCTTGTAGAGCGCGCTTTACAGTTACAAAAAGGAGTGAACAAGGTTCGGGTGAAGCTAATTCGTATTATTGGACTAAGGCATATGCTGAAAAGAAAAGACAATGCTTTAGCTTAACTGATCCAGATATGACGCAAGAACTTAAAAATGTCAAGCCTTAGGTTGAGGTATGAAAACTACTTCTTGACCATGTTTTAAAATATATCTTGTTATTGATATTTGATTATAAGTGTAATCGTTTCATATACTAGGATCTTGCACGCTCCAACAGCGCTATCAACAGAGTTCATTTTACAAATGAATTTGATGAATTTCTTGGACAAATTGAACCGCAACTACAAGTTTCCTTGGTGTGACGATGTATGTGTGTGTGTGTAGATTGGTAGGGTATGCCTACCTTTAGTCTGTTTAGGTGTGTCTTTGCGATTATCAAATTTATGTAATCTGTTATGGTTTGCAATTTTGGGGTGTTTTTCGCTATGAAACAATTGTAATTATGGTAACCTAATGGTATTTTCTTAATGGTCAATGGTATTTATTAGTGGTATACTGCTTTTTTGGTAGTTTGTTATCGTTTCAGTGTTGGTTTTTGTTGTGTGTGGATTTGGTATGTTGTTTTCAGTAGTGTTTTGTATGTCATTATATTCAGTTGTTGATTATAATTGCCTCTGAATTATAGGCTAGTCTGCAATTGTGTAGTTTTGATGTTAACTGTTGTTGGTTGTTCTTGTTTATAAGTTTTGTTTGTAGAAGCTCAGTGTTGTATTGTAGTATTCTTATATCATATTATGTAGAATCTCAATGTTGTATTGTTATATAACGGTTAGGCGAAAAAATTTGGAAAACAAGAAATTGATGAAAAAAGGTCTGATGATACCTTTAGGTATAACAGTAAGTGGCACAATGTTATGTTAATGTGTTGCTTATTGTTCATTTGAATCTCTTTCGCTATCTTATTTTAAATTCAAATCCCATAGATTGGAGAGGATAACAAACCAATTGAAAAGACCATAGATTCAAGACCATCCAACTCTTCAAGACAAGCAAAAAGGTAAGTAAATAAACTTTATTTAACTCCTAGTTACTAGGAAACTTTATTGAATGCAGTATCGTATTAGAAAAGCACGGAGCATATAATACTCTCAGTTACTAGGAAAGCACACACGATATAACACTAAGTGTTATTAGGAAAGCACTTGGCATATCTCACAAGACTTATAGCGGAAATGTACCCTCAAGCCTATGAATAAAGAAATCCTTGTTAGGAGCACTCAACTCTAGTTCGCCCGCCAAGATATTCATTTGCATCACTTTTTGTTCATTAAGAGCTTGCTCCTGCTTCAAAAACTCAACAGTTTTTTGTGGCACCTTCTTTCCCACAGTTTCCAACTCTTGAATAAAGGCACCCCTTTCACGATTAAGACTAATCAATTATTGAGTTAGGATATTCACCTTTCTTGCCAATTGAACATCTTCAATTGTAGCTTTACAGCAGTAGTAAATCATCATGTCTGTCCAGATGTTACTATTAGCACCAACTCTTACCTCATCACATTTAGACAGCCTTGACATTGTATTTGCTTACTTATTTATTCAAAGTTGTTGTGTGAAAATATACTTGCAAGTTTGCTCTTAAATACACAAAATAAAAGGTAAATAAATCATCACATGCATACCCTTATGCAATGATGTTACACTATATGCATGACTCCTATATGTTTGGATAGAAAAAGAAACAAAAATATGCAGATGTTATAATTACTAAAAGACATAAAAAGTAGCATGTAGATGGCATGTTCAATAGTTGATTGTAAATAATGGTGCCACAAATTGCACAAGAATGAATAACATTATCACAAAGTAACATCCAAAAAAAACAAATAAAAGCAAGCCACTCCTGTAGCTATTATTGTTCAGATGGAAAAATTTTTGATAAAACAAAGAAAATCCTACAAAATTGATAAGTTAGGCTTCCATTGTGTTAAAGTTCAAATGGAAATAACAACTAGAAATCGTCCAAATGAATAACGTTTGCATTACTAAACGACCCGTATTTTGGAACATTGGCATTACTCGACGACACAGGTTGTGACTGAATGTTGTTAGGAACGTTATTTTGAGGAGTAGATGATTCATAGTTCCATACAAAATCATTGTGTGACAGACCACTTGCTTCTCCCTGTTCGACCTCTACACGCGTCCCCTGTCCTCCGTGTCGTTCTTGTTCCACTACGTCCTCGTTAGAAGGGGTGCATGATTGTGAGTTTCTTTTACATTTATGAGATGTGACATTAGTTCAAATAACACTAATATTATTAGGTATATACATAATTGTATACATTGAAATAAAATATAGAAACATACTTGCCTTTTTTATGATCAACGGTTGAGTACATGACTGTCTTTTGTGTCCTTTCTTTCTACACCTCCCACAGTTTGCGCTTTTTGGCTCTTCCCCATGTGATCGGTACGTTCTTTGTCTTTCGGTCTTCCAGGTTGCCGCTTATCCATAGCAGGTGGTTTTACTGTTTGCAAGTCATCAGGAGTACCCCACAAGGATACTTCTTTTAAAAGATAAACCCTTTCTTCGTATGTATTTTTCAGTGACGTTTTCTTAAACCAATCCATCGCCCAACTTCTAGTGTCAGTCAAACCTTCAACTCTAGACACAACACAAACATGACCACAAGGTAGACCCGATAGCTGCCATTTGTGGCAACTGCATTCTTTTTTGTCAAAGTCAACAATATGAACATGTTTTGAATCAGTAACTTGGTACATTTTGTGCATCTCAATTCCGTTAACAACCCAATTAGCACTCTTTTCCATTCTATCGTTTACTTTTGCAGTTGCCCATTCGATAAGTTCATCCGTTGGACATCGAAATATATATATATATATATATATATATATATATATATATATATATATATATATATATATATATATATATATATATATATACCTACATATTTGAAGTGATAAACCAAATATAATACATTTTGAAGTGATAAACCAAATATAATAGACAAGTTTTATGAATTACCTTTGTATTTTGCTCGACGATCAAAATACCATTTTTGTAGAAGCTTTCGGTAGTACTTCATTAGCTGGGTTATTGGAACTTTCCTAACATCTTTGGTTACAGAGTTTACTTATTTTGCACTATTTGAGGTCATATAATTGTACCTGTTTGCAGGGCAGTAAGCCCGTGACCATTTATCAAATCCAGCTTCATCTTTTAGTTTTCTATACACTTCAGGTTTTAATGATTGAATTTTAGAAATTGAATCATGAAACTCTTGCTCTGTGTAAGCTTCGCATGTCCTCCAATATATAGCCTTATATAGCCTTCCACTTTCTAGTTTTCAAATTGCAGTTCATCATTAAATGACGACAACAAAAACCATGAAAGGCATTAGGAAAAATGGTACTACATGCATATGCAATTGTCGGATGTCTGTCAGAGATGATGGCCAAATATTTTAATTCACCAATGCATTCTTTAAGTTTGCTCAAAAACCAAGACCATGATTCATTGGTCTCACCTTGAGAAACACCAGTTGCAATAGGTATAATATGGTTGTTTATGTCCATTCCAACAATGACCAAACTTATACCAAGGTATCTCCCTTTAAGATGTACGGCATCAATGATTAGCAATGGGTGCATAAAACGTAAGAAGCTCCGAATCTATTTTATTATATCAGAACTTGGTTAATGAATACTATGTACATAATAATGAAGGTAATAAATTTAAATAAAAAATAATAGAATTCAAGAAAATCTTACAGCAACACCGAAACCAATGAATACCATCTTAAATCGATCTTTATCATCTGTGTCAATGTGTGTTACTGTCCTCTCATTTTGCAACTTTAAGTTATAGCAGTAATACGGCAACTGCTCAAAAGACACCGTAGAGGAACCGTTCAGTAACTTTATTGCAATGTTTTTCCCACCCCAAGCTCGTTTATAAGAAATGTCTACTTTCCAATCAATATTAAAATCTTTTTTTATGTAATCATCCGTATAAACCTTTCTGCTATCCCTCACTTTATCAAAAAGTATGTGACCCAGTAATATTTAGGTAGCCTTTCGATGATTAGGATAATTTTTGGTTCTGGAACATGTATGCAGGTCGTTAATGGTAGTCACATAGAAGTAACGATTAACAACACTTTTTCGTGCGCGAATGTATCAGTTGCAATCTTCTTCCACATAAGCTACACTGCACCTTTTCTTACATGACTTAGTAACTTTATACTCAAAACCATCACTCAAAGCTTTTATTCCTATTGCATAAATGCATCCTTGCTTATCATCAAACCTACTACCCACCTTTAATTTAGATACTACAGGGTGTTTATGGTTACTTAACTTTTTAATTATAGGATAAGGTGCACAAGGTGGGTTAGGGATATTTTGAAATGTGGTTTTCTGCCAACTAGGCTGAACATCATCATTAACATTTTCGCCTGCACGCTCATTATTATGATCTTCAACTTTTGGTGTTTCAAAATGAGATTCGTGAGGCAACAAAGGAACATTAAGATCAATATCAAGAGGCTTAGAAGAATTAGACGGCTTTACCTCAGAAGATTGCTCGATAAGTTTGATGTATAGTGTCTGAATCACGTTCTGCTTACAACATATTTCAAGAACAAATAAGGAAACATCATCATCGTCTCTTACATCAGTTCTGGTTGAACCGGACATGTAGTGTAAACAGATGCTGTTATCTGTAATCTGGTATTTTTTAGTGACATACTTAATCAGATTTAGTTAGGTAATGTCTACTGGAAGTAAAACTCCATGAATTGATTTTTCAAATTCTAAATAAACTTTGAATTTTTGGGAATTAGTCGAACTAATTTTTATTTGGTTGTGGAAATATTGTTTGTTTGACTAATTTGTGTTATGGGATTGTACATAGCAATAAAGAACATCAACTACCCAAGATTAACAAACCCAATTAAAATTCGTTGAAAAGTAGATTTTTAGTCGCTCAATACAAAATTCGCTTAAAAATTTCCCTCCACAATATTCATTACCCGCTCATTTACAATGTATATTTCCCGCCAAATTTTCATGTCTCTCAACTAGAAATGTGTCAACTGTACTCATTTGCTTTTGTAAATACCCCGTAAAAAAATAATAAAAATTAAAGTTAACAATTGGGTCACTTAAACAATGGCTTCCTCTACCTCTACTTCCAAATCTAATCGAAAGACCTTGGACTACTACATTAATGCTACACACTGCGAAAACCTGATGCAGGTTTTCTGACCAGGTTTTAATATTCATAGTGTCTCGTTTACCTATGGTCCACCTTATGCACTCACGGGCAGTGTACCCGGTCGTGTGTAGTGTAGTAATCGGTAAAACCGAGGTCGTCCCAAGAGTTATGTGAGCGGATTCTAATTAAGTCTAGGTGTCACTGGTTTTAATTGTTTTTAGGTTTGAAATGATAATTAACTAAACAAGAAATGAAAGCAAGTAAATAAGATAGAGATGTGATCAATAGAGGTGAAGTGTGCTAACCTAGTTACTCATCCTATCATGTTATGTTCATGTCTAACTACTTCCAATTGATTCAAGTGGGGGTTTAAGTCGCTAGGACAACATTTGGTCAGTTCGTCCTAACCTATCAGCAAAGGCTTCCACCGGAGATCAAGCTACTACCCTTAAAAGTCCAGTTCTTTTTAGTCCCCTAAGCCAAGTAATAAAGTACCTCTATATGCAAGATTCGCAACAATGAGTGCCCGGGCGCTAGAATCTTAGACACTCATCCCTAACTTCTTAAGTTCATCCAAACGACAGGTGATCATTTGGTTAGTTCGCACAAGCGAAGAAGGGTTGTCAGTCGGTCAATTATTACCTTTCCCACTCAGTCTACCTACTTAGGGTCAGTTGGTCAATACTCCTAAGCAACTAAACACTACTACCATTCAAAACTACCTAAACTAGGGTAGCTACTAACAAATTATGCATGCATACACTAGAAACAATTATACGGGAGCATGTAAACATAAACAAAACAATTAAGTAATCATAACTAGGTTAGCACCAAGGTGCTTAGCCGATCATTTTAAAAGAAACCAAAGATTCAATGTTTAACATAATGAAATACATGAATCGAAAGTAAATGATAAAATAATCGCTAAAGCTTATCGTTAGGGAGTGATTTCTCCCTTGGAGATGGCTCCGTATGTTCTTCAAGATCTGCCTTTGGACCCCTCTTGACGTTCTCTGCTTTTAGGTGTAAAGTATGATGTGAAATGCATAAATTAAGGCTTGTATTTATAGGCACGATCTAGTTATGGCGTAACTTTAGTTGAGAGTTACGCCGTAACCTTAATAATTCCATAATAATGCTCACGGTAAGCTGGTTACGGCGTAACACATGGAATGAGTTATGCCGTATCTTCAATACAGGTTACAAAAGATATGATTACGCAGTAATCACTGGTAGGAGTTAAGGCGTAGCTTATGGCGGCGTTGAACATTCTTTGACCTAATTGGTTACGGCGTAATCCTTAGTTAGGAGTTACGCTGTAATTGATTGCTGAGTTGGTCTTCTGAGTCACGCACTAGTTACGGCGTAATGTGAGAGATGGAGTTACGCCGTAATTGCTTCACATTAGGCATACTATCATAAATCTCTAAGAAAATCTCCAAATCCGCGTCTCATTAGCTCTAATGCTCGTAATTTATCTGAAAGTGAAATATATAGGAAAACAAGTGTAAATCCATATAAATGATATAATATACGAGCATTATCGGGGAAATTAACACTTAATATTCAGGATTATTTGATGTTATCAAATATCCCCCAACTTGAACTCTAATTGCCCTCAAGTAGACCTTATTAGATAAATTTCTAAAAGATATCTCCCATTACGGAAAATATAAGTTTAAAATCCCTTATGCTAGAATAAATCAAAGCCGAACACCTCGCGAAATGAGAACAAAACACTCAAAATCTCTTAGCTATTCTAAGTGTCAATTTCGGGTGATCACTCAAAGCAGTCATAGCATGTATTCTATCATAAGCTTGGCGGTTACACAAATCTCCACCACTATAGTTAAGGATTAAACAATTCTTGAAGGCAATATGAGTAGACGCGACATGGGTTAAGGGTGAATTGTCATTACTAACATGTCACGACAAAGTGGACAAAATCAATGATACATGACCAAATCTATGGCCAAGACACCAAAGATTGCTCGCTTCATCACCTAGACACGATTCATGACTAAAGGGTAGGACAAGACATGGGATGTAATTGGTGTAAATTAAAAATAACAAGCAAATAGTCTAAACTACAACCAAGTTATCACCACTTACCGTTCATCCAAAGTTTAAGTTTTAAAGCTAAGAAACCGGATCATGATATACCAAGTAGATGTGCCATTAGCGGACGTCATGATGGCACATTACCTGTTCTTCAACTGTTTGCGCAATAATTACCAACTGCATTCTTCAAATGTGACCGAGGTGGCCTCCTCGATACTATATCTTTGATGAGCTCCAAATATAGTGCTTATAACTTTGCACTTTACAATAAACAAATAACTATAACTATTTCTTTTACATTATAACTAAACATAACCTCCCCTCACTTGAGATGAACATAATATGAGAATTTGGGGGGTCTTCAATGATCTTTAAATATAGGTCTTTGGCGAAAGCATGATTTCCGAACCTTTCTACTTGAACCTTGAACTTAGGCAAACAATGACTTCCGATCACAAATTAAGACTACGGTAGGCTAAGGTGAATGGGTGTGTGAAACAATATATATTGGTGAACAAAATGAAAGGAATGGCTCGGATCGGTGTATCTAGGGGTATCTTGCACTAAAGGTGAGTGCAACAAAAGGGTTTAACATGGGAGTCGAAAAGTCGAGGTGACTAATCGATAGACAGACAATGATAGGCTATTTGGGTGATAATCATATAATATTGCCTTCTTAAACTGAATATTCCAAATACATTAAGCGAACTCAACATACCTCGTCTATGGTCTCGAAATGATGCAAAGACCAAGTTCTAAAGTTTACAAGCTACCGGCACACTCATATTTTGGTGGATTTGGGTAAATAATTGGAAACGGATAAGGCTAATCTCACCATAATATATCAAGGGTTATAATGTGCTCGGCTAAGGTCTAATCTAGTTAGGTTAAGAAAAACATGTCAAAATTTTAAAATTGGCATAATTTTTCAAAATAAACTAGAAAAACGAGGGCAATAAAGTTTAAGAGATAATTCTACTCCCATCCCCCCACTTGAAATGTACAAAGTCTCTTTTGTACTAAACGTTAAACAAAGGAGAAGAGAATGTAGAATTAGAGCGAGAACTTCCCTAAAATTTGCTCCAAAAAGAAAGAAGGCCCACGAAGAGAATCATGCCTTCGCTTAAGCATCCACGAGTAAACTTCATTCCCTAAAATCACACTAACCAACAAGCATAATTCTAAAAAAAAGAAAAACAAAAACAAAAAGAAATCTAACTCATGTTCGTAGGAATCACGGTTGTATTTAGCATATGCAACAAGCCTTTTAAACCACTTGGTGTCCCAAGTGGACGAGTGTAGTCTCGTGAGGGCTTACAGGGAACATACCCACAAAGATCATTTAAAAACTAATACAAGGATATTGTGTTATTAAAGAAAGAATTAAATCTGGAGGATAACTACGTCGTAACTCCATAAAGGAGTTACGCCATAATTATGGCAAAACCTGGCAGTCGCTACTGGAGAGTAGCTACGGCGTAACCATAGCATGGGATTACGCCGTAATTGGTAATGCTTCGGAGAGAATCTCTACTGATGATGTGTTACGGCGTAATCATTGGTGTAAGTTACGTCGTAACTAATGGACAGGTCAGGTCCCCATTTCAAACACTTGTGAATTCTTCTCCAATTTCCTGCAAAATTTGTTAAGAACACAAAACCCAAAAAAATAGAAATAAAAGAAATTAAAAAAAGGATAATTCGGGTTGTCTCCTGAAAGAGCACTTTTCTTTATTATCGAGTCTTTAAGTTAGACTTAAAACCATGTGGCTTTATGGTGGCCTTCGAACTTGGCCAATTTCTTCCGTTTCTTGGCGGCAATCATTCATCCATTCGGCAAAAAATCTTTTTCTGACTGTGTTGTGGACACTGCATGTATCAAATTTTTGCAAAAGCCATTCGTTGAATGATAGACACGACTTTTCGTAGTCATCGTCTTCAATTATAGAATTACTATTATCAATGGTGGCACTTATGGTTGACCCTTCATCATTGGTCTTCGTATCTAGAAGATGATATTCATTGTAATCGCATTTTAGTTGTTTGATCAAACCTGTATTGACGTTCGAGTCCCCAAATCTCACTTTGTACCAATCTTCAAAGGACAGATTCCCAAACTTAATGTCGTGTCTCTCAATCTCGTGAGGGCCCGTCCATTCTTCCACCTTCATATCCCCATTACAATACTCACGAAAAGAGTTACATGTGGGCCATGCTTCCATAGATCCGTCATGTTCTGCCATTATAGGGATGCAGCAATGCTTGATAAGTTTTGGAGCTTCCTCGATGCCCCCAATTAGATCACTTGTTTCCTGTTCCTGTTCACAACTATCAACACCTTGCTACAATTGTTAGTCCCTAGGTCATAGCATAAAGGTGGGTCACGTAATGGGACATTGACAACGCCAACCTTTTTTGAAAATTCCGATCGAGGATTCAGTTGTTCATTCATGTTAAAAGTAATTCGTTCCCCTTCAGTTCCTAAAGAAATTTGTTTTTCAAAAACTTTTATATGAGCTCGACAAGTGGCAAGAAAAGACCTTCCAACAATTAGGTTGTAATTCTCTCGTTTGCCCATGTCAATAACCACAAAATCAGTAGGAAAAAGGAATTTTTCAATTTTTAGAAGAACATTATCAACAACCCCCCGAGATACAACTTTAGAAGAATCAACCATTTCAATCATCATTGTTGTTTCTTTTAAATTGGTAAGTTTTAAGGTATCAAACAATGAAGTGGAAATAAGATTTACCGCAGCCCCAAAATCAGCTAAAGCGGGAATTTTTAAGTAACTGATAGTGCACGGCAACAGAAAAATTTCTTGATAGAGTTCTTTTTCAGGAAGTTAGCTTAGCAGGTTCTCGTCATCTTCAGATTTGTCATCTTCTCTTAAGTAGTTACTCCCACAAAGGTCATTAGTAGCGATGAGGTGCATTGTTCTTCCTTGGTTTGTCTTGTGCAAATATGGCCTTGCCGCATGACTTCATCATTCACGGTTCGAGATTTTTAGCGGTTGCCCAATTTGGGTCTCGAGGTTTTAATTGCGGCATCCTGATTCCGTAAGTTCATGTCAGTGTCTTCTTTCACCTTGACAATCCATTCCTTGAATCCGTCATTCTTTTTTGTAGATTCCTTGATGTGTTTATGCATCAACTCTTCAAGACTCGGTTTAGGAAGGTTATTATTGATTCTCGTATAATATCATGGGGGTCTTTCACGGTATTTAGCCCTGTTACCATTATATCAGTTGAATGGTTTACTATTTCCATTTTTCACCTCTTCAATCCCCTTGACTTCTTCTTTAGATGGGCACTCCTTGGCAGGGTGAGTGCCATCGTATTCATTGCAACCAACTTGTATAGAGTGCACATTTTCCTTTAGCTTTTTCATGTCTCTACCAAGAATCTCGAGTTTGTTATTTATAGCTGCAAGGCCTTCCGCACTCCCACTTATACTTCTATTGCTTCCTACGTTGTGCCACTTATGAGAGTGGTCAGCCATCTTTTGAATAGCTTCTAAAGCCCTTGTGGGAGTCATTCCAGGTATTGGCCCCTATGAATCGATCATTTGTCTGGAGGAAATGTTTAAACCTTGGTAGAAGATATTCACCTTCTGCTGTCTATTAAGGTCATAAGTAGGGCACTTGTACAGGAGTTCGTTGTATCTTTCCCAAGCTTACTACAGCGTTTCATCTCCCTCTTGCTCGAAATTATGGATTTCTTCGAGTTGCTTTATTGTCCTAGATGGAGGACAGTACTTTTGAATGAAGTAATTTTTAAGGAGGGGCCAAGTATTAACGGTCCCGGATGGTAATCTATCGACCCATCTTTTAGCAGCTCTAGTGAGTGAAATAGGGGGCACACGTAACATGACAGCATCGTTCCAGACTCTTGGAATTTTAAATAAGCTAACAATGTATTCCACGTTATCCACGTGTTCGTAAGCATCATCGGTAATGCTTCTGGAGAAGGGATTTGCACAAAGCTCCCTCATAAATTGCGGTTTGATTTCGAACTGAGCATCTTCGGCGATGGCCGGCCTAAAGACCCCCGGCCCTTGTTTATCCCTAGTCAATGCCAAGTATTCCTCAAGAGTGAGGTCATCAATGTTTATAACTTTCATGGTACCTGAAACTTGAAAAGAAATCGTGAGAAAAAAAATTCAAAATAAAACAAAAATAAAAGACTTAACAAAAATCCTAATATAACTCTCCGGCACCAGCGCCAAAAACTTGATGCAGGTTTTCTGACCAGGTTTTAATATTTATAGTGTCTCGTTTACCTATGGTCCACCTTGTGCACTCACGGGCAGTGTACCCGATCGTGTTTACTGTAGTAATCGGTAAAACCGAGGTCGTCCCAAGAGTTATGTGATCGGATTCTAATTAAGTCTAGGTGTCACTGGTTTTAATTGTTTTTAGGTTTGAAATGATAATTAACTAATAAAACAAGAAATGAAAGCAATTACTCCCTCCGTCTCAAATCTATTGTCCATATTTCCTTTCTGGGTTGTCTCAAAATTATTGTCCACCTTCCATTTTTAGTAATAAAAAGGTAATTTTGTGAGGGAATATTCAATTTGTATGGTTTAAAATTGTAGTGGCCCCACTTTTATTAAACTTTGTGTTTTTTGTCTCCTGACAATAAATTTGAGACGGAGGGAGTAAATAAGATAGAGATGTGATCAATAGAGGTGAAGTGTGCTAACCTAGTTACTCATCCTATCATGTTATGTTCACGTCTAACTACTTCCAATTGATTCAAGTGGGGGTTTAAGTCGCTAGGACAGCATTTGGTCAGTTTGTCCTAACCTATCAGCAAAGGCTTCCACCGGACATCAAGCTACTACCCTTGAAAGTCCAGTTGTTTTTAGTCCTCTAAGCCAAGTCATTAAGTACCTCTACATGCAAGATTCGCAATAATGAGTGCCCGAGCGCTAACATCTTAGACACTCATCTCTAACTTCTTAAGTTCATCCAAACGGCAGGTGATCATTTGGTCAGTTCGCACAAGCGAAGAAGGGTTGTCAGTTGGTCAATTATTACCCTTCCCACTCAGTCTACCTACTTAGGGTCAGTTGGTCAATTCTCCTAAGCAACAAGATACTACCGTCATTTAAAACTACCGAAACTAGGGTAGCTACCAACAAACTATGCATGCATACACTAGAAACAATTATATATGGAAGCATATAAACATAAACAAAACAATTAAGAAATTATAACTAGGCTAGCACCAAAGGTGCTTAGCCGATCATATTAAAAGAAACCAAAGATTTAATGTTTAACATAATGAAATACATGAATCAAAAGTAAATGATAAAATAATCGCTAAAGCTTATCGTTAGTGAGTGATTTCTCCCTTGGAGATGGCTCCGTATGCTCTTCAAGATCTGCCTTTGGACCCCTCTTGAAGTTCTCTTCTTTTTGGTGTGGAGTGAATGATGTGAAATGCAAAAATTAGGGCTTGTATTTATAGGCACGATCTAGTTCTGGTAACTTTGGTTGAGAGTTACCGTAACCTTAATAATTCCATAATAATGCTCACGGTAAAGGTGGTTATGGCGTAACACATGGAATGAGTTCGCCGTATATTCAATCTGGTTACAAAAGATATGATTACGCCGTAATCCTTTGGTAGGAGATACTGGCGTGGTGATGGCGGCGTGGAACATTCTTTGACCTAATTGTTTCTGACGTAATCCTTAGTTAGGAGTTCGCCGTAATTGATTCTTGAGTTGGTCTTACGAGTCGCGCGCTAGTTACGGTGTAAGCGTGAGGGATGGAGTTACGCCGTAATTGCTTCATAGTAGGCATACTATCATAAATCTCTAAGAAAATCTCCAAATCCGCGTCTCATTAGCTCCAATGCTCGTAATTTACCTGAAAGTGAAATATAAAGGAAAACAAGTGTAAATCCATATAAATGATATAACATACGAGCATTGTCGGGAGAAATTGAAACTTAATATTCAGGATTATTTGATGTTATCAATGCCCAATACCATTACCAGTCGAAGTACAAACCGCTTGGACCCCGAAGCATCCTGGTAGAAGATTCAAGGCTTGTCCCATTTATGTAATATTATTATCTATTATACTTATTTTATTTGTTAGGTTGAATATGTGAATTTAACAAAACTTTTTTTAGGACCAAGAGACCAAATGTAACTTCTATGGGTTCCTAGATCCGGAACTACCTAGTCAGTATTACAAAGATTTGTTTTACAAAGAGCATGAGGAAAAGAAACATTTAATGAAGATGGGAAAGTGTTAGGTCTCGAATGAAGTTATTGAGTTTTCAAAAATGATATATGGATGAGTTGACTTTTATCAAGTCAAGAGTGCAAGTTCATGACAAAGTTGTGTTGGTTTCGGTTTGATTGTTCTCTTCATTGCTTTAGTTTTAGCAATAGCTGTTGGGTAATAGGTTTGGTTATGGTGTCTGTTTAACAATAAGTGTCATGTACTATGTAGGTTATGGTCTTTTAGCAAAGTTGTGTTTGTTTTAGAAATAAGATTGGTTGTAATCAATTGTTAATGTTTGTAGTAAACTATTAAAGGTTGTCTAATGAAATGGTTGTTTGCAAAAAACATTCCAATTTACACATAATGTTTGTTGTAAACTAGAATATCACAACATGTATATACAAAAGTGCTTAAAGAAAGCGTACATTTTGTGGTGAAGCTAAGACTTATACAAAGTTGCACTACACATACCAAGTTACACATAAGTGCTTAATGAAATATTGATTAGCAATATACCAAGTTGCACTACACATACATGCAAAAGAACTTGTCTTTTGATGTCTAACAAGATATTCGGTCTTCGGTAGAAGTGCTTAAACAACTAAATCAGGTTTGTGGTTACATTTGTTTGACAACAAAATCTAAACCCAAATAGAAGCCATACCCAAAGTAGAAATGCTTCTTTATCCATCATTTGTATGAGCGACCACCTTATACTTCTAAGCGTCTTGAACACGCTCTTGATAGGCCAAAGCAACTTGAAGAGGATCATCGACCTTCATGTAAGTTGTTACCCAACTTGTGCAAAAAATATGGATCCATATTCCACAATCGCCGTATAGATTAGCTTGTCTAGGGACATTATCGACAACTCGAAGGTGATCTTATAATCGAAACATATATGGATTTAGCTCGAAGAACTTTACCTGACTTTAGATACTTTGGCAACATCGTCTCAAAGCGGCCCTCATTTTTATATTCTCACTTCTCGTCTCGGGTTCTGGCGTACCTAGTGAATCGTAAATAGTTACAACTCTTGTATGAATTTGTAACTCGGCAAGAAACCGATTGGCAATCGAATGCGTAAGCGAAATTAGACCTACATGTAAACAAATAAACTTTGTCGTAATTAAAAACATTTTGAGTATAGAGTTGTGGGTCAAGTATCTACAGAAAAGATGGCCTTTATATACAAACCTTCTCTACACTAGACCATGGCAATGGATGGCATTCTCCGGTGGCGTAGTAGGTATGCATAGACCCGTCAGGAGAGGCGAAAAAATGGTCCGGCCATGTGATCGGCATTGGCGGCTGAATGCCACATTAGATCAACTCAAAGATCCAGATGCTACAAGTTTTTTTTAAATACATACTGTTAAGGTATTCAAATGAAAATTATTGTTTTATGGAAATTAATAAACTATATAATAAAACTAATTGTTAAGTACCTCATCCCCAAGCCATCCTCTTTTATTACCCCTTCCATATCCCAACAAAGCTAACCAAAATTTTCGATGAACAACGATATCGCATTTACCCCAAGGAAATTTATCGATGGCTTAAAACATTTTTATAAAAATATCCATACTGTTGGTTTAGTAATCTTGTTGATACTTATGACCTTCGGGACGTGTAAGATCACGAAAAATTTTAAACCAGTTAATGAATATTGTAGTGAACAAATTACATAATGTCTTTATGTTTTCTGTTTGTAAACATAGTTTTGGTATACCTCTACCCAAGGTTCCAACTGAATTTCTTGACCACATGGGGAAATAATCCCTTTTTTGAGTCTTTTGGAACGTCGTTTGGGCAATTGTGGAGTCGTGGGCGGGAGGTTCACATATGGGTCCTGCAAAGACTTGCCTACCTGCTTTGACCTTTTTAAGTCAACATCTTCTTTTAATAGAGGAGTACTCTCTTGGGTGAGTTTGGCCTTAGTTGTTTTCTTTTTTGTTGAGCCATCATAAAGTGACTGTAGAGCCTTACTTACATTCCTCTTCCTTTTAGCACGCATGAAAACATCCTGTATGCAAAGTTCAGCATTGAAATAACATCGTTTTTGAACTTTAATAATAGGTTGAAAAAATAATGTAGTTGCATATTAAAGATAATACAGTTAATGTAGTTTTTGAACTTTAATGTAGTTGTATATTAAAAATAATACAGTTGTAAAAAAGTACCTCACCTAATTTTGCAACCTTAGTCAAAGGCTTATTGGCTTATTGGCTCGTCCTTCTTTTGCAACCACATCATGTGTATTTTTTTTTCAGAATTATGAAACATGGCCTTTCTTGCTTTCTCAGCATCATGATCAATTTTGTCAAATACCACCTTGCTTGCGGTCTCATTTGCCACAACTAACACACCTTCGCTTACTTTCTCATTAACATGGCCATCAACAATGTTATCTTCCTTATCCATAAGTGCCTCCCCAATTTCTCATTAACATTCCCATCGTCATCCTTTTCTCTTCAACATGATTAGTATGATCATCCCTCGACTCGCCATTTGTAACACACCTTGATTACTTTCTCACCATCATGAGAATCTATCTCAGTAACATGGCAATCGACAATGTTATTTTGATTACCTTGAACCACCTCTCCAGATTTATCATCAACATTTAACACTCCCTCACTTGCTGTTTCGCCGTCGCCTCTCCAAAATTCTGCAGATTTCTCTTCAACAGCCTTGTGTTCATCTTCCTTCGGCTCTTCCATATGTAACCCAGCCTCATTGAATTTCGCATCACCATGATCATCAACCTTTTCCTCTTCAACGGGTAACATCGACTCTTGTAATTCATTCACACCAAATGAATTACCTTCTACGTAATCAGCGTAATCATCATCAAAATTATTGCACTGTAATTATACAAGAAAAACACAACTATAATAGATGACCAAATGTAGAAAACAACTATAGATAGTGCGGTGAAATTATTATATACATACGTCAACAACCGATTGAGAAAATTGGTGATTCAAATTAGGTAAATTCATATAGCTGGGAGCATCAACTTGCATGTGATCAACTCAAGAATGGTTCATCTGGAAGACATAAACCATCGTCGTGACATGGAGGATGGATCGCGGTAGGGTCTAGATAATTAAGCCTCCACGGTTCACTATCATCAACAACACATGTCGATTTCGCATGATTCATCGACATTTGGGCTTAAGGTGCATAGTTAACAAAAGCAGTTGGGTATGTAACAAAATAAGGATAAACAAAAGTAATATTACGGAGAACATAACCTTTTTATCATTAATGTGAAACAGCTTCCCATCATCAGCATCAAAATCATCAAAAATAGTGCTATCATTCCGAGTTTCATTATGAATTAGACTTGAAGTCTGAATTTCAAAATATATTATAAATTTGTAACTAAATTAAAAATACATAAAGCTTCATCAACACATTGCCTTACTTGCGATGTTTCATGAATAACCGATGAAGTCGTAGTTAAATATATATAGTCATTAGTTGGTGAAAAAATATTGCTATCTCTCTCAATGATGTTGATTAAAAGGAATGTAAAGAGCATCTTGACGGTGGATGTTGTATCTTTAGAGCTTCCTCAACAACGAAAATTATATTTTTAAGATCGATGGGACCTCCACATTGGCTCGGGTTTATCGATCATAAATATTGTGCCTTCAATGCCACAACCTCGGAATATATGTCGGTTTGTTTGGAATTACATTCTTTTGCGACTACTGGCACCTCTTTATCGACTACCGCCACCTCTTTATCATTTTGCAACTTCATGTACCTCTGAAGCAACATCGAAGCAGAATGTGCATTGTTCAATTTTCAACGTGAATAGTCACATAAGCGAATGTACTTGATAAGGATGAAAAGGAAATGATACAAAATTTGCATTTTACATCGATGGTGGCATCATCCTCGGGTAATTGTCTTTCTATCGATCCAACTCTCTAAAATAAGCATTACTAGGTATAAACCATGGTTGTAACCTTTCGCATTAGTTGGAACAAGATCCAATCTTGGATTGAACCCTAGGAAACAAATTATTATAATGTCAAAACAAATATAAAAAGTCGTTACTTATTTGACAAATACAAACTAATGGAAATGCTTACGGACCAAAAGTCTACTATAATCACGTTTGGAAAATGTTTTACCCTTTGACCATGCAAGACCACGTGGTATCTTTGTCGGGTCTTTGGTCCACCATGAACTGCTATTGGGATAACTCTTAAGAATCCATATCTAACATGAACGAAAACAATCAAACTAATATACAATGAAAAGCAATATAAAAAATTTCTATCCAAAATAGTTAACAAAAACTGATATGATCATAAAATGTCTACAAATCTAACCTTAAAAGCCGGTAATGCGGGTACCACGTTGGCTAAATTGGCGTAAAAGCGTCTCTACAAAAACTCTCCCCATGGATAGGCATTCCATGCCCCAAAATCCTCAACTAATTCCAACAAATGATTGGGAACAATGTTCCAAGGTCCACGACCTATGAACACGACCTCAACGTCTATCAACAGACATACTCTTACCGCATCCTCATTTGATAACTTTGAAAATAGTGTCTCGTTCTCAAACAACTGTGAAAGCTCATTCCCTTTTACAGTAACCTTTCTTAGAAACTGTTTTTCAGGAAAGACACGCAAACCAAAAGGACTGCGCTCAACTTCTACAGTGTCAGGCAAAGGACCAAAACGAAAACTGATCATCAATAAAAACTCTCCACGACCGAATTGCAAAACAATATTCCCAATTCTGTACATAATGGGGTGACAAGAATCAAGCAGTTGAGGGATATATACCTGGTGTTGTAAAACAAAATTCACCAAATGATTGTCATTGCTTTGACTAGGAATATCTAACCATAACCCAGCAGTTTCTCTAAACAAGCTAAGTCAATCTTGATTGTTTGACAACAGACTTAATCTTTGCAAGCAACTTAACATGGGAGCGAACCGTAACCTTAGCATCAAAGAATCCGCTTAAGTTTGCCATTTAGGGCTTTAATTCTTGATTAATTAGGGTTTGAGTTAGGGTTTTGATTAGGGTTGAGTATATTAAAGGTTTAGGATTTTGATTTCACTCTTTGATTTGGGTTTAATTTTTAAAAGGAAGTAATTTTAAGTAGGTGTGTTTTGGAGTAGTAGAATGTTGGTGTATGTGTTTATGTGTGTTAATGTTTTAAAAAGTATTTTAAAATTATAATTTTGAAAAGTGATGTAAAAAAAGTACCAAAAATTACAAAAGTAAAGATTAAAAAAGTCGCTTAAGTTACTCAGTATTGGAAATACGCTAAAAGGATAAAATAATATTTTAGGAAGTTTGACTTTTTTTTAGAAAAGGACAAAACAGAATTTCGCTCGAATCTTAAAAAAGTCGCTCGGTCTAGGTCGTTTAAATATTATAGCTGGTAAAAGTCAGAATCAATCATTGGGTTCACAAAATTTCGTGTGACACTTGGCGCTTTGAGATTAAAAATAGAAAAGTCGCAAGTCTAAAAGTCTATTTAAGGAATAACCAAAAGTCGAGTCTAGAAAATGTTGACACCCAGTGACGGGGCAAATCCATAATTATCCCTTTCCTAATATAATGAGGCCTAACTCGCGATACCTATCCAAGAACTATGTTTGAAAACGTTTTTCCAAATTCTCCTGCTGTATTATATGTTTGAAGGCAAAAGTTCAATATAAATCTCAAATTTATCATAGATACAATAAACCAATCATAGCAATTTATTTTTCTAATGAAAAAAAAAACAAACTTTCATCATTTTTTTAAAAATTAAATATCTCGCAAACCGTTAATTGTTACGCGAAAAAAATTATACTATCGTGACGAGAATTAAATTATCTTTCTATAGATATGCGCTTCTATATATTTTTAACGATTTTTTTTTTCAAAATTTACGACACAAAAATCATATATGATTTGTGAAAATCATATATGATTCGATTTTACAAATCATATATGCTTTTGCAAATGATATGTGATTTGTAAAATCATATATGATTTTAAAAATCACATATGATTTGATTTTACAAATCACATGTGATTTTGAAAATCATATATGATTTTACAAATCATATATGATTTTTGAAATTTGAATTTTGAAAAAAAAGTTTGTCGAAATATAGAAAGTGGATATCTAGAAAGATAATTAAATCTCGTCGTGTATTTATTTTGTAGTTTGAAGATTCCGTTTGCAAGATATGTTGTTTTTGAAAAAGGTGAAATGTCTTTATTAATTTTGATTAAAAATGGATGCTAAAATTGATTTATTAAATCTATTGCGAATATGAGATACATATTGATCTCAACTCTATGTTTGAATGTGGGTGTGGTGCAAGATTTTGACTATATTAGTCGCTAATAAATGCACACAACAAGGATCTATTAGTTGTTACAAATTCTTTAGGCAAGAGCCAAAATATTGAGGATACATTGAATGCAAGATTATTCGAACAATTTTAGGGAGGTTACAAAATTTAGCCACTGCTTCTGACGAAAGTTTATGTCTTTACTGAGATTAACTAAAATGAGTTAATGAGTTTCCAAAATAAAAGATTTAATAGGAAAGCTTATTTTGTTTCACTCGAGCCTAGCAGCAGCGGTGTCTAGTTTTCTGCAAAATTCCGACGACTTATAAGTTTCTTTCAACAAATTGTATTTGTAGCATTAGAGAATTATTTTCGAATAATTATAATTCTGATGCGTGGTTGCATAACAACAGAAATATACATTTTTCAATAAAATTATGTGGAGTCGATCTAAGTGTAGGAGTATATTTTCAAATAAGATTGTTTTAAGTTATTAGGATTTTAGTAATAATAGATTCAAGCATTACAAAAACAGCGGTATTATGTAGTTGGCAATATTATATTGTAGTTTAGAGGTATAGCCAGCGTGTGTGATCGCTTTTCTTATTTTGTCGATAATTTAGGCAATGATAAATATTTTTTATACATGTGTGGCGTTTATCATTTGTGTGTGGCTTTTAAACATGTAACCTTACAAATTTGATATCATTATAATAAGATTATCTTGTACTATCAATTTGCATAGATATTTAAGCATTGTTCAAAACTATTTGTTTGAGGTACAAAAATTATCGCTAAATATAACAATACTATTTAATTTTGTGATTCTAATAAACTTACATAACATTATTTATATCTTGGATGAGCTATCTGATATATATTAACTTTTAAAGGCGATTCATATATCTAGTCACTTAAGTGGTGCAAGACCAACATTTTTAAAATAACATTATACAAATGACAAAGTACAAAGCAAAATAAATAACAAAAAACAACAATTACTTTGTCTCACTTTTTCAAATTCGTCACGGGTTCAGCTACGTCATCATTTCTCGTATAATTTTGTCAAATATGAAACCAGTTCGACTCGGGTGGTTCAATCGGTTGAACGTTCGGTCAAAAAACAGTCGATTTAAACCGAGTTAACCCAACGGGTTGGTTCGAAAACATGTCAAATTAAACGGGTCAACCCGCGGGTTTGAAGCGTCCGGTGAACCCGGTTTTGATGTGTATTAATAGTTTTATTTTGAAATATATATCTTCAACATTTCTACTTTTAGTTTCAACTTTTCACTTTTTACTTTTGGTTTTCCTTTATATATAGCATATAGCAAGGTACCCGCGTTTGCGGTGGGTACCTCATAACGATTAACGGAGAAATAGATCTCGATAAGATCGATTCACCGGTTGTATCGGTTTCACGGGTCCTCTCGGTTCGTTTTGGATGGCTTTAATTGGTTAGCTTGAATCGGTGGCGACACGGTTCCCGGTTGAACAAGTTGGTCGGACGGTCCGGTTTTCAAAACTATATGTATCATCAACTTGTTAGCTTGTATGAAGTTTTGTGTGTTTTATAAATGGGAAAATTCTCTAAATGCCCCAGTTGCCCAACAAATTTACCCCAAATGCCCCACATTTTTTTCACTTCTCATAATGCCCCATAGGCAACTCTCCCAACTCAAAATTTGGGCAACCATCCGGATAAATGACATGTGTCCCATGTTGTGGGGCACTTTCTTTCTTAGTACAAGTTTACTAATCGATTGGTTGGGCAACTTTGACTTTCAATGTTGAGAATGTTGTGATTTTGTCTTTTTAGTAAAAAGTATGGTCTTATTTTATTAATAAAAAGTACATAAATCTTGGGCAGCTGGGTCCCACACGTATGTACTTTTGGGCAACTTATGATGTATATAGTATTACAATGTATTAATGTATAAAAAATTAAAAAGGGTATAAATAATTTTATAACCTTTATACATTTATACACTTTATATATATAAATACAATCTTCCTCAACACACTTCTTATTTCATACCACCAGGTTCTTAACAACACAACCACCACAACACACTTTCTTCCTCAACACACTTTCATCAAGATACACACTCTTCACATCGTCACGACACTCTCCGATCTAATGTCTATAAGAAAACGATTTGGGCAAGGTAAGTAATTTTGTTTTGATTAAGGGTTTAAGCTATTTGGGCGTTTAATTTTCGTATTTCATCTATTGATTTATGGTTTTGTTAATTTAGGGTTTCGCTAATTTAGGGTTTCGGTTAGTTATTGGGTATCGGTAATTTAGGGTTAACTTTTTAAGTTGGTATCGTATTGATTTAGGGTTACGGTAATTGTTCTGGTTTGATTTTGGATTTCGATATTTTAGGGTTAATTTTGTAAGTAGTTAACGTATTGGGTGATTAGTTGTTTTTGTTATGTTTGTGAAACAAATGTTGGATGTGAATAAAGCAGTGTAAGATAACTGGTAACGTATTGGGTGACAAGAATGTACATCTGGTTTTAGTGATTTGTTGCTACTTATTAAGTTTGAGAAACAAAATGATGGATGTTGTTTTAGACTAAGTGAATAAACCTTTGTAAGATAAGTGGTAGTAAGTGAATAAAACCTTTGTAATGATGGTGCAAGCTGGTTGGGTTAACGAAACAAAATACTTTGAAAATTAAAGCCGCGACACAACTAAATATAATCAGGGTGATCCCAGTTTGAGAGTTGTTAGAGTCGTAACCATCGTCGTAAAGATACTCGAGCAACCTTCAAACTGCTCTCATCCCTCTGCATACAATGCATTGAATTCTTAGTCCGACGTTCTGTTCATCGCTTCGACTTGTTCCATACCAATGACTTCCTCCATCTCTAATGAGACTTCTTCATCTTGGAGCATAAGTCGCTCCCTTTCGACTTCCTCCTTAGAGCGACTTCTCTTTTGCTTTCTCCTTTCCTTTCCTCCTTAATAGCAGCCTCCTCCATTTGTATTAAAAGTTCTTCTTCATCAATTTGTTCCGGAAATTGTTGACCGAAGTCTTTTTGTTCCGGAAATTGCTGGCCGAAGTCTTTTTGTTCCGGAAATTGTTGGCCGAAGTCTTTTTGTTCCGGAAACAGTTCCGGAAATTGTTGGCTGAAGTCTTTTTTAGACATTTTTGATAGAATTTTGTAACCTATTTAGCTACACCACTTGAATTTAAATTCACACATATAAGGTGGGTAGGTTTGAAAATTTATTACCATTAATATGTCAATTAAATGCGGTGCAGGTGGAACCTCTCCCATATAGTTGACATGGGCCCACCTTGTACTTACATAGCTGATTTATTGGGCAACTTTGCCTATTTATTAAGCATTTAGTTATCTAATAAAACAACATGAATATTTTTCTTCTCTTAAGATTCTTGTAAGGCACCATGAATACCGCTATCTCAACCCTAGATAGCAGTAAGCCACCATTAATCCCCAAAATATAAGGATTTAGGCACTCTTGGAAGTTTAGATTGATAAGCGTTTAGTCAACAACCACTGCTAGTTCGAATGAAACCCTCGCTAGTTTTGTGTATTTGTGTATTTTTGATATGTATGAGGTGTGATGACAAATATCTTACTTGATGAAGCAAATGATGTGATTGACCGTATCTTGGCATGGCAGTTTTATTACATTTGTTGTGTAACGAGTGCGATTAGGTCGACATGCTATTCATAAATCAACCTAGATCTCACATGCTATTCAATTAGCAAACCATCGTCGGATTCATAGGGTGAACAAACAAGTATATGGAGGAGTTTTAGACCATCGTCGAGTTAAGCAATGTGCCATGCAACCGTACATGGGGCATTTAGGGAAGTTAATTTTATCATATTTTGATTTTTGTTACTTTATATGAGTATCATATAATTGTTATAGAATGTTGATAGAATTTTACAAAATTTGGTTTATATATGTAAAGGAGTTACTTAACAAAGAAGGAACAATATGATATACTTGTGGATTCAAAGTCAAGTTGAAAGTAACAATGTGGCCATCGACGCAACCGTACATTCAAATTGTCTTTGAATATCTCAATAATCACGATAGTGTGTATTGTTCATGACACGCCACACCCATGATTATCCAACTCAAATGGTTTTCTAGAATCCACGAATTATAGAAAAGGCGTTGGTACTTTGAGCTTCCTCGAAAACCCATTCCTATGTCCACCGTCATAGCAATGGGTTTTGACATAACAATGGGATTTCAGTGGAGGGTCAAAGTACTAACGCTTATCCACTTGTTTATAACATATTGGCGAGCATCTTTGTTAACCAACTCCTTTACATAGGTAATTGTTTGAAGTAGTTGGTTTATTTTGGGACACATGTGTGTATTTGTGATATGCAAGAGGTATGATGATGATTATCTTATTTTGATCATAAATGATGTGATTTACCGTATGTTGGCATGGCAATTTCATTACATTATTTTGCGACCATGGCGGTTATATCCCGATGTTCGGTGCTTATCCAATTTTTTTACGAGCCTTGCTAATGCATATCGAGAATGCACACTCGGTTTCAAAGTTTATATGAGTCGATATACTTGTTATACACTTTTGATAGGTTGTTAAAAAGTTAAGGATCAATATGATATACTTGTGGATTAGAAGGAAGTAGAAACGTTTCTAGGTGGCGCGTTACTTTGTAGATGAGTAGGGAATTTCGACATAGTTTCCCAATCTTAATTCCCATACAGTTCCTTTGTTTTCAATGATCTAGCAATCCGCTTTGGTGCGGGCCTTTGACCAAAGGGAGTTGAAACGACAAAAGGTGCGTAGAGGGATCGTAAGGGTTCACTAAGTTGAAATTCCATACACACCTACAAAATAACGCGGCCACATTGGTATGTTCAACTTTCTTTTGAATCCGCAACTATATCATATTGTTCCTTAACTTTTTTCAAGAATCTAGCGAAACTATAATTATGTTTGTTCAACAATCTAGCAAATCCCCTAGTGCGGGCCTGTGGCGATAGCCTGGGAGTTGGTAAGACAATACACAGGAGCATGTATACATAAGGTGTGTGTGTGTGTATGAGGCGTGACGGCGTGTATCTTATTAAATCATGCAAGTGATGTGATATTCCGTATCTTGGCGTGGCAATTCTATAGTTTATACTAATGCGACCATGGCGGTTATATCACGATGTTTTGTAAACTATTGATTTATCTGATCGAGCCTCATTCAAATGTTTTAAAAGTTGTCTAAAATTGGGCCATTATTTATTTGGTGTGAGTATGATACAAATACTTCATTTGTTAAATATGATTGCCGTATTAGGAAGTCAGTATACGTTTTTTTATTGATTGTAGTTGTCGTAAGATACTTATTAATTATTGTTAACTTGTTTATTTTTTTCTTCTAAGGAATACGAGCCAATGTCATCGTTAGGAGCAAATTGAAATACTTTTCAATAATTAAAGAAAAATGAATCATACTCGAAGGAAATTGTTTAGGACAACTTTGTTTTGGAGGGTGGTGGATATGTTCTTTTTACCATGAACCACATATGTTAGATTATGTTTTACAAAACAGGGTTTTGTGGATAATCGTAACTATGACATGCCCCATATATATACTCTTGATGGTCGTAGTCTACATTTTGGTCGACCAGGTTTTCTCTTAAAGCAGGGCTTTCGTTTTGGGACGACAAGTTTTGATTTATATAGTTCGTGGTTTAACATTTAAGTTGAGGTATTTCCAAAAATTAGGGGTAAAACTTTCCAACTTAGATCTTCTTGGTGTTATTGAGGATGAAGAGTTGTTCGATAAATTAAGCGATGAAGCCGATCCGTGTGTGTCTATTGTTATCGTTAGAGGTTATTTTATGGGTCGCTTATTGGTTGAAGAGGTGGATGATTCACTCCTTGGTTTGGTCGAAGACCTTGATGCATGGAATTCCTTTCCATGGGGGAGGACATTTGGAGGCACTTATGCGACCCGGATACTAGGCGTTGTATCAAACCACAAGTGGGAACACCTAAAGGGTGCGGAAAGAGACGGAGTATGTTCCAACATACACGGTTCTTTGGATTTTTGGGCATTCAAGGTTATTCCTATTTATATTATCTTTTCTTAGTTATTATTATTGAACCCAAGGTATGAGAGTAATGCATCTTTATTATTATATATATGGATTCTTGAGTCATTTGAAAAGCGGTCATTGGTGGAATAAAGTCCCAGATGTCATACCAAGGGCAGTAGCGTGGTCAAGGAAAGTAATGTTTACAAGATCGGATTATGGATTGCTATTTGGCAAGGTAAAACACATTCAAATGTTTCAATGCATTAGACGAGCACTAGTCGGACTGGTATATGCAATTTAATTTCCTTGGGGTTGATTATGTTATTTAGGACTCGAAGATAATTTATGATCCGAAACCAACATTAGATGAGCACCGATCGGAGTGGTATATGCAATTTAGGGAATTTTACACACTACATACCAAGGACTCTTCCAAAAATTACCGCATGATTCGATGTGTATCTCTGAAGTTGGGCTGCTTTGCCGGAAACGTGGTAGAGACGGAAAAAAAGTATTTCTTGATTGTGTCTAAGTGCAGACAGTAGTCTTCTAACATAAATCGACCTCAAGGATTATGTCATTCAAGAGTTGAATTTCGTGTTTTCAAACTCGAGGCTATTATTCGAGTTATTTACTTGTCAGCGTTAAATAATAACTATCGTTTATTTATATTAAAACTATTGTTAAGGATAATACCCTTTATTACTTTGTAGGTCCTTGCATGTGAAAGAACTTGCGGTTTCGGGTAACAAGTTCATCGATATATTATCTTTATTTCTTAAACAAGCTGTTGGTTTTACAATGAACTTTATTTAAGCTAAAGGATAAATTGGAATTTCTGCATCCTTTTCCCACTGAAGCTATGAGTTTGAGACCAACTAAATCGTGAATTCTCTAATTGGTTGACTCTCTTATTTCTAGCGATCGTTCGAGACCGGTTGATGTCGATGATGAGGATGATGTTGTTACGGTAATGTGGTTTCCAAATGTACACTTTTGCCATAGTATAGTATTAAATGTATTTTAAATGCATCACCTGTTACTCGGGAGTATCATTGGAAGAGGTGATAAGGTTTTAAAGGTACCATTTTGAGGGTCGTTTAAGTCCTTATTTGATCACTTTTGTATCCGTTATTGCTTAATATCGTTCCTTTTCACTTTTTAGGTCTCGTGAAGGCAAAATCTTTGGAATGGCACTTATTTGGACGAAAAGCGCGAATATATGAAGAAAATGGCCAAAGTCAAAATCGAGACACTCACGATTCTTTGAAAGTAGAAAGCGGCGTCGGTGGTGCTATTGGCGGCGCCGTCCCAAAAATATTGTGACGGCGGAACCCAAAACTCGTATTTTCAAGTGGCGGCGTCTAGTTGTGAAAGAGTAGGCCGTCGCTACTCGGGCGGCCTAGATGCAATCAGACGGCGTCGAGGCGAAGAGGGCGGCGTCACGGACATAAGGTGGCGCCGTCGCAAGGTTAACGTGGCCAAGGCGAAACCCAATGGCGGCGACACGGCGGCGTCACTAAACATAAGGTGGCGCCGTCGCAATTGTAATCTTATATATAGAATCCGAATTTTTCGGTCTTTGTGTGGAGAGTCTTTGGGTAAAACCTAAAACCGAACCTAAGGTGTCTTGTACAGTATTTTAGGGTTTTAAACCCTATCTTACATCAAGATAAGTCTTTACTTCATTAATTCAATTATGTCTTTGATTATTTGTGTGTATGCTTGCATGTTCTCCATGTCAAGCTAATTTATTTGTGTGTTTGCTTAGGAAGTATGAAACTTAATTATTGAATATTGATTGGTTGTTTCTTATCTTAGTTGATTAATGATCTAGTAATGCGATAGGTCATTCGTTGTGTATAATGCTTGATTCATCTTTGTGAACCTTAGAGTATAATTACGAGTAATTGTAGGCTAAACCATCCAAAAGCGCCTTAGAGTAGGAGTTTATAATCTCTAGTGGGTTTGTAGACAAGACCCTTTGGTAAGTTCAAAGAGTTAGGGAGAAAGCATACCCTACAACTTTAGACACACAACGCATGACTAGGAATAAGGCGTGACACTCAACCATCAATAGGAGATAATTAAGGAGTAATACAAACTAAGTAAACACATCTTTAAACTATCATACGAGCACACATTAATTAGACATAGACTCCCACAACCTTAGTTTAGATAATTAGATAATAGTAGAGTAATCGGTGAAATACCAACCCCAAATCAATACCGAGATTCGTACCTTTCCATTTTCATAAAATATAAAAGATAAAAATAATCTTCCTCAACCTTAACCTTAGCGTAGTAACTCCTACTAGCATTCCTATTCCCAGAGAGCGATATCAATACCGTGGCTTACCTAATTACTACACTACAACGATTAGGTTCTTTGCCTAGGGTGTTATAAAACTTGCTCGAAGAAAAGGAAGTTCCTTTGACCCCGACGAGCGCGTGTGGCGTTATCAAGTTTTGGCGCATTGCGGGGAATAGAATAGCTAGTTAGTAGTCCACCTCGTTTAGGTTTCTTTGCTTGATTCCTATCAAGTAAACTTTTTCTCATTTTTAGATTTCTCTTAGTCTATCCCCTTCTTCGTAACCTTTGTTCGTAACCCCATCACTCTTCATCATGGAGAATGATAACCAACCACCACTCGATAACCAACAACCAACCAACGCTTCACCACCAAACAAATACCCTTTGCTTGACCCGACCTCGCTAACCAACTTGAGCCCGTATCATGGGTGAGATTGGAGAGCTTAGGAAATTAAATATGATAATTGAGAATACACTTAAGGAAGCCCTTAAGGAATCTGATCAACCTCTAGATAGTGATTCGACTACAAGTGATTCGGATGATGATCTAGAAAAAGGAGAGTATAAGATGTTAGAAATTATGAAGGGTAGTAAGGAGAAGGGAGAACTTAGGGAGTACTTTGATTCATACCCTAAAAGGAAAGAAACCGCTTATCACCATAATGTGGTTAATTTTCCAAGACCACCTTTCGAGCCTCGTATAAGGAGGAAACCTAAAAACATCAAAATACCGTGTATGATTGGATACTTATCTGAGGATCACACCTACATTGATTATAAGGCACCCATGAATATAATGTCTAGGCTCTATTACAATTGGATCATGAGCAAAAGCTAGAGCCTATGAGGACCCCTTTCGCCTAGGAAAGCAAGTAACTATGTGGGGAGGGTTAAGGGATTGCGTGTTCATAGGTAACTTCACATATAGGTGTGACTTCATGATTCGGAAAATGTCAAAGGAATCATTGATGGGTTTTAGGAGGCGTGATACTTGGGAAACCATTTATAGAAGAGTCTAAGATGGTTTATGATAAAGAAAGGGATAATCGAGTTCTCAAATGAAACCGAGAATGTTAAATATATAATGCCCACAAAATAAAATTTTGAGGGCATGGATAATTAGATGTAGATAACATTCCGGCATTGAAGTAGGTGGAAGAACAAAGTTTACTACTTTGCTTGTCTTGAACTAGGGCTGAATATATTCGTGATGAAAGAAGAGTTAAGGAGATCGAATGGGCCTCTAAGATTAGGACAGCGTGGGAACACGACTATGAGTCTAGCTACAAGACTCTTAAATAAAGAAAAGCGCTTCGTGGGAGGCAACCCATGCTTAATTGTTTGCTTGTTAGTGTCATATATCTTTTATTAATTGTTTATCCTCATGTTTAAATTTGTAAAAATGCTTTATTTTGTTTTAACCTCGTCTTAATTGCATATAAAGGTATTTTACATAAGGGATAAGTGTAGGGAGGATTACACGTTTTCAAAAGCGTAAACATGAGAATAACAATTAACTAAAAGATATTTATGTTTGTTTGTTCGAGTCAAATGCTTGTATCGAGTCATAATGGATGTTTTGCGAAATTTTCCGATTCTAAAGATGTAAATTTTCGAAATTTTTCGGAAAATCATGAGACCGGTTTTGTCGGGATAACTGGCGTCGAGATTGCAACTGACGGCGTCGGGAAGGAGTAAAACATCGATTACTTTTCTCGTTTTACGAGCTACTTATAAATTTTGGAATTTTCGGTCTTAATTTTCTTAGAAATTACGTAAACATCCATTCCACAAGCATTATATCCTAGTTTAAATCGAGTCTTATATATATTATTACCGCCGATTTTCTGCGAAGGTTTCGTTTGTTTTCTTCAAGTGTGCGAGGTTTAGTTTGTCAAGAAGAAGTTACATAAGATTGGAAGGAGCTTTTCACGCAATAATTCTTCTTGAAAAGAGTTTAACCACCACTTTACGGATCTACCGAGCTAATCGGGAGTATTAGTTTCTTTCGTTTTAATTACCTTCTTTTATCATAACTTTGATACTTTCGGGGAACATTGGGGACAATGTTCGGTTTAAATGTAGGGAGGAAAATAAAGCAGGAACTTTGAAACTATGCTTATCCTTGACTATTTGCTTTGTCAATTGTGATTGTGTAATAAACCATGAGAAAATGTCGGTTAGGGTAATTTTGGCACCAAATTTAAAATTTTTCATGACATATAGGAGTGGGCCATTAGTCTTAACAAAAGCGTCTCACGGATAGGAAGTTGCATGACTAGCACAAAACCCTTTACCACCCAAATTCCACCAAAATGTGAGGATCGCCCTTAGATTAGTAGGAATTAAAGCATTCATCTTTAATGCTTAGAGTGTGAACCGGTAGTATATTAGATTCTAGAACTTGTTTTGTGATGCATTCGAGATCATAAGTGAGGCTACACTTGTGTAGTTAGGAATAACTAAATGATAAGAGGCATTAGGATAACCCTTGTTTGATACACGTAATATAATTACTTCTTCCACATCGGTTGAGTAATTCCCCACACCCTTTGCGTTGTACTCATCTTTAGTAGTACGATACCCTAGTTAACCCCTCGAGCCTATCCTTTTCGCGGTTCTCGTGATGTTTCGGTTTTCGGAATATCAATGAAAACATTGTTTACCCTTTGAATATACACCCAAATCGCCTTAGCCTACCCCTTATGCACTCACTTTTAGTGCAAATGTTTGTTATCACCTAAACCCTTAGTTCAATTATCTAGTTGCTTGCATAAGTTGCTAAGTCGAGTCATATCCTTTGTATCTGATTTTGGGATGATTGGGATTCATGGGAAAAGTTAAAGTTTATGAAATGACGGAAGGGCGTTAAATTCAAATTCCCTTTGTTTGCGTAATAATGTACCCCAAGTGTTTTGATCTTTTCAAATCGGGTCAAATTAGTGTTAGAGTAATAAAAACTCAAGTGTAGGGATATGCTATAAATCCCTAGTATTTTGATGTTATCATAGAGGATGGTAGAGTAAAAGTGTATGAAAAAAAAAAAAAAAAAAAAAAAAAAATAAAAAGAAAAATAAAAAAAAAAAAAAAAAAAAAAAAAAAAAAAAAAAAAAAAAAATACGGGCTACCATCCTACATCTATCTTTAAATTTATGTTTGTTTATTTGAGTTATCTAGAGTTTAGAGTGTCGAGTCTTGGCTTATAGCGCCATTCTTCATATGCATTTAACATAGAGATTTTGACTTACCACCACTAAATAGCCTATCCCACCAAACCCTTATTTCCCTACAGTAAGCCTAACGTTACAACCCTTTAAAGACCTCTTTGATAGTCTTTCCTAGGTGCTTACGTAAGCGATGGAGGTTTGATCTATTCTCAAGCCTATGGTAATCTATGTACTAGGACGGTTAATGAGTGTTTATCTTCCATTTCCTATATTGTTATATTTCATATATACACCCGAGAGAGATGTGAGTATCCAAACACCCCATGTGAGGTGCTAGTATGTAATTCCGTGCTTGTTATGACTTTTTTGGGCTTATATGTGTTGTGGACCGTTTTGAATTAATGCTTCATGACCCCAACTTATAAATTAATTGGCTAAAAGCACATTTGCTTGAGGACAAGCAAATAACAAGTGTAGGGATATTTGATAAGGTTTTAAAGGTACCATTTTGAGGGTCGTTTAAGTCCTTATTTGATCACTTTTGTATCCGTTATTGCTTAATATCGTTCCTTTTCACTTTTAGGTCTCGTGAAGGCAAAATCTTTGGAATGGCACTTATTTGGACGAAAAGCGCGAATATATGAAGAAAATGGCCAAAGTCAAAATCGAGACACTCACGATTCTTTGAAAGTAGAAAGCGGCGGCGTCGGTGCTATTGGCGGCGCCGTCCCAAAATTATTGTGACGATCCGGAACCCAAAACTCGTATTTTCAAGAGGCGGCGTCTAGTTGTGAAAGAGTAGGCCGTCGCTACTCGGACGGCCTAGATGCAATCAGACGGCGTCGAAGGCGAAGAGACGGCGTCACGGACATAAGGTGGCGCCGTCGCAAGGTTAACGTGGCCAAGGCGAAACCACAATGGCGGCGACACGGCGTCACTAAACATAAGGTGGCCGTCGCAATTGTAATCTTATATATAGAATCCGAATTTTCGGTCTTTGTGTGGAGAGTCTTTGGGTAAAACCTAAAACCGAACCTAAGGTGTCTTGTACAGTATTTAGGGTTTTAAACCTATCTTACATCAAGATAAGTCTTTACTTCATTAATTCAATTATGTCTTTGATTATTTGTGTGTATGCTTGCATGTTCTCCATGTCAAGCTAATTTATTTGTGTGTTTGCTTAGGAAGTATGAAACTTAATTATTGAATATTGATTGGTTGTTTCTTATCTTAGTTGATTAATGATCTAGTAATGCGATAGGTCATTCGTTGTGTATAATGCTTGATTCATCTTTGTGAACCTTAGAGTATAATTACGAGTAATTGTAGGCTAAACCATCGAAGCGCCTTAGAGTAGGAGTTTATAATCTCTAAGTGGGTTTGTAGACAAGACCCTTTGGTAAGTTCAAAGAGTTAGGGAGAAAGCATACCCTACAACTTTAGACACACAGCATGACTAGGAATAAGGCGTGACACTCAACCATCAATAGGAGATAATTAAGGAGTAATACAAACTAAGTAAACACATCTTTAAACTATCATACGAGCACACATTAATTAGACATAGACTCCCACAACCTTAGTTTAGATAATTAGATAATAGTAGAGTAATCGGTGAAATACCAACCCCAAATCCAATACCGAGATTCGTACCTTTCCATTTTCATAAAATATAAAAGATAAAAATAATCTTCCTCAACCTTAACCTTAGCGTAGTAACTCCTACTAGCATTCCTATTCCCAGAGAGCGATATCAATACCGTGGCTTACCTAATTACTACACTACAAGCGATTAGGTTCCTTTGCCTAGGGTGTTATAAAACTTGCTCGAAGATGGAAAGGAAGTTCCTTTGACCCCGAACACATCAGCGTGTGGCGTGGCAAACTTCCTTACTAGTTCTATGTTTCAAACCTAAGAGACAATCGGTGGTTTGGAAATATTCATGGGGATGTCGATCTCATTTTCTCTATATGGGTTATAACGGTTGTTGGTGAGTACGATTGCGTGCGCTACGACTTCTTAGCATTACCACTCCAATAGCACTCAAATTAATTGGTTTTGCGACAACAACGACCACTGTACTTGAAATTGGAAACTAGGAAGGATTTAACGCAACCATTGTACTATACAAGGTTGCTCTTTGAACTTCCGACACACAGGCATCGAGGAGATGTTGGGTCCTTTTGTTCAAACCGTTCGTGAATCACTTATTTTGCGGACTCATCGTGATATGGCGGCTTATTAGGATGCTGGTTTCATTGTAGTTTGGTGTAGTTTATGTTGTCGGTGTTCTTTGTAGCAAGTGTGTCGGATGTAAACATTTAAGTTATTACGTATTGTGTTAAGTTGGTATGTAAAATAACAAAATATGTTTGGATGTATATCTGATTTGGACTACCAATCGTTCTAGAAAGCGGTGTCTTCGGAAGAAAGGTATAAATCCGACAACATATCTGATTACCTTCAAGAATGCACCAACGTTCGGATCGAGGATTACGTTTGGTGATTGTGGTATCTGGTATGCATATTCTTATATCGATTGTCACATGGGAAGGCATTGGCCGTCGATAACCTATCACAGTGCCGCTTGCATATCGTGAGCATATGGCTAATTTTTTTGAAACACAGTATGTGTTTGGTAGTCATGTTGTTGTGATATTTGGTTGTAATTCTAAGTATTTGTAACAAGGGAGGAATTTTGTAATTCTAAGCGATGTATCAACTACTTTAATTAATGTGAACCCCAAACAGGATGTATTATTTTGTTAATATCGTTGTCATTAAAGTGTTCGCATGCTTGCGTTTTTGTTTGATTGTATTTAAAGAATTTATTGGAAGGAATGCTTCTCATTTGCGGATAACGCCCTTTTCATGATGGCCTTTTATTACAACTTATTAATGTTCTTGTTATTTATGTTGTTTTATTTGTTTTTGTTGCCAATTATTGTGACATTTTATTAGAATGTTTATTGTTGATCACAAAAATGTAGTTTTGAGTGGTATTTAGTTTATTTGGTAATGTGAACTAAGTTGCTCACGAGTTTTGTATACATGAATGCACACCAAGTGTTTGATGAAATGTGTGGTGAAAGTATCATCGTGTAATATCAAAGGTGATATTTGAAGTTGAGCTGTATTTGTGTATTATCACTATTGATATTTGTATTATCACTTGAAATTTTATTTATTTGATAGTTTTTTTGTTTGTTTACTTGTATTAAGCTTTATTATATGTCATGTATAGTATCATTTTGATATTTCATTGTTATTGTTTTATAATCATAGTTAAATTTTTATTTTATTTTTTGTTAAAAGTTTTGATGATATACTATTCTTTGTGTGTTTTATCACCTTTGTTTTATATCATAATTTTGATATTTTATGTTCTTTTTGTGGATGATAATTGTGTTTTAGTTATTGATAAGCTGTTTATTATAGTGCAATATTGTTTATTATTTAAGTTGTTAGATCAAACAACTTAAACAGGTTGATTTTGCTTTAAACACATACTTATTTAGTGTGATTTTGCTTATTTTTTAACTTGTGATTGGATTTGTCTATTTAATGGATACATTGTTCGTATTTCAATAGGTTTTACAACAAGATTTGAAAAAAGCTATGGTTGAGTCAGCAAACTGAAGAAGTTATGGTTAAACAAAGCACGACATCTTTACAAACAAACTGAAGAAGCTCAAACACATATTGTAACACATGTGATATCACACGTGCTATCACCTGTGATATCACACGTGCTATCACCTGTGATATCACAAGTGATAAAATCATTATATCACTGTGATATCTGCGTGATTCAACAAATAGAAGAAGGCGACACATACGTGATGTCACATGTGATATCAAATTCTCCTCGAAAGAGTTGAACATCATGAGAATGAGATACATAAAAATTAGCAATAAAAGTGTGGTAGTTAGTAGTTATTGAGAGATTGTTGTGATAATGTGATGAATGTTGTAATAATATGAGAAATCACAAGAGATATTGAGCTTGTAACATGCTTACATTAGATTTGTAATCTGATTATTTTCTTAATTGATAAAGTGTGCATGTTTGATAGGTTTAACACCGTATCACATGTTCCTCCATCACCACCATTGATTCAACAAATAGAAGAAGTCAACATGCCAGGTGATATCACCTATGATTTACGATATCACATGTTCCTCCAAAAGCCGAACAACATGTTAAAATAAGTGCAATACAATATCACAAGTGATAAATGAGTATATATTGGTCTCTAATAATCATGACCTATTAATATTTCCAAGGGGCGTGCTTGTGAGGCACATGATGATAAATAATCCATATGGAACTTTATGAAGAATTGCGGCAAAGATAATTCTACATCAAGTAAGCGAAAAAAAGGAGATGATGTCGATTGTGCAAACAAGATTGCTATCAAAAAATAAAGATGACTAGATAAATAGAATGATAGATGAAACAAAGATGATTGGAAAAAAAGCGGTGACAAGAAGCAATCCTTATGTTGCTTAGTTTAAAAATGCAATGCGAGTTTGGGGTAACCTAAGAAGGTGCGCTCTATTGGGTCGAGCCACATTGCATGGTGCGGAGTTTGTACTACTTTTGGGAATCACTAAGTGACTTGTATGATCATTTTATCGAAAAATATTAATGTAGCATTTATTCTTTTATCACATGCGATATTACTCTTAGCATTTTGTGTTACAAAGAAAGTGTTGCATTAAATATGAGAATATCACAAGTGATATAAATATCAAAATCAAAACCAAGTGTTGCATTATTTTTAACGGAATATCAAAGTGATACGGATACAAAAGAATTGTATGAATCACAAAAATCCTCATATTCAAACTATTGAGCATAAGTTTTTTAAAATATTGAAAAGCTATAAATTACAAGTGATACATCAAACAAAATAAATTAAAAAAGGTAAAATCGGACTTTATTGCGTGATTCACCTTCAACGGAGCCGTCTCCGGGAACACCGTCTCCGGGGTCACCGCACTTCCGGTGCAATGCCTAGAGAATCTTGGTAGCGCACTATCGAAACTCTAGGAACCCAAAAACTTATCCCCAGGGTGTCAATAAACTCATGATGATTAAATGACTTAGGTGTTTCACACTATTAGAAGCTGTAAACAAAGTTAAACACACGATAAATAGGGTATCATCACAACTTTAAAAAAAAAAAAAAAAACAAAAAAAAAAAAAAAAAAAAACAAAAACAAAAACTACTATGATTATAAAACAATAACAATGAAATATCACAAATGGTACTATACATGACATATAAATAGTGTTTAACGAGAAAACATCAAAACCTATCAAAATAAACAAAATATCATAAGTGATACTACAAATATCATAAGTGATACTACACATATGATCTGAGCGATTAAAGCGACAATCGGACATAGAAATATCTTGGTGATACTTAGCCACATTACGACAAGAACATTAAAATCTTAATAGCTGTACACTAAAAATCCTTTTGGGGGCCGAATTTACAAATATATGTGCATACTAGAACAATCATGTTTTCCATTAAAGGCGAGACCGAAGATGTAAAGGTAGAACTCAAAGAAACTATGAATATATGTTGGTCTTCCATGTAAACACACACATCCATACCACTACATGTCTCGTATTAAACCTACATTAACTAATTTTTCAAAACCTAAGTCACAATCATTCGATAAATCCTCTAACAAAGTACCTACATTTACAATGTGACAACTTCAAATATCGATGGTGATACTACACATATGATACATAGCAAATTAAAACAGCAATCAGACATACAAATATCATTCCAATGTATTTAAAAGCCAAAATTCAACTAACAACATAATTAATAAGCAAAATTATTCTATAACACAAACAAAAATATATAAGATCAAAGTTAAGAAATTAAGACTTTAAAAAGTCAAATGAGGACAATTAATTTGGGACGGATGGAGTATCATTTATGAAATTTAACGAGTATTGTTAAATGTTAGGATGTTAAAAGTTAAAGTTAAGGGTTTGTCTGTTTTGTTGTCGGGAAAGAGTAGAGAGAAAAGTTGTAGTAGTATTTATTAAAATAAATTTGTTTCTAATATAATATAGAATTGTGGATTAAATATAATAGTTTTATAATATAAAGAAAATAGAAATATAGAGAGAGAAAGAGAGAATGAGTGAGATTAGCCTCAAAAAAATGGAAAAACTACAGTAAAGTTTAATATCTCGGTGAAATTTGTAAATCATCTGATATTTGGTATGACTTGTTATTTCAAAACCAAAAATTTAGACCAAACAATAGTTTACCCTTTTGACTCCTAATCCTAAATCCTACACCCCCTAACAAACATAGCCTAAATGAGATATGGACCTTCCTTCACTTTATAGCCGAAAACACTATATAAGAAGAAACAGAAGACATGATAACTTAACAAACTATCCAACAAGAACATAATGGAAAAGAAGCAAATAGCCATCATTGGAGCCGGGGTCGCTGGCCTCGTTGCATGTAAATACTGTCTTTCCAAAGGTTTTGAGCCTATAGTGTTCGAGTTTGAATCACACATTGGTGGAGTATGGGCTAAAACTATCAAATCCACCAGGCTCCAGGTTACGAAAACTATGTATCAGTTTTCTGATTACCCTTGGCCTGCTTCGGTAACTGACGACATGCCTACCCAACAAGCGACGATAGACTACATCCACTCCTATGCCAAACATTTCCAACTCATGCCACATATCAACTTTCATTCTAGAGTCAAAGGAATTAGCTATGATGGACCATCATCTGATTCATGGGTCCTTTGGAATGGCACTGGCGAACCATTTCCACCTCATGGCAAGTGGAATATCACTGTCGAAAACACTAAAACTGCAACCACACAGGTATAAAAAGAGAAATTCTATCTATAAATTATTTTTGCTATTACTCCAAATGATTTATTTTGGGAGGTCCATTTCACACCACTAAAAATCTTGAGAGGATGTGAATTATTAGATTTTAGTTCGCGCTCGAGTAAAATTTGTGAACTTTCATATTATACGTAACGACCTCACGACCCTACAATATTTTCAAATCACATGTGATTAAAATGAATATGTACGATTCATTTTACGTGTCGACAAAACTGCATTAGTTATTACTAAAGGTAAATAACAGATTCAGCAACTATGTAATTAACCTTGGTGGTGGCTTTAGGTTTACACGGTGGATTTTGTGATTTTATGTCTAGGAAGAAATAAAGATGTTCCAAATATGCGAAATTCCATAAGGAAAAGGGCTTGATGTTTTCCAAGGAAAGGCCATACATTCTTTGCAATACGCAGCGCTGGATGATGATGCGGCTGAACAGTTGGTCAAAGGGAAGAAGGTTGTTGTTGTCGGTTTAGGGAAATCAGGACTTGATATTGCAAGGAGCTGCGCTGAGATTAATGGTTAGTTAAATGATTTAAGTTGCAGCTACCTAGCTTAACTGATTCCTTAATTTCTTAGCTCGGGTATGGTGCTAATAGTTATTTTTAATGGATCAGGGCCAGAACATCCGTGTACGGTGGTTTACAGGCACGACCACTGGAAGATAGGGGACTTCTATCCAATGGGAATCCCTTTGATTCATCTTTTCTTCAGTCGCTTTGTTATGCTTGGTGTTCATAAGCCGGAACAAGGTGTTCTTCTTGGTCTTATCGCCACATTACTTTCACCCCTGGTAAGCTCCCTAGCTTACTAATTACTTGAAATTAATAATGTTAAATTTTTGATATTTGATAATTAACTAGATGAGAACTAAAAACAATAATTAACAGCGTTGGACATTATTGAAACTTTTGGAAAGCCACATCAAAATTACACTTCCATTGGCCAAGTATAACATGGTGCCAGAACAAGACCTAGGCAAAGACATGGCCTCTGGGTTGGTTATGCATATACCTGATCCCCATGACTTCTTTGATGCACTCGAGAAAGGAAGTATCAAGTTGAAGAAAACTCCTACTTATAGCATGTATGAAAAAGGGATTTCCATTGTTGAGCAAGAAGAGAAGACTTGTATTGAAGCCGACATTGTTATTTTTTCTACTGGATTCAATGGTGTAGAAAAAGTAAAAAATATATTTGAATCACCAACATTTGGTCACTTCATTTCAGACACACCACGAGTCGGTCTTTACAGGTTTCTTTCACTTTAGTTATATATAATCCCTTATGTATCCTAATATATTATACTAATAATGAAATTATATATTATCATCTTGATATGATCAGGGAATGCATTCATCCAAGGATACCGCAGCTGGGCATTATCGGATTTTCTGATGGTCTTTCAAGCCTTTACACATCTGAAATGAGGTGTAAATGGCTGGCAGCCCTTCTTGAAGGTTCCTTTAGCTTACCAAACATTAACCAGATGCAGAACAGTATTAAAGAATGGGACGAACATATGAAGCAAGCATCTGGGCATAATCATTATCGATCATTCCTTGGAAATATTGAGCTTTGGTACAATGATGTACTGTGCAAAGACATGGGTGTGAATCATATAAGAAAAAAAGGCATATTTGCAAAGATGTTTGAAGCTTATGGTCCCGCCGACTATGCTGATATATGACCATCATGGATGCTATAGGTTCTCCCCAGTCATGATCAAGTAATAACAAGTATAATCAGCTCGATGATCCGTATGTGATAACTTATATGCCTAAATTGTAATAATCATCTACATCTATATCTATACTATATATAAAGAGAAAATACATTTGTCTAGAACTTAGAATTTTTAAAAGTAAGTAATGTTATTAGAATAAAATACCCTTATTTAAAAAAGGAAATGCAATCTAAAAACTATTTAAATACTTAATTACATATTAAACCACTAACTTTATTAACACTCACTTACTACACACCCTTATATAAACAAAATATAAACTGTGCACACAAATTGACGCTACTGTATATCGTCGCTATGATGCGCGGATAATCGTCTAATATTACATAATGTGTAAATAACCAAGAGTTCAGCTTCAATAATCATGTCTATTATGTTTTCTTGATTCGAGTGTGATTTTTTAAAGTTTTAATTAACGTGTTCATTATTTTTTTAAAGTAATCAATGTTTTAATCAATAGCTCTATAGGACGAACACAACACGACACGGCCCAATAAGCCAGGGTGTAATGGTCACCTACTTCCTCCATCTCCCCGAAAATGCATGTTTTTTAATTAATGTACAGAGAATATATATTCTTTTGCGAATATCTAAGCGTCACATCATTTCGTTTCTCTTTCACCTCCTTTTACCTTTACTATCGTAATGATTAGCTTTACCCATCACTTTTCATTTTTATTTAATTTTAAAAAAGCAATTAAATTAATTATTCAAATATAGATGAATAAATTATAATTATTAACTTATTAAAGCTACAAAAAACTACACATAAAATAAAAATAAAATTTGTTTAACGCGTAAAAGGTGCTACACCAAATCCGCAAGAAGGTTAGATACGTTTCGCTGGAGCATATTTTGTTGAAAATATGTACCATGGTTTGTTATAACTTCAACGATGTTTGTGAATAGTTCTCGACTTATTCCTAATCTTTTCTTGAATGTTTTCGTGTCATATAGTGGATTGTTGGAAAAGTAGGCGGCTACGAGACAATCATGTACACCAAGACAATCTCTACGTATGTTGCTTCTTTTCTGTTTGACGGTTCGCGTACTTTCAGTTTGTTTTTTAAGCATCAACGCTGCCTATTTGTATCATTCTCACCTCAAACCTCTATGTTCATCTGGTTCTGAGTGGATGAAAACATTATTAGCAATGTGAGATTTATTTATACAATGTTGTTTTTGAGTTAATTCAGAAGCTTCGTTACTTGAGATACGGGTGCTCACAGATCGGGTAATACCCACAGGAACCGAATAAAACCGAACCGAATTTGTAACCGAACCGAATTAAATACTCAGTTTTCAGTTTATATATGGTTTTGGCAATATGTAAATCGAACCAAACTGAAAACCGATTCACATAAATATATATATTTTTTATTTGTTTATATACATACAAAAACCATTAAAAACTCTTTCCTGGTATAAATAAAACATTTTTATTTTTGAAAATATATTTTTTGCTAAAAAAAACTATATAAACAAATGAAAAAGAAAATATAAATTATGTAATTCAGGTCAACCCGATAACTGAACTGAATTCAATTTCGGTTTTCGGGGCGGTTTAATCCAATTTGCATTCGGTTCAGTTTGGTTTTCGATTTTACCCAGAAAAAAAAAATAACCGAACAACCCGATAACCGAACAGATGAACACCCCTAACTTGAGATCCAAACCTCTACGTATGCACAAAAAAAAATTAACATATACCCACTAAATTTGAAGTCTGATCATGTGTTTATGTTGAGTACATTGATCTAAAACCTTACGTAAGAGGAACCACTTTGGTTTGAAACCTTGAATTGTAACCGTCACGACTTGCGAATTCTGCGATTGTTAATAAAAGTAAATAAAATAACAAAAACTTTAGTAAAGACTCTTTTGGTGGGAGTTATCTCAAACAAATTAATTAAAATTACAAACATCAAATACAATTGTGACAAAATTTAAACAACAAAATACACAATAAACTTTACATCATATAAATTATTTACAAATATACTTGCAAACAAATTACACACCAAAGTACACAAATAGATTTACATAAAAAATACACAAAGATCGTATAAACTTATATAAAAAAATAAATAAATAAATAAAATAAATAAAAAAAAACTCTCTGAAAATAAAATTTTAAAGCTTGAAATACATAGATCTATAAATATATATATATATATATATATATATATATATATATATATATATATATATATATATATATATGAAAAAATAGAGCTTTCAAAATCCATAGATCTTACCCGGAGGCATCAACCCTTTCCACCTAAAGTGGAGGCGGTGACAACTCTTGCGGCAACAGCTGCAACCCTACCGATGACAAAGGCGACGGCGGCGTTGAACTTTCCAGCAAGATAGCAACATCACTAACAAAAAAAAATACAAAACATACCTCAAAACTATAGATCTAAATATAAACATTCTAGATAAAAAAAAAAAAAAAAAAACATTTTTAACACTTATAGATCTACTAAAAAACTCAAAATACCTCTAAACTTGAAAAACTCCTTTGGTGGTTTCTCTCGTGGTATTGCTACTCAGTGGTAGTGGGATGACGGGGAGGGTGGATTTCGGTCGTGAGTCCGGTGGTGTTCTTGGTCGGGTGGTGGTAGCTTAAATGCGGAGGTGGCCTCGGGTGGTGGTGGCGTCGAGGCGGTGATGGTGTGAGTTGTAGAGTGTTTATTTGTGTGTTTTGTGTATGTGTTTTAGTGCAATAACTCGCATTTCCGACCTTTTAATATTTGCCTTTCAATTATAATATTTCCTTATTTAAGTTTTCAACACTTCAACATATTAACTTTCAACATTCTAACAATTTCAACGATATAGATATACTTGGAGCAAGCAGATTGTTATAAGTAATCATGAGTTAATAACTTCAACGAGTTATGAAGTAGGCTTAGTTTGTCATGATTAGACCTAATTGCTTAACACCAACGTTTTCATACCTTGTTCTTTCATTCGCGGAAGTAGTTCACATCTTTAACAAGGAGCGAATAACTCAGTTTTCGATTTTCTACATTATCTAACGGGACCACGGTCAACACAATGAAATTAGATCAATAAAGCGGGTAGAACTTTCAATTAGAGAAAAAGCTACACTTTTACGAGCAACTAATGAAATGTCTCGTACACTTTTCTCGGTAGTAAATTGCAACGAGTAACTTTTATTTAATTTTAGATTTTCAATACACTATGTCCCAAATATATTCATCATCTATATAAGCTGTTTAAATAGTACATCTAAAACCAAGAACCAAAGCTCGGGACACAAGTACATGAACAAAAGTTACATTACTAGAACCTCTTGAATCCTTGAGAACTAATCCATATGTTAAAATTCTAGGAGTAATCTATTAGTCTCAAATTCCGGATATCACGTTCGAAGAGCCAGATCTTGTTAACATTGCGAATCTCTTTTCATTAGACTCAAAAGACATGTAGAAACAAATTTGTGTAATTACATGTAGTATCGTCATCCACTTGACAATTTTGAAGGCATCACTGTGAAATATGATGTCACATCATTACTTACGAAGTGTGAAAACAAAGATGTTAAATGACATTTTATTAGGTGTGAAAGCGCTCATGGGTAGTGTTTGAGACTTAAAGGAGGTATGGTTTGATGAGATTTTGAGTTCGGGTTACATCTAAGGCTTAACAAAACATCCTTACCTAGAACAGACTACGTGCATGAATAAAAGCTTGGTTCGGTTGCTGGAATTAAAATTTAGGTGATCTGTTTTTATTGTATTCCACTTCAAAAACTTTGAAAATAATATTTATAAGGGACGGGTAAATTATTTTAAACCATAATTCAATGAGGTTTTAGTTCGAGTTACTTTCGAGGTTGACCAAACATCCTCTAGAGCCGACTACTTACGTGAATAGAAGCTTGGTTCCAACAAAACTGGGATTAGAATTTGGTGATCCCATTTTTATCACATTAGGCTAGGCTAGGAGAATCTTAACGAGATTTACTATTCACTAGCCCCATTCTATTGAAATTTTATATAAAGGAGTAATTATAACGTGAGTTACTATTCCAACAAAGCGGGATTAGAATTTGGTGATCCCATTTTATCACATTAGGCTAGGCTAGGAGAATCGATTTTAACTATAGTTTTATAATTAATCATTACGTATAACGAGATTTATATTCACTAGCCCCATTCTATTGAAATTTTATATAAAGGAGTAACTATAACAACAGATTACTATTCCTAGCCCCATTCCTTTGAAAATTGATATAATGAAATAATACCTTTTCTAAATCTGCGGTGGCTTAGCTAGACATGTCCTTCTGTTGCCGAGACGGATACATTGTGTCCCCATGCGGTGCATTGGAGAAAAGAAAGAACATAACTAGAAATCGGTTTGTATCTATCACCATGAATGTCGATAAAGCCATTGTGCAATATTTAACATATAATGATGCATTGCTAGAGCGAATCTCGGTTGATTATGTCTCCTAAAAGTTTATCCCGATGCTTATAATGAATTATATCCATCTCCTATGAAGAAATTTTCTCCATAATGGAAGAGAAAGATTTGCGGAATATACTTCATAACAACAAATCTTTGTGCTAATAGAGCACATGACTATAACATCCGGTCTTGGAGAAACTCAAAATTCAATAAACACCACAAGATATTAAAATTAGCCTAATGATTACCTTGGATTTTTACATGAAGCAACAAGAAGATGTGTCAATATTTGTAAGTATGTGTATCATATGCGTTAATTTTAATAAGCCCCACTCTATTAAAAGGATGTTTCACTCTATTAAAAAGATGTGTCCCTATATTAAAATGATGTGTCAATATTTGTAAGCATCTCTATCATACGTGTCAATTTTAATAAAATATATGTATAAAAGATGTTTCATGTGTGTCAATGTACAACACATCTTAAGAAAATTGATGATAGGTTGAACACGTTTCTTTTTTTATTAGTGTACTCGTTTTTCATCTTTTCTTGATAAAAATTTACGTTAATGGGTATGGATTCCTCAATTAGTGTAACCATTTTTAATTTAGTCCACCCTTTTTAATTCAATATTGATTCCGCAATTAATAAATAGCCACACAACTACGAATGAGTGTTGATGGACAACGTGGAAATGACCTTGGTACCTTTATTGACACATGCATTTATATATCTAGCCTATTTATGAGTTAAATATTTACATTTTTTACGCAAAATGATCTCGTCCATAAATCTAATTTTAAATGATAAAATCAATGGCTTATACTCCTTCCCACACTTTTTATCCTATACTATATATAAGGGAAAAATCTCATATTCTTGAAAGTGAAAAATTAACAAAATTATATATGAAAACCATAAACTTTTATTATTATTATTCTCGTTTATAACCCATAACCTATAGTATTATTTTCATTCAGTTTGATGGGTGAAGTTAACATTCTGTGTTTTAGACGTTTCAATTAACCTTTATTTGTTTTGTTTTTTTTTAAACATAGAATGTTTAACGTTTGTTTGTTTATATTCATGTTTTAGGTCGAAACAATTATGTTTATATTTAGGTCCATTTAATAAGGTTTCCTTTAATAAATTTACCATAAATAAGTTACTTTATAAGAGTTGCTTTATTTTGCATACTCACTTTTCCCTACATACCATTGGACACATCTTGACCATTGGATTAAAAGAACAAAATTTAAGGAAAAAAAACATGGGGGACTAATAATGTAAACTTTTCAAAAAAATGAAGGGACTAGATGTGTAAATTACATCATAACTATCATTACCCCACTTTCCCCAAATCACACACTTGCACTCCACTTTCTTTCTCTACCAATATTCAAACCCTAACCATTAAATCAAAATCAACCATGATTAACCATAAATTAACTATCAAAGCTTGTTAAATCACAATAAAATAGAAGCATCTGTCGTTAAGAAGTTGATTCCCGCAACATTATAAAGTCGAATGTTCGTGATTAGATCTGGTAATTGATTGTTATTTATGTTGTTTTATTTGTTTTTGTTGCCAATTATTGTGACATTTTTATTAGAATGTTTATTGTTGATCACAAAAAATGTAGTTTTGAGTGGTATTTAGTTTATTTGGTAATGTGAACTAAGTTGCTCTGAGTTTTGTATACATGAATGCACACCAAGTGTTTGATGAAATGTGTGAGTGAAAATATCATACGTGTAATATCAAAGGTGATATTTGAAGTTGAACTGTATTTGTGTATTATCACTATTGATATTTGTATTATCACTTGCGAAATTTTATTTATTTGATAGTTTTTTTTGTTTGTTTACTTGTATTAAGCTTTATTATATGTCATGTATAGTATCATTTTTGATATTTCATTGTTATTGTTTTATAATCATAGTTAAATTTTTATTTTTATTTTTTTGTTAAAAGTTTTGATGATATACTATTTACTGTGTGTTTTATCACCTTTGTTTTATATCATAATTTTGATATTTTATGTTCTTTTTGTGGATGATAATTGTGTTTTAGTTATTGATAAGCTGTTTATTATAGTGCAATATTGTTTATTATTTAAGTTGTTAGATCAAACAACTTAAACAGGTTGATTTTGCTTTAAACACATACTTATTTAGTGTGATTTTGCTTATTTTTTAACTTGTGATTGGATTTGTCTATTTAATGGATACATTGTTCGTATTTCAATAGGTTTTACAACAAGATTTGAAAAAGCTATGGTTGAGTCGATGGCCCGAAGAAGTTATGGTTAAACAAAGCACGGCATCTTTACAAACAAATGAAGAAGCTCAAACACATATTGTAACACATGTGATATCACCGTGCTATCACTGTGATATCGCGTGCTATCACTGTGATATCACAAGTGATAAAATCTATTATATCACTGTGATATCACACGTGATTCAACAAATAGAAGAAGCGACACATACGTGATGTCACATGTGATATCAAATTCTCCTCCAAAGAGTTGAACATCATGAGAATGAGATACATAAAAATTAGCAATAAAAGTGTGGTAGTTAGTAGTTATTGAGAGATTGTTGTGATAATGTGATGAATGTTGTAATAATATGAGAAATCACAAGAGATATTGAGCTTGTAACATGCTTACATTAGATTTGTAATCACGATTATTTTCTTAATTGATAAAGTGTGCATGTTTCGATAGGTTTAACACCGTATCACATGTTCCTCCATCACCACCACTGATTCAACAAATAGAAGAAGTCAACATGCCAGGTGATATCACCTATGATTTACGATATCACATGTTCCTCCAAAAGCCGAACAACATGTTAAAATAAGTGCAATACAATATCACAAGTGATAAATGAGTATATATTGGTCTCTAATAATCATGACCTATTAATATTTCCAAAGGGACGTGCTTGTGAGGCACATGATGATAAATAATCCATATGGAACTTTATGAAGAATTGCAGCAAAGATAATTCTACATCAAGTAAACGAAAAAAAAGGAGATGATGTCTGATTGTGCAAACAAGATTGCTATCAAAAAAATAAAGATGACTAGATAAATAGAATGATAGATGAAACAAAGATGATTGGAAAAAGAGCAGGTGAAGCAAGAAGCAATCCTTATGTTGCTTAGTTTAAAAATGCAATGCGAGTTTGGGGTAACCTAAGAAGGTGCGCTCTATTGGGTCGAGCCGCATTGCATGGTCTTGGGAGTTTGTACTACTTTTGGGAATCACTAAGTGACTTGTATGATCATTTTATGGAAAAGTATTAATGTAGCATTTATTCTTTTATCACATGCGATATTACTCTTAGCATTTTGTGTTACAAAGAAAGTGTTGCATTAAATATAGAGAATATCACAAGTGATATAAATATCAAAATCAAAACCAAGTGTTGCATTATTTTTAACGAGAATATCAAAAGTGATACGGATACAAAAGAATTGTATGAATCACAAAATCCTCATATTCAAACTATTGAGCATAAGTTTTTTAAAATATTGAAAAGCTATAAATTACAAGTGATACATTAAACAAAATAAATTAAAAAAAGGTAAAATCGGACTTTGATTGCAATGATTCACCTTCAACGGAGAGCGTCTCCGGGAACACCGTCTCCGGGGTCACCGCCCCGGCGCAATGCCTAGAGAATCTTGGTAGCGCACTATCGAAACTCTAGGAACCCAAAAACTTATCCCCAGAGTGTCAATAAACTCATGATGATTAAATGACTTAGGTGTTTTCACACTATTAGAAGTCTGTAAACAAAGTTAAACACACGATAAATAGGGTATCATCACAACTTTAAAAAAACAAAAAAAAAAAAAAAAAAAAAAACAAAAACAAAAACTACTATGATTATAAAACAATAACAATGAAATATCACAAATGGTACTATACATGACATATAAATAGTGTTTAACGAGAAAACATCAAAACCTATCAAAATAAACAAAATATCATAAGTGATACTACAAATATCATAAGTGATACTACACATATGATCTGAGCGATTAAAAGCGACAATCGAGACATAGAAATATCACTGGTGATACTTAGCCACATTACGACAAGAACATTAAAATCTTAGCCAATTGTACACTAAAAATCCTTTTGGGGCCGAATTTACAAATATATGCATACTAGAACAATCATGTTTTTCCATTAAAGACGAGACCGAAGATGTAAAGGTAGAACTCAAAGAAACTATGAATATATGTTGGTCTTCCATGTAAACACACACATCCATACCACTACATGTCTCGTATTAAACCTACATTAACTAATTTTTTCAAAACCTAAGTCACAATCATTCAGTAAATCCTCCTAACAAAGTACCTACATTTACAATGTGACAACTTCAAATATCAATGGTGATACTACACATATGATACATAGCAAATTAAAACAGCAATCAGACATACAAATATCATTCCAATGTATTTAAAAGCCAAAATTCAACTAACAACATAATTAATAAGCAAAATTGTGACAACTCGCACTTTTCCAGATAGTCATTTTTCAAGGAATTATGTCTGTTTATCATTTGCGAACCTTCTTGAGCTCATTTGACGTGAAAGCGAGAAAGTTATCTCATGAAATGTGAAAATTAGGCCTTCTGCGTCAAGTGTGATTGTAACCTCGTTAAAACATTCTAATTTGATCATTATTTCTATTTGCGAGAAAGTAGTCGAATCAATACTCTTTTTTTTTTTTGGAAAAATTATTCTAAACTCAATGGTGCGACTTTCGTGATTTGAAACACCCGTTTGCTAGTCTAATTATTTCCCGAACAATAAATTATAAATGATTATGAAAATTTTCATCTATGGTCCCTGTGAAGAATTTTCTGTTCGCCCCCTAGATTTATAGTTTTTGCAAAATGGTCCCTACCTCAATATAAAGGGTACAAACTCTTCCTAAGAATTCATTTTGCTTTTCCCTAACCCTAGTTGCAGCTTCTTCTGCCTCCCTTCTCCTCTCCAGCCGCCACCCACCTCACCACCATGGTCACCCTCTGCCGCCACTAATCATGGCCATCATCACCGTGCCAACACCATCTACAATCACCCTATCACCCTACAACGATGGCTGCTACCACAACCAATGCCTCAGCCGCCACTCCGGCGCCGTCTGCTGCCACCATCCTCACACCACAGCCACGGTCATCACCTCTTGGCCACTATCACAACCGCCATCTCGTCTCATCACCAGCGCCGCTGTGGTTATTTGAAGTCAAAAAAAATATGGTGTTTGTGTTTGTTGTGGGTTGAGTGACGTGGGTCACTATAGGTTTGTAGATCGTGAATCTTGTTCATGTTTTGAACTCGTAGTCATCTCCTCATCTCGGGGTCTCTGCTTTCATTTTTCTCGTCAGTTTTGGTATGTCAAAACACCACAATCTAGCTTTCGTTATATTCTTTTTAAAACCGAATATTAAGCGTATGGTATAGTTTTCGTGGAATAAAACTTATCTTAAAAAAATGTTTTGGAAAACAAGTTAGCGTGGTAAGATTGTATAAAGGAAGCGGGTTGTTATAAAAACTGAATTAAAAACCGTTTTTGATTAAGAGTAAAAGAGTTTCGTGTGGTTAAAGTTGTATTGGAAACGTGTTTGAATTGGTTCGTGTGGTAAGGCTGTTTGTACAAGGGTGATTGTTGTATCGGTTATGTTTGTTATGAGTTGCAGTTTTGGATCCGGTTTTGTTTCAGACCGTGGGTTAAACCCACAAGGGGTAGATTTTCAGCATGATATAACACCCAAGTGGGTGTCTATGTTTGTTGTCTCGGATCAGAGTTGGTAACCCGTAGGGGTTTTGTCTTGGAATTTCTCACTTAGCTCATTTGATTGTTTTGTTTCTACTTTTGATAATATGACTTTTCCCATCAGTAGGTTACTCTCAAATGTGGTTTAGAGTCAACTTGTAAAATTCTTAAACTTTTACTACCAAACTTATTGTGGCATTGTCATTTGTTTTCAGTAAACGAATACAAAATGGTGCATCTAGTTTTAAATTTTTAAGGGATGCGTGGGGTTGTTCTGTTATGGACTTAACAGCCCATAATCACTCATGGGTAAGTTTGGTTAACTTATGGGTCAAGCACAAAAAGTCAGTATTGGGGGTGTGTTTGAGTTAACAATTAAAATGAAATGTATGTCGGTTTACTAAGCAGTTAGGATGCGTTGGTTTATACTTGTGTTGCTTATTTATGTCTTGGGTTATGGTTTCGGCCGTACATTCTGGTAAACCGAACTAACAATTAAGAAACTATAAAAATGGTTAAAGTATTTATAGTTAAGGGATTGATTGCAACACTTGGATCGGATCTGAGCATTGAGGCATTGATTTATTGTTGGACAAGGATTGGACGTATTGGATTCTGGTATTAGTTATTTGGACATTATGGACCCTTTGGTACCTTGACGAGAAGGGTATGCTAGACTCATAAGAGTTTAACATATACGGACTCGAACTATACAAGCGGTCGATAAAACTAAACAACTAATATATCTGTGAATGATATGTTCAATTGTATATTATAAATTGTAACATTTGACTGAATTGGGAAGCGTAACGATGAATTTTATATTATTCAAGAATCGTTATGACTTGGAAATATTTTATAAATGGATACTTCATGCCGAAAATTTCGTAAAATCTTTTATAAACTTAAATCATTTATAACTTCTTTAATATCCTAAAAACTTTTCAAAACTTATACGTTTTGACGATATATCAACTATTTTGGGAAATATGGGTAAATGCCGAAACCTATCAATTGACTTACTTGCTGGCCATAGTTATGTGTCATTATGGCCTTGGTATCTTTCTAGTCGTTGTCTTCTAGATTTGAGTCTTGGTCAATTTATTGACTATTCCTTATAATATATTGGGATATATATTATGTCTTGGTGTGAGTTATATCTTTGGTGTGAGTTGCATTTTGGTATACTTTTGGCGTGAGTTGTATTTGGAGTCTATGTTTACTTACCACATGAAACGTTAAACTAAACTTTTGAGATATTGATCTTGGAATTTTGGAAACATTTGATCTGGTATTCCACGAAAACTAAGACATGTTGTCTTCGGAAATTAATTTGCTTTGCTAGATTTGTTACGAGATAACAAATTTCTATTAGATTCTTGCCACCGATGTCGTACCGTTGTGCTTTCCTTTTGGATATCGTTGTGTTTTCTTGTGAGGCTACGTGCTTTGCTCACAAATGCCGATTAATGATTCTTGCGTTGCTTCGTATCGAGGTGAGTTCATGGCCTCACTTTTACTTGCTTTTAAACTATTTTGGGGAGAATACATGCTCGTTTTACTAAATGCAAATGATTGATTGATTTGAATCGCTATTGATAAGCGATTTTGATGAAATCGTGATTTGGTTTAAATATGTTTTATGTGGACACAAGTGCTTGAAGCTGTTTTGGATTGGACGAGAAAATGTTTTGTGAGCTATTACGTGCTAGGTTAAGGTTAGAAACCCAGCGTTGTTATGAATTGTTACATCTGGCTCGGGATGGTGCGAATGTTATGGATAGATCTATTGGGAATGGCCTTCCGTCAGGCCAACATGGCTCGTGTGGGGACGTATAACATGTCGATTGTTAGTGTGTTTAGAGATAGTCACGGCTCGTGCTATCTAATGATGGTTTCATAACTTAGCTGCGTAATAGTTAAGCTTGCATGACACTATATTCGTTGTAGTGTTTGATTTTGATATGGTCAGTGGTTGTTTATGAACTATTTTGGGGATAAATATTTTGATCTCTGTTAATTAGGCGGGTTATGCCTCGGTTATATTGACTTGTTTATGAGAATTGATTTGCATGAAACCTTGTGGTCCTTTCTATTCTTTTGCTTAAAGGTAAACCTTGTTTTCGCGACATTGTGGGCGTCGTGATGATCGGAAGGATCTTTGAACTCGCAATACTTTTATGAAAACCTATGAACTCACCAACCTCGTGTTGACACTTTTAGCGTGTATTCTCGGTATTAAGGCGATTGTTTACTTTAGGCGCTTGGAAAATGGCATGGCGTGGTGTAGGCGACTACGATGTCTGTGTTGGGGACCTCTTATTTATTATGGGCCTATTTCCGCATTAAATTTTATTGTAAACATTGATTTTATTAAATAAATGAGTTTTCTTAAGAAAAACCTTTTAATCTACGCTTATGTTGTGATCTGATTAGTAGCACCCAAAACTTGTATGCTTAGCTAAAACCCGATTTTGAGGGTGTTCTGATTAATATCGAGCCTAGGTTATAGAGGCTGGGTAAATTTTCAAAACCTAGACTATAACCACTTTTATGAAAATTTAACCTATGACCGACACGTGCACGCTCGCCAAGTGATACCTCACTTGTGACTTTAATTGCTAATATATTTGATGAGATGTGTGCCTTACTATTGGATGAGTATATCCATTTATTTTCGCTATATGTTATAAGTATCTTCGACATACTTATGTTTACGCATCGTATCTGTTGTAGCATTGCGTCTCTTTCCCTGAACAATCTCATCACTTGTCCTTGCGTGTGGACACTGGTTGTAATCTTTTGAAAATGGATTTTGGAAAGTGAAAGACATGAGGCTAGAGTAACTAAGTCAAGTATATCAAAATTCATTGAACCTCGGGTGAATATGGTGATCACCTATATTGACCGAGGACGATCAGGACATAGCACGATCACCTATGTCAGGCTCGGAGGTGAATTTTGAGATACTTGGAGTAGTTATAATAGAATTATGTCGATTGGTTTTGGTTTGATTTCGGAAATGGAAAAGTTTTGGTGTGTGTCTCGAGCATGAAATTTTATAAAAGCTTTCCTTACACACACAACCTGCTGGCATCGCAAATTCTTGTTCATCGCGATATCCTTCCTTTGTTATGAATCGCTATTCGTCGCCGTCTAATCATTATTTGACTTGGATTATTTTTGGAATCGTTGGGCTGTAAGACCTTGTTTTGCATCGGGTCGGGTTAGACCCGATTAGTCATAAGTTAGCATTTGAAATTGCGTGAAGTTGTGATAAGCTCATCGGGCTTCTTGAAAATTCGGAATCGATCTTGGCTACGTTGAATTTGGATTGTTAGATTCTGCGATTTTGGTTCCTATGGTGAAAATGGATTCGCTTATTCTCGTGGTTTTGTTTTGGGTCTTGTTGTAGACGCCTCTACTCCAAGTCTTATCTTCGATCAATGATTATTCCATTGATGTTGTTCTTTTGATATTGCACCTTGCGTTCCATCGATGTGTATGCTTTTAGCATAACTTTTTGGAACCATCGTTGTTCAATTGTATTTAGAATTTGATTTGATATCGACTGGTAGTCGAATTTCTTTTGGAAATACTGACGTTGGATTTGAATGCTGTATCTTTCTGCGTTAAGTATTAAGTGTACTACGGAATCAATCTATTGATCGCTAGTTGTAATTAATGCTATCCTTGATCGTACTACAGATACGCTTAACTCTCTTTTCGTGGAGATTACATTGGCTGCAGAAACCTTAAGACTTTAAGGAGTAACTTGAACCTCGATCCTTGGAGCTGACGCCTAACCCTTCATTCGTCTCTCGAGAATATCAATTATATTGCTATCTCCTTATGAAATTTTGAGCCATGCCACTATAGTCGTACAAGCTGATTTCGATTATCCTACTAACCATTTTGTGCTCATCCTACGAAATGTTTTTCTGTTATCGAGATTTTGACCTTGCCGTTGTTTGTACACAATAGATTGTATTCTTGTTATCCTCTCAACTGTTTCACAAGTCGTTTCACATCAAGTTCTAGTAATCACTCCAAGAGCCATGGGAACAGGTCTTGGTATGAGTATTGGATACCATCCATAGACTGTTGGCTTGAGAGAAATAATTATTTAAATGTTAGAGGACATGTTGCGTATCTGCGTGACCGCTATCGACATTGGTTGGGATAGACACCTCCCATTGGTCGAAATCTCATATAACCATAGCCACGTTGTACGAGGTACTTCATGGTTGAAAATTTTGCTCAACAATTAAGTCGGTTTAAGTGGGAAATACCCGACTTGCTATCTGAAGCTGTTCATGAATCGATTAGAGATTGTTTAAATCAAAGCGAATGCAAGCGCTCGCGATCATCGGAAGAGCTACGATGGATGAATGACATAAATCTTTGAGACTCCATGATTGGAGCGAGGCTATCCTTAGATATCTCACCATGGATTGTGTGATGCGCTTAGTAAATGTGGAAAGCCAAATCTTTGTTGTGCAAATCCTTTTAAGACTCTTGCTAGAAATGGATGGTAGCTTAGAGCCTTGAGCTACCGTCGAGCTTAGTTATTCATGGCGCTTTCATGTGCGTAATCGGAGGTAATGCCTCGATGTTGAAAGCGATTATTGTCTTTCTTTGGGAGATATCCATATCGTGACGCCTAAGTGGGTTGAGGAACCTATCGAAATTATGAGCCGTGAGGTCAAATGACTTGAGCAAAGTCGTTTTCCTATTTTCTTGATCGGTGGAAACTCTAAGAAATATCTCGAATTCGGCGTAGAGCGTGAAAATGAAATCCTGAGAAAGTAACTATATCTCTTTTCAATTCTAATGGATAACTCGAATTGAATCGCGAGGACGCGATTCCGTTAAGGAGGGAAGTCTGTGACAACTCGCACTTTTCCAGATAGTCATTTTTCAAGGAATTATGTCTGTTTATCATTTGCGAACCTTCTTGAGCTCATTTGACGTGAAAACGAGAAAGTTATCTCGCGAAATGTGAAAATTAGGCACTACGCGTACCGGCACAATTGTAACCTCGTTAAAACATTCTAATTTGATCATTATTTCTATTTGCGAGAAAGTAGTCGAATCAATACTCTTTTTTTTTTTTGGAAAAATTATTCTAAACTCGATGGTGCGACTTTCGTGATTTGAAACACCCGGTTGCTAGTCTAATTATTTCCGAACAATAAATTATAAATGATTATGAAAATTTTCATCTATGGTCCCTGTGAAGAATTTTACGTTACTTCTAGATTTATAGTTTTTGCAAAATGGTCCCTACCTCAATATAAAGGGTACAAACTCTTCCTAAGAATTCATTTGCTTTTCCTAAACCTAGTTGCGACTTCTTACGCCTCCTTACTCTCTCCGGCGCCACCCGCTCACCACCATGAGTGCTTTCTGCGCCACTAATCATGGCCATCATCACCGTGCCAACACCATCTGATCACCCTATCACTTACAACGATGGTCGCTACCACAACCGATGCCTCGGTAGCCACTCCTCGGCCGTCTGCTGCCGCCATCCTCGCTTTCACAACCACGGTCATCACTCTTGGCCCTTCACAACCGCCATCTCGTCTCATCACCGGTAGCCGGCTGTGGTTATTTAAGTCAAAAAATATGGTGTTTGTGTTTGTTGTGGGTTGAGTGGCGATGGGTCACTATAGGTTTGTAGATCGTGAATCTTGTTCATGTTTTGAACTCGTAGTCATCTCCTCATCTCGGGGTCTCTGCTTTCATTTTCTCGTCGGTTTGGTATGTCAAAACACCACAATCTAGCTTCGTTATATTCTTTTTAAAACCGAATATTAAGCGTATGGTGTAGTTTTCGTGGAATAAAACTTATCTTAAAAAATGTTTTGGAAAACAAGTTAGCGTGGTAAGATTGTATAAAGGCGGGTTGTTATAAAAGCGAATTAAAACCGTTTTTGATTAAGAGTAAAAGAGTTTCATGTGGTTAAAGTTGTATTGGAAACGTGTTTGAATTGGTTCGTGTAGTAAAATTTGTTTGTACAAGGGTGATTGTTGTATCGGTTATGTTTGTTATGAGTTGCGGTTTGGATCCGGTTTTGTTTGGACCGTGGGTTAAACCCATGAGGGGTAGATTTTCGACATGATATAACACCCAGTGGGTGTCTATGTTTGTTGTCTCGGATCGAGTTGGTAACCCGTAGGGGTTTGTCTTGGAATTTCTCACTTAGCTCATTTGATTGTTTTGTTTCTACTTTTGATAATATGACTTTTCCCATGTTGAGTTACTCTCAAATGTGGTTTAGAGTCAACTTGTAAAATTCTTAAACTTTTACTACCAAACTTATTGTGCATTGTCATTTGTTTCGATGTGAATACAAAATGGTGCATCTAGTTTTAAATTTTTAAGGGATGCGTGGGGTTGTTACTGTTATGGACTTAATGACCCATAATCACTCATGGGTAAGTTTGGTTAACTTATGGGTCAAGCACAAAAGTCGGTATTGGGGTGTGTTTGAGTTAACAATTAAAATGAAATGTATGTCGGTTTACTAAGCAGTTAGGATGCGTTGGTTTATACTTGTGTTGCTTATTTATGTCTTGGGTTATGGTTTCGGCGTACATTCTGGTAAACCGAACTAACAATTAAGAAACTATAAAAATGGTTAAAGTATTTATAGTTAAGGGATTGATTGCAACACTTGGATCGGATACGAGCATTGAGGCATTGATTTATTGTTGGACAAGGATTGGACGTATTGGATTTACGGTATTAGTTATTTGGACATTATGGACCCTTTGGTACACGCGACGGAAGGGTATGCTAGACTCATAAGAGTTTAACATATCTGGACTCGAACTATACAAACGGTCGATAAAACTAAACAACTAATATATACGCGAATGATATGTTCAATTGTATATTATAAATTGTAACATTTGACGAATTGGGAAACGTAACGATGAATTTTATATTATTCAAGAGTCGTTATGACTTGGAAATATTTTATAAATGGATACTTCATGCCGAAAATTTCGTAAAATCTTTTATAAACTTAAATCATTTATAACTTCTTTAATATCCTAAAAACTTTTCAAAACTTATACGTTTTGATGATATATCAACTATTTTGGGAAATATGGGTAAATGCCGAAACCTATCAATTGACTTACTTGCTGGCCATAGTTATGTGTCATTATGGCCTTGGTATCTTTCTAGTCGTTGTCTTCTAGATTTGAGTCTTGGTCAAATTTATTGACTATTCCTTATAATATATTGGGATATATATTATGTCTTGGTGTGAGTTATATCTTTGGTGTGAGTTGCATTTTGGTATACTTTTGGCGTGAGTTGTATTTGGAGTCTATGTTTCTTACCACCACACGAAACGTTAAAACTAAACTTTTTGAGATATTGGTACTGGAATTTTTGGAAACATTTGATACGAGTATTCCACGAAAACTAAGACATGTTGTCTTTCGGAAATTAATTTGCTTTGCTAGATTTGTTCTGAGATAACAAATTTCTATTAGATTGCGCCGATGTCGTACCGTTGTGCTTTCCTTTTTGGATATCGTTGTGTTTTTCTTGTGAGACTGCTGTGCTTTGCTCACAAATGCCAGTTGTGATTCTTGCGTTGCTTCGTATCGAGGTGAGTTCATGGCCCCTACTTTTACTTGCTTTTAAACTATTTTGGGGGAGAATACATGCTCGTTTTTACTAAATGCAAATGATTGATTGATTTGAATCGCTATTGATAAGCGATTTTGATGAAATCGTGATTTGGTTTAAATATGTTTTATGTGGACACAAGTGCTTGAAGCTGTTTTGGATTGGATCGAGAAAATGTTTTGTGAGCTATTACGTGCTAGGTTAAGGTTAGAAACCCAGCGTTGTTATGAATTGTTACATCACGGCTCGGGATGGTGCGAATATTATGGATAGATCTATTGGGAATGGCCACCCCGTCCGACCAACATGGCTCATGTGGGGGACGTATAACATGTCGATTGTTAGTGTGTTTAGAGATAGTCACGGCTCGTGCTATCTAATGATGGTTTCATAACTTAGCCTGCGTAATAGTTAAGCTTGCGTGACACTATATTCGTTGTAGTGTTTGATTTTTGATATGGTCCAAGTGGTTGTTTATGAACTATTTTTGGGGATAAATATTTTGATACTGTTAATTAGGCAGGTTATGCCTCGGTTATATTTGACTTGTTTATGAGAATTGATTTGCACTTGAAAACCTTGTGGTCCACCTTTCTATTCTTTTGCTTAAGGTAAACCTTGTTTCGCGACATTGTGGGCGTCGCAATGATCGGAAGGATCTTTGAACTCATAATACTTTTATGAAAACCTATGAACTCACCAACCTCGTGTTGACACTTTTAGCGTGTATTCTCGGTATTAAGGCGATTGTTTACTTTGGGCGCTTGGACGATGGCGTGGCATGGTCATGAGCACTCGATATCTGTGTTGGGGACCTCTTATTTATTATGGGCCTATTTCCGCATTAAATTTTATTGTAAACATTGATTTTATTAAATAAATGAGTTTTCTTAAGAAAAACCTTTTAATCTACGCTTATGTTGTGATACCGATTAGTAGCACCCAAAACTTGTATGCTTCCGCTAAAACCCGATTTTTGAGGGTGTTACAAAAATTACAGGAGAGGATAACAAGATTATCAAATATTTTTCACTCACACATTTCATCAAACACTTGGTGTGCATCCGTGTATATAAAGCTTTCTAATCAAAGCTTGTACCTAATAACCTTAACTAACTCTAGATTCTTAAATCAATTCATCCATAACAACCTCATCATCAAAACACATATTCAGCAGGTTGATTAAGATAAAAAGAAACCATTACTGATTATTGATGATTATGACCTGATGATTGTGATGAGATTATGATTGGAATAATATGAAAGATTGTGACATGGTGATTGTGTAAAATTGATAGAAGAGAAGATGGAGGGAAGGTGAGAGCAGGGAAGCGGTTGGGAGAAAACACACACAAAGTGTGTATTAAAAATGAGGGGAATGAGAAAAGAAAATAAATAAAACTTCATATATTGGTGAAAAACTAGGTTTAAGAGATTAAATCTTAGGTTAATCTCTACCATTAGATCAAACTAGATGGATGGTGGAGATTTGTTCCTTGGTAAGCACCAAAATAAATGTAAGCAAAAGAAAATTTCCCCCACAAGATATTAAAATTCGCATAACAGTTACCTTGGATTTTTTTACATGAAGCAACAAGAAGATGTGTCAATATTTGTAAGTATGTGTATCATAGGCGTTAATTTTACTAAGCCCCACTCTATTAAAAGGATGTTTCACTCTATTAAAAAGATGTGTCACTATATTAAAATGATGTGTCAATATTTGTAAGCATGTCTGTTATATGTGTCAATTTTAGTAAAATATATGTTTAAAAAATGTTTCATGTGTGTCAATGTACAACACATTTTAAGAAAATTGATGATAGGTTGAACACGTTTTCTTTTTTTTTATTAGTGTACTCATTTTTTTTCATCTTTTTACTGATAAAAAATTTACGTTAATAGGCATTGATTCTTCAATTAGTGTAACCATTTTTAATTTAGTCCACCATTTTTAATTCAATATTGATTCCGCAATTAATAAATAGCCACACAACTACGAATGAGTGTTGATGGACAATGTGGGAATGACCTTGGTACCCTTATTGACACATGCATTTATATATCTAGCCTATTTATGAGTTAAATATTTACATTTTTTACCGAAAATGATTTCATCCATAAATCTAATTTTAAATGATAAAATCAATGGCTTATACTCCTTCCTATACTTTTTATCCTATACTATATATAAGGGAAAAATCCCATATTCTTGAAAGTGAAAAATTAACAAAACTATATATGAAAACATTAAACTTTTATTATTATTATTATTCTCGTTTATAACCCATAACCTATAATATTATTTTCATTCAGTTTAAATCGTGTTTAATCCCAAATTCTTAAACATTTAATATTTTTGTTTGTAACCCATAAACCTTTTTCTATCACTACAATTCGCTATAAAATCCTAACTGCTTGTCTTGCGGATACTGCGTCTAGTATGTATATATATGTAAAAATAAGATTCCACTAAAATTTGACAAATGACACTCTCCTTAATATAAAATAAATTTTTATTTATTACAACAAAAATTGTTAAACTTCGATTGTTTTCTTTATATAGGTATGTGTGTGTGTGTATATATATATATATATATATATATATATATATATATATATATATATATATATATATATATATAACGGGGGCGTTACGTAGATAATGCCACGTAAGCGCCACCTCATTGTCGATAACTCATTAATAGCCATGTCATCACATTGCTGCCATGTAAGCATTTTGAAAAGTTATTTACATTTAATTAATTTTGAATTTTAGGCTATTTTTTAATTTTTACCAAAATTATTTATGTTTTATTAGCAAATATTAAATGTTTAAAAGCAAAGATTAAATAAAATTGTAATTTAAAAATGTAGTTAGCATAGTTCGAACCTTGGACCCTCTCCAAACTTAACCAACATCTCTACCACTAAAGCAATTCAATTTTTGTTTTATATTTTGCAAGACAAACTTAATAAATGCAAAAACGTATCTGTAAATATTTTCCAAAATTAAAAAACGTGTAAGTTTGTGTTTATTCACAGAGGCTTTTAGAACGTGCATTGGGTTATAAATCATCTTCCATTGAGATTACTAATCGAGCTTCTATCTCAAAGGTAATCTTACTTTTGTGAATATAGTACCACACCCAACTAATGCAAGGTATGAATCTATACTGAATCTCTTCATGAATTTCGTATTTATAGTTTTAATTTCTCATGCTTTTGCTCTTATTGTTTTTAACTGTTTTAATATAGAGAAAACTTAGAAAGCGAGTTAAAAAAATAAAGAGAGGAGAGAAGGGAAGTGGAACTTGAGTTGCAAAGGATTACTGCAAAATGGGGTTTTGCACGGGACTAAAAGATTAGAGTGCAGAATACTATCGATAATCTTAAGAATGTTGAAGGTGAGCTAGATCAATTGGATGAGGAGAAGAATAAACTCGAAATCGAGATCAAGGTAACACTTTGTCCATCATTTATGAATGATTAATGCATTATATATGATTACGAAATTAATATTGTTACAATAAAATTAAGACGCCGAGTATACATTGGGCGACTTTTCCCCTGTGCTTATTTTTTAGCTATTTGTTTTATAAATTGTTATTAAATGTCGAAATTGCTTAACTATATAATAGTTGTTGATCAAAGCTTTCCTTTTCATTTGTGCCTGATTTGGAAATATAGATCAAATCTCAAAGCAAAATACAGAAGTTTGTAAATATACTGGATAGTCCAATATTCAACTATTCATGAATTCTCTAACTTTTATTCTGAACCCTTAAATACATTTATCAGTAAGAGTATGTTTATCATCATCTTTTCTTGGTTATTTTTTTAGCAATTAGAAGAGGTTGTTGGCCCTTTATCTAAACAGGCCGAGAAGCATAAAAGTGCTTATGACAAAATGAAAACTAAATTCGAGAGCGAACACAAGAAAGAAGATGGCGATACAACAGTTTAAGCAGTGTTGAGATCTGGATCTATTCATCTACGAGATTGAAAGGCAAGTTAGATTTCAACTTTTGAGGGTTAAATTGTCATGTCCTATTATCGTCTCTGCTGACTTCCACTGATCCTTTTCTTTCTACCAGGTATAAAAAAGTGAATTACCCATTCTGATGTAATTGTTGTTATTGTACTAATTACTAAGATTGATATTGCGGTAGTGATGTAATTCTTTATTATTGTATGCGATTACTTCTTGAATGAACAATAACATGCTCAAAGGTAGAATACATGAGTAACAGACATGTAAATGAATGCTTGACTGAAAACAATAGAAAACTGATTGTTGGAGTTTTGTTTTGTTTTGTTTAGGATGAATAGCCCGTGAATCGTTCTTCAATGTTGCTACTTCTCGCTTCATTATTGGACAGTCTATACCTGGTACGTTTATGCTATCTTTGGCTCCGGTTGTTCTTGGTACGCTCTTTTTCTTCAAAGATTGCTTATGTTTGACCTTCATTAATCACATGATTCACGTATGGTGGAGCGTCTTTATACAATTTTAGCACCATATGGGTTGAAGGTACCACATTTAACGCCTTCAAGAATTAGTCTTCTGACTTGCAACATAACATTTATCTGCAAAAACAAATGATCATCTTGGCTACTTACCTATTGTGCCCCTTCAGGTCCATTCATGTTCCATTTTTATATTTATATTTTATTTGATATGCATGATTCACAACTTAACTCCATGAGCCTAAATTGTTAGTATTTTTTTACTCTGTAGATAAACCAGCGAAACATTATAAATGTATGAAAGTGGGATAAAACATCCCTGGACAAGTCCAAGTCTGGAACCCTCTATATCCGATGATAGTTTCCTCACATCCAACAACACAACCACCTTAACCAGCAATGGTAACCATACTAAAATACTTAGTCCCATGTCTATTTTTGTGTACATGAAAACATGGCGGTCTCACTCAGGAGATCGGCGATTATCAAAGATGACATTACTTTCACTAAAACCAGGCTTTCATTAAAACATGGAACAACGTATAATGGCAACATCGTGTCATTTGTACTATTACCAACTGTATGTATCTGAAAGGCAAGGCAATATTAACAATAGTCTGCCAATGTGTCGTTGGAGGTGGCTATTTTAACCCTTATGGATGAATCTGTCAAATGGGCAAAATTACTCGATCAACTCAAAAACCTAACTTTTGCTTGACTATGCCATGTTTGAAGGTCATCATGTGAGATGAACAACAATGTAGTCAAGGTTTCATATGTTCATTATCAGCCACTTGAAAGGACTGTCTTTAATGTACGTTAGCTATTCTAGCCAATGGTAGGATGGCAGTTATAGTGGAAGCTGACGGGCGATTGAAGAAATGAATAAAGAAGTTTTAAGATGAGTTTTTGGACATATGGTAGAACACATGCATCATGGCTCTAATGATCCTGATGTTATCGTTGAACTATTGATAATCGGCTCAAATTTGCAGTTGAGCATTCTCTCTTCTTTTCCTCAGTATCTGGTATGTATCTAATCTAATTTTGCTAGATTAAAATTGCATAAATATGTAACTAACTATTATGTTTTGGTAATTTTTATGTTTTCTGTTTGATGTATGTATGCTGGAATGTAAATGACAACCTAACTGTTGAATTGTAATATTGACGTGGATTCTCAAAATTACGGTGATGTATACAAATTTAAGGTGTTTGGTTAAGTTGTGCTTATATTTATCAGTTTGAGTCATCTATAGATGATGTAGTAGTTATGGATTGTGTCCTTTAACTCAAACATACCAGATCGATAAAGTTAGCTAATAGTAGGAATAGGTTAAATGGGTCGAACAGATTGAAATTTGCCTAAAGTCTAATATCAATGTAATCATTTCCTTAAGCGATTTTATTTTTTGATTTATATTATAACTATAATGATATTCTTTTTGTAAATATATGTCATGAACTAATCTTCCATACATATATTAGAAAGTTTGACTAAATAGCTGGTGTGGGTCAACCCAAATCGACCGGGAACATTCGACCCATACTAAAGTTGACCCGATTTAACCCATCGACCAACACAGTAAGATCGATCGCTCTCACCACCTCTAAATTTATCCTAATTCTTAATATTTTTCTTTGAACTCCTTTGTCTGTCAGTATTGTCAATCTTAGGGATCATGGATATATTCGCTATTCATGAAGAAAATGAGTCAGGTTATCTGGCTTTCTGCAGTAACTTTTTATGTCTTCTGAAAGTCTTGATGCAATCAACGTTTCTGCATAAACTGAGAATGTGAATGTGAACATGTAACTTGCAGATTCATCGTATCAGCATCTGCCTTTACATGATCGAGAGTCGTCAAATGATAAGAATTTTGATGAAAGCAGATATGTATGCCGAACTTCGGTATTATCTCGATCTGAAGCGACAAGTTGTGGATGCTATCATGGTACTTTTCATAATAATAATAACAATAGTAATAAAATTACACACTAATCACTATCTGTTAACAATTTTTTTTTTAATTCAACAGTTAAGAAACTTAAAATTGAGAGAAGAAAATATAAGTTTCGAACGGGTTTTGTGGCGCCATGGGCTATTATTTGCATTTGTACCTCCATGTCAGTTGCTCATGGGTGGATTGCTATTATCATTCTCGATGTTCATCAATGAATAGCTTACATTTTCACAAGGTTCACGAGACCTAATAAGGTCGTATTCTGAGGTTCATATTTTTTACTACGAATCTTCCATTTTTGTTTATCTTGTCATGTAAAGTCAAAGTTATCGTTCATCCATGTAGGAATCAATGCTTATGTCATAGCTTTGGTTGCATTGGAAGGTGGAACCTCGTGGCCTGATTTTGTGGCAAGTAAGATTGCTGCTGAACGACAAACAACTGCACATTTATTGTGAGATATAAGTCTTATGAACTTATCGAATTTTGGTAAAATTATGCTAGGACTTACATTGCTGTTAAAAAAGTGATGGGACATACAACATTTGGAGTTACGAGAAATTATGTAAGTAAACAAATTATGTAAGGGAACATTGCAGAGGTTGTGCACTTTTAATATAAATTAGTAATTTCTTTCGGATTGTAAGTCCATTGCGTTTAATTTTTGTATTTCCAGGTTTTTGCATTTCATTACTACACCAGAGGTCTTAGAGCTTGTAAGTTCCTATGATGGTGAGATATCTTAGGTAGATGCAGCACACATAATGTTTTCACAGGTATGTGATTCGGGACTATGGAATCCTATATTTGACAAGTTTAAACATATAAGTTTTTCCTGATAATAGGTTTTTCGAAATGATTGTAGGGATTGTCACACCAACTTTCCAGCACCCCGGGTATTTTACACATCTCATATTAAATGGTTAGTTACGAATAACATGTTCATTTTATTGTTAACATGGCTCTATTATGTCATTTCGACTTGTCTGATGTTGACAATAATTCTCATAGTTTGCAGCAATGTCCTTTCGAATTATATTTTTTAAATCGACCACAACAACTGACCTAAGACTAGCGTCACATCTTTATATCTCACAGCTAATTCATTGAATTTGACCCGTTGCATGACCCGCTCATCATGACACGTCTCCTAATTACTTATCTCGTGTATCAGGTTCGATGGTTGGGAGGGCTATAGGTTCATTTTGCTTTTCATTTGTCATAAAAAAACATTCATACTAAAGTTACAGACTCCGCTCCTGCACCATTTGAGGAAATTGCCTTGAATGCATTAACGGGTCCCTCAGAATACTGCAAGTATTTGATGTGGGTAAGCACTTTACAATTAACAAATAATTTAAGTCATCATTTCATATAACCATCTTCTTGGTCCATTTGACCATTTATGATTATTGGCACGTTGTTTCTCATGACTATGAATTAAAAATAGATTGTGTGTTGGAGCCAGATAGCGAGGCGGGGCTCATCGTAACGACAACTAAGCTAACAGTACTCAACGTAAAGTGTGATGTGTGATTTTTTAGTTGGTGGTGTTTTCCTGAATTGCATAGTATAATGTGATTGAAATTTAATAGTTAAAATTTTTGTTTTGTAAATTTAGAGGAAAAATGATACTTGATGATCCCAAATCTCACCGGTTGTAATGATATTGGGTTATATAGAATGTGATAACTTTGGCGCCTGTAAGTTTGGATTGGGTTTCTAGGAGGAATGAGGCGAAATAGGTTTTGAATCACGATAAAATATCTAGATAATTGGGGATTATCGTCTCGGCTAGGTTCAAAAATCTATTCCGTTACCAATAGTGATTTCTGAATGTAAACAAAATGCCAGTAAGTTGTAGTACTTGACTTGCAGTGTCATTTGTTACTATCAAAAAAAATAGATGCTCATGTTTAGCCAGCCTGCGGAAAAAATTGGCATTTGAATTTGTCCAAATGTCTTTAGTGTTAGGAGGTCCAAAATTTAAATTCATATAGGGGTATTCCGTATTCATGTGTAAACGAGCCATTTCCTTCTGTATCAGGAAGTGGCTATTAAATTTAAACCAGAATGCATTGATACACATATGCTAAAAGAATTCTCTCAAGAAGTTTTTATAATGAGGTTTGTATTTATCTTAATTCTCTAGCTATGTTGTCTTATATGCATGTATTATATTGGTCCTATACTCCTATAAGTGACGGATATCTTGGAATGCCTTGAATTACTTATTCCACATTAGTATGACTATATTTCATGTAGAGTTAGTTTTATGAATTAATTCAAAAATGTATCTTTTGACTAATCCTACAGGCATCCATTTTCAAACACCTTGGCATACAAATTCAATACAATGTCGTCTTTTTGGCGGTCCAGTTTGAAGGTGGCTTTTTATGGCGAGTTACTGGAATTAATACCGCAGGTAGCTACAATATATTGTACTCGATTCTGGCATAACGTATCAGTAAGTATCTAATCCTGAAATATATAACTTAAACTTTTTACTTATTTTAGTCCACTTTTTAAATATTGTGTATTTTGTGCGTTGGCTTCATGTATACTCGGCCCATATATTAGTTTTTGGTTAGTCAGTGGTATGTTGTTATAATCAGTGCAACATGTAAAGTATGTTGCTATTTTTAACAATCAACCATTTTATAAAATGTGTATGCGTAGTGCATTTCAGAAATTATTTTATTTGGCAGGTTTATTTATGTGGAAGTCTCATCATGGCATCGATTTTATCATGCTCTACTTGGAGCACTCACCTCCATTATACCATGCTTATTTTGAAATGACGGTATTTCTTTGGACCAATATATCTAGCGCACTAAGACCAAACAATAACGTGTAAACTTTATGGCCTGCGACTCAACTTTTTCCTATACTAAGTTTTGCAACATGCTGTCACTACTGTCACAGTGGGTTAACGTGTCAAAACTGGATTTGCCAAAAATAAGAGCCACTTCTATTACTGTTTTGCAAACACCCGTATGCATTTTGACGAGGTACTATTTCTCACGATATCTTTTCATATTGCATTTTGTAATGAAAAATGGAATTTTACTTGGTTTTGAATCTTTACAAAATTACATATTAAGGCCACAGTGGCTGCTCTCCGAAACACATACAGCTTTAATTGGCCCACCTCTGTTGACCCTGAATGCTTTGAATAACATACTTATATAAGTTACCCACCGATGTGTGGTAATATGGATAGAGTAATTATGTTGCAGACTTATGATTTGAACATATAAATTTTGAGCTAAGTGACTAATTTTGTTGTAAACATGAATTTGTTAATGTTATCTTAAGTTTGAGTTTTCTTTTCCTTGAGGACGGTGAGGACTCTGATCTTCTAAAAACTACTCTGTTCTGTTATTGTTTAGAAGTCCACTACCCATTTATGATTAATCATTTATTCAAAATAAATGATTAAATCCTATATTTCCTTGACGTTTTAATTTTTGTCTAATATGCTAATCCGATTATGCTGTTCAACTATAATAATATTCCAACAACATGACTTTCTTATATAAGTTTAAACCTGCATAACATATATGCCCTTTGCTTATATTTTGTGGTCACGAACATTCAAAGACAACTTAGCGACGTAACATGTCTCGACTTGGTGAAGAAGGAAAATGGTGACTATTTCTTTGATGTTTTATGGCGATTTTTCAATGTATATAGATCATTTTATTCATAATATATAGACTGTATTTGATACAACATAATCTTTGGATATTATATTGTATTGAAATTTTAATTAACAATGTTCTGAATAGGAGGATAAAGTGGCATGGGGCAAGGTTTTGGCTCAAAAAATGACACGTACATTCATCTATATGCATATGTTGGTTTTTTTTTTTGCAGGTTTTTGCATGTTAGTCATCTTCTTTGAACACATGTGGTTGTAATGAATCTTAAAACAATGATTTCATGGTGAGTATTATTCAGTTTCAATGATTTGTGATTGGTTTATTTAAGTTTTTTGTTTATTTAGGTTATAGTTATACCAAACAACCATCACTGAGTAACAATAAAGGTGGAAAAGGTGAAGGTTCTTCAAGCTCCAGCTTTAAGGATGGTTTTGAAGTTCATGTACTAGAACTATTTAATTAACATTCGACTATTAATATCTACAAATAGGGAGTAACTAAAAACAAACCACTATCCTGGTTTGCCTCTGAATTCTTTAAAACAGCCCTATAAGTACCCTGAGAACGTAAGTCAGACTGATTAAATTACATCCTGACTTGATATAGCTTATGACTCTGTCGTGTTATCATGTCACTAATAACATATTGCTTCCGTAAATGCTATGTTGATCGACTTAATTCTTCCTGAGAAACCTATCATTGTTATAAAAAAGTCTTTCAAGCACCTCTCTAATGCTTAAGAGTTGTAGCAAATTTTGACCCATTTCTTTATGAATCCATCATACGGGTTATGTTTTAATCTATAATGCTAAATGGATCTAAAGTTCCCACAGTATAATTTTGATGCTTATATGTTTTAGTCATTTGACATTTTAGTTCTTCATGTCGTGTTTGTATGGTTATTATTTGTGGGTTTTTGATTATTACTTTTGCATTTAACATGGGTTTGGAGATCACTGAAGCATTACGATTACAAATGGAAGTTCAGAAGAGACTACACGAACAGCTTGAGGTATAATGCCCGCATAAGCTCAAAATCAAGCAACTACACAAGACAACAAAGAGTTTGGCGAAGCAGCCGTCGAGGAAGCATTGATAATTTGAATGCGACATTTTTGTAAGTACGAGAATGGGAAGATCAAAGCAAACATGCCTAATGTTGTCTACAAAGAACCTTTGTTTAGAATTTAAGTTAACTGTTATATCACTTTCATACATTTTCATTATCTACAACTTTACAAACATACATAAAATTCATAATATTGTAAAAATTGTATATGTTCTGTTATTAACCATCCACGCACACCATACAATTATTTATAATTCTTAACCAAAAAAAAAACACTAAAAACCAAATAAAGAATTGTTTTATAATATTGTTTGACAATTCAAATAAATGTATTTCTGTTAACAAAAACAACAAACAAATAATTATAAGTCATGCCCGCCCATTGGGTAACTTATATATATATATATATATATATATATATATATATATATATATATATATATATATATATATATATATATATATATATATATATATATATATATATATATATATATATATATATATATATATATATATATATATATATATATATATATATAACTTTGACAAGTGGCATAATTAAAAAGAATAAAAAATTAAAAATTTTGGCCTTTAAAAACCCCAACCCCCCCAAAAATTTTTCTTTTTCCCAAACCCTTTTAAAATTTCCCCCCAACCCCCCAAAACCTTTGGGCCCCCCCCCTTTTTTATTAAGGGGTTTTTCCAACCCGGGGGGGTTTTCCCCCGGGAAAAGGGGGCCCCCTTTTTTTTTAAAAAATTTTCCCCCCCCGGGGGCGGGCCCCCCGGGTTTCCCCCCCTTTTTTTTTAAAAGGGGGGGAAACCCCCCCCAACCCTTTTCCCCCCCCTTTTTTTTCCCTTTTCCCCTTTTCCCCTTTTTAAAAAAAGAACCCCAAAAACCCCCCGCCTTTTAAAAAAATTTTTCAAGGGGGGGTTTTTTTTTTTAAAACCCCAAAAAAAACCCAAAAAAACCCCCAAAACCCCTTAAAAACCCCAAAATTTTTTTTAAAAAAAAATTTTGGGGGAAAAAAAAAAGGAAAAAAACCCCCCAAAATTGGAATTTTTTCCCCGGGGGGAAAAAAACCCCCAAAACCTTTTTTTAAAAAAAACCCCCCCAAAACCCCTTTTAAAAACCCCCCCCCCAAAGGGCCCAAATCCCCCAACCCCCCAAAAAAATTTCCCCAAATTTTTTTTAAAAAAACCCCCCTTTTCCCCCCAAAAGGGGGGCCCCCCCCCCCCCCTTTTTTTTTCCCAAGGGGGGAAAAAGGGGGGCCCCCCCCCAAAAACCCCCCCGTTTGGGGGTTTTTTTCCTTTTAATTTAAAAAAAAACCCCAAACCCCCAAAGTTAAAAAACCCCCAAAACCCCCCCCCCAAAAAAAGGGCCCCCCGGGTAACCAAAAAAAACCCCAAAAAGGGGGAAAAAAAAAAAGGGGGAAAAGGGGGAAAAAAAAAACCGGGAAAATTAAAACTTAAAGGGAAAAACCCCTTTTTTTCCTTTTTCCCCCCAGGCCCCCCCTCCCTTCCACCTTTTCCCCCCCCCCCCCCCCCCCCCTTCCCCCCTTTTTGGGCCCCCCCCCTTTACCACAACAAGATTAAAACCTCTAGTCCATCTCTCTCCTCAAGCTTAGCATTTCCCCAGAATTGATGTACATAGGCTTTAATAATGGTGGGTGCTACAGATAATGCAAAGTGTATAGGACCGTGGTTAAGGAAATCAATCATTTCATGAAAACCTTCGGATTGATTGTTTTTTATCAGGTAAGCAACTAGGTTATGTGTTTTGGAATACAGCGACGGCATTGTGATTGGATATGAGATATGATGTGGGATTTGTGAATTAAGCAGATGGGAGTGGTTAGGGTTTATGTAGAGCACCAATTGGAAGTGATTTGAAGATCAATTAAATGATCCGCGTTGATTTGGGGAATAAATACGTTAGCACCAAAGTTACAAAACAGCCCCTCAAGTATCCATCAGCAACATCATTCTAGCAGTGGATTGAAAACCACTAGCAGTGGTTTAAAATACTCTAGCGGTGGATACAAAGAATCACACTCAATATTTTGACCAGGTTATTATACAAAAAGTCACTAAAGTTTATGAAAATTTGTCCTAAGTCACTATAGTTTAAAGTTGTCATTCGTGTTACTCAAGTTAACGGGTTTATTATATGGGTTACTCAACGTTTAAAAGTTACATTCTTGTTACTACGAGGTGGGCAACCGGATGATTTACCTGGTTCTCTTGTCCACGTCATCACTATAGTTTGAGATGTTACAAGCAAGTTACTATAGTTCACGGGTTTGTTAAATAGGTTACCGAACTTTTAAAAAAGTTACTATCCGTTTTATACATTTATGTATGTTTTATCTGTTGTATTTTTACGTTTTCTCCATTTTCGCACGCTTTTATACGATTTATCGTTGTGTACGCTTTATTTGTTGTCGTTCTTTTTAAGTTTTTTCCATTTTCGTACGCTTTTGTACATTTTCGTATGTTTTTTACGTTTCATCCGCTTTTATACGTTTGTGTATGCATTTCTCTTGTCGCACCTTTTTCGTTTTGCACATTTTGTATATATGTTTGTCAATTTTCGTACGTTTTGTATGTATTTATCCTTTTTATATATGTGTGTGTGCACGTTTTCTCATACCTTTTACGTTTTCATACATTATCGTATGGTTTGTTCATTTCGTTCATTTTCATACATTTGTATGTTTTATATGGTTTTATGTTCTATCGCTTTATCTTCTTTAAAACGTTTGTATGTTTTATACGCTTACGTATAAAATGTAAGAAAACGATAACAACATCCAAAACGATAATAACATCCAAAATTGTATAATAACGTATGAAAACATATCAAAACAAAAATTACTTCCAAAAAGTCTAATAACGCCAAATTATGTAAAAATAAATAAATAAAATAAAATAAAAATACAAATGTGTGGAAAATTGTAAAAAACTTGCAAAAGCAGACAAAATGTAAAAGAATGTAAACGATAATAACGTCCAAAAGTTGTTGTAAAAAGCGTATAAAATATACACAATTTTAGCAACTTATTTGTATATTAACTTAAATGTAAAAGAATGTAAACGATAGTAACTTAAATGAACATTTTGACAAACTTTAGTAACTTATTTGTATATTAACTCATTTTTTTTTTAATATAAACGAAATCTAAAATATTTGCCACGTAGTATTATTACCGGTAATTCTAGGTTACCAAAACAAGAGTAACAAATATAACCGGTCACAATAAGTTGAGTAACACGAATGACAACTTTTTAAACTATAGTGACTTAGGACAAATTTCTCGCAAACTTTAGTGACTTTTTTGTACAATAACCCTTTTGACCAAGATTACAGCAACCAAATCTTTGCCAATAATAGTGATATTATGCATTAATATGAAGGATTACAAAAGATTTTTTTTTTCTTTTTTTTTAATACTAACACTAAACAACAAAATCTCCAAAAAGCTCCAATGAATAAAAACAATCCTTTATACCTGCATATCACAAACATAAACCAAACACTGAAAGCATTGTTAAGGTTAGCAGTGGTTAGAAAATAACTAGAAGTGGATTCAAAAATATGCTGGCAGTGGTTAGAACAGAACTTAACCACCCAGTCAACAGGTCAAATCCAAGTCATTAATCCGGCCACCAAAGTCAAAGACTTCATTTACTCCTCAACAACTTATACCTTCCCCACATTAACTTACTGATTCCATCTTAACTTCTATTAAAGAACATCATACTCACATACTTCCCATATTACTAACTCACCAACACTTCTCTCTCTTCAAATCTTTCAAAATCTTCTTTACCAAAAATCACCATGAGCCATTCAAACCATATCCATCTCTCATCAGACAGCTCCTTTTCAGATAGTGTTTGGGATGAGTTTATTTTGAACAATCCAGGTAGAGTTGAGAAAGAGGAGTTTGAAGAGGTTTCTTCTAGAAAGAGAACTCATATGGCCATGAACATCACCCTTCGCTTGGTGTCCATCATCTCTCCAACCAATGCCTCAGCAAGCCATCATCAAAGAGGATAGCTCAGATTCCATGTCAAGCTATGTTTCCCCTTATGAAAGTACATATGATGACACATCTTCAAGAGTCTTGGTTGTGCCTTCTTTTTCTGCAGTAATCCCTCTAGAAGAGCTGCAAGCACCACCTTCTCAAGCATTGTTGACAGCACCACCACCAGAGGGTCCTTCATCATCATCACCACCTATCAGAGGAAAGGTGATTGGGCTAGCATGCCCCAAAGTGTGGAGGGTGATTGAAGGCTGGCGCCTAAAGTGATGCCGGTGGGCCTTCCCAAGCCTTAGGTGGTAGGGGGATTGTGTGAAACCGAGTCCGTAGTAGGTTGTGATAGGAAGTAGTCATGTTTAGGAGTCCTTTGATTGTTGGATCCACTGTAGATCCCATGGTTGTAAGCACTGCATCTTGTATGCAGTTTATGAATAATAATAACTCCATAGTTGTCTTTTAAAGTTCATTGCAGCATTCTAGTTGATTTTCTCTGTAAAATAGTTAGTGGAAACACAAAGAAACAAACAGTTGTTTGAACATAACTAACAGTGGTTAGAACAAAAGTAGCAATACTAAGATCAATCGATAACGAAGACAAGGTTTACACAAACTTTTACAAAACAATTTGAGATTTAGAGATTAATCATTCCAATACTAACTACAAGGTAATGAAACCTCCCCACATCAAAAGCTTTAGTGAGAAGATCAAGAACATTGAAATCAATATGGATTTTGACCATTTGAATCAATCTTTCTCATTACAATCTCTAATAAAATGGTGCCTTGTCTCAACTGCTTAGTTCTAGAATGTAAAGCAGATTTTAATGATGCATATTGTATCGTTGTTATCAATGTAAATCTTAGTATGCATGAAATTGTACCCAAAGTCCAACAATTGATTACGAATCCAAAGCACTTGTCCACAAAGAACTAGCAATGAGCCACATACTCGCCGGTTGTAGAATTGGCCATAATTGTTTGCTTTTACCTTGCCATGAAATTAGTCTCGCTTCAAAACCGACATCCTCCAGGCCAGACTTCCTATCCAAACTAGCATCGGCATAATCACTATCTCGATAGGCCACCAAATCAAAAGTTGAATCCTTAGAATACCAAATGCCCAATTTAGGATGACCTTTAATGTATCTAAAATTCTCTTATAAAGATTCATGTGTGTGTTGGGTGTGACTTGAAACCTTGCACACACATATTGAGAACATTATATCCGGCCTAGATGCGTGAGATATATCAAAGATCCAATCATGGACCTATACAACTTTAGATCAACTTTGGGACTTCCATCATCGGTAGCGATGGTTTCGAGTCTCCATGGGTGTACTAGCACTCTTCACATCCTGAAACCCAAACTTCTTCAAAACATCTGCTACATACTTGTCTTGACTAATGAAAATACCATCAGTCCTTTGTTGAACCTGTAGCCCCAAAAAGAAAGTGAGTTCACCCATAGAACTCATTTGAAACTTATCATGCATAAGTTTCTCAAAATCTTTGCACAGCTCCTTATTTGTTGAGCCAAAGATGATGTCATCTACATAGACCTGAACCAGTAAAATATCATCCTTGTGCTTCCTAATGAACAAGGTCTTATCAATCAAACCTCTTTTGAATCCATTGTCCATCAAGTAAGTAGAAAGGCACTCATACCATGCCCTAGGAGCTTGATGCAACCCATACACAGCCTTCTTCACCCTGTAGACCTTATCAAGATGATAAGGATCTTCAAAACCAGGAGGTTGACAAACATAAACCTCCTCATCAATTGTGCCATACAGAAAGGCACTCTTTACATCCATTTGGAATACCACAAAATTTTTGAATGAAGCATATGCCAAGAACAGTCTAATAGCCTCTATTCTAGCAACATGTGCAAATACTTCATCATAATCCAGACCTTCAGTTTGTGTGTATCCCTGAGCAACCAACCTTGATTTGTTCCTTACCACTATACCTCTTTCATCCCTCTTATTTCTGAACACCCATTTAGTCCCAATTGCCCTCTTTCCATTTGGAAGATCAACCAATGTCCACACCTCTTGAAGCTTAAAATGTAGTAGCTCCTCTTGCATTGATTCAACCCATCCTTCTTCTGTCAAAGCTTCTTCAATTCTCTTGGGCTCCTTTTGAGACAGAATGCAAGCAAACAAACAATTTTGCAAATCTTTATGGCTATTCCTTTTGTGAAGTGATTTAGCAAAGAAACCTTGTTCAGGAAAGGTTTTATTGCTCAAAGTTCTGCTTCTTGTTTGAACTGGAGTATTCAAATCTCCAAGAATTTGCTCTTTGGGATGATTCTTATGCACTCTTGTGGTAGGAATTGGACTTTCTGTGATGACTGAGTCCAAATTTGTAAAATCTGCATCTTTAAAGTAGTCATCCAAATTCTCATCATTAGTAGGAGTATCCATTTCTTCTAAATCTGGCATGTTAGGATCATGTGGACACTCATCATCACCAAATATTGGCTTGTCGGTTGGTCCAGTGAGTACTATCATCGAGACTTGCGGTAGGGGTTTCACTTGAACCGGCAAAGTAGAAGATGGCTTAGCGATGCTTTCATTATGCTTAGCGGTGCTTTGAATTCTTCTTCTTCTTTTCAATTTCTTCACCGATCGAGTTATCTTTCAACAACTCTTCCTTATCATGATGATGATCACTTTGTTTCCAGAATCCAAGACTTCATTATCGGAGGACTCTTCTTTTCAATGATGGGTGAGACAAAACCCATTTCCATTTTCAACCGGATAGAACTCTTTTGGAGAATCAGCTTGCTTAGAAATTGTTTCTGCATCAGAATTCTTTTGTGTACCTGCATCAACATTAGTGGAAGTACCTGCATTAATAGGCTCATAATTCATTGACTTAGTTAGCATATCAATATTGAACAGCCACTCTGGTCCTTTGGTCTCAACACTAGGAGTCTCTTCACTAAACTTAACATGTAAGTTTTCTTCAACAATCCTAGTCCTCCTATTGTATACTCTAAAGGCTTTGCTATTAGAAGAATAGCCTAAAAGTATCCATCATCTGCTTTTTCTTGAAACTTGCCTAGGTAGTCTATGGTATTCAAGATAGTAAGGACACCCAAAGGTTTAAGGAATGCTATCATAGGCTTCCTATCATGTAATAGCTCATAGGGGTCTTGTTATGAGGCTTCACTACCTTACTTCTATTCTGCACATAACATTCGGTTCCTACTGACTCAAAAGGTAGTTGGTAGCTTACATTCCGACAACATATTCTAGCGACCTCAATTAGTGTTCTGCTTTTCCTTTCATTACACCATTCTGTTGTGGTGTCCTAGCAACACTAAACGTCTTTCTATACCCTTAGACACACGAGGCGATTCATCACATCATTCTTAAATTCGGTTCCATTATCACATCCGATTATTTTGACCTTATGGTTTACTTGATTTTCTATCTTAGTAATGAAACTCTTGAGGATCTCACTAGTCTCACTTAGCGTGACAAAAAGTATACCCAAGAAAATCTACAATAATCATCAAGAATGACTAGACAAGATCGCTTATGATTCAAACTTTTAACAAAGGTAGGTCCAAATAAGTCCATATGAAGCATAAGCATTGGTTGTGTAATGGTGTTAACTGATTTGGTCTTACAAGTGGCTCTATGTTGTTTTCCTTTCTGACAAGCCACACAAAGTTCTTTACACTCAAAACTTTAGAAGGTAACCCTCTCACTAAGTTGCCCTTTACCGTTTATTGATTGTTTTGAAATTAAGGTGACCTAGCCTTCATGCCACAATTTTGACTCATCTCACGATGCCTTAGCAAACAAACAAGTTAAGGACCTATTAGGAATTACATCTTTCATGTTAAAGCAATATATGTTCTCTTCCTAGGTACTCTTAAGCTGCACATATTTTCATCGAGGCATTTTAAAATCGAGAGACAACACACACACTCGGCTTCCCAAAAAAGTACCCGCTTTTTCTTGTCACACATTTGAAACACTAAATAGATTATACTTAAGTCCTGTACCAAATAAACTTTCTCAAAATCCGACTTTCCAGTTACGATAGTTCCTCTCGCCAACAATCTTTCCTCCCTTTGGATCATTGCCAAAAGCCACATGTCCTCCATCAAAAGCTTCAAAATCCTCCGGTTGCTCCCATCCCATGTCATGTGCCCGAGCAACCACTATCAAATATTCCTTTGTCTTGTAGTTCATCTTGTAGATTGCCACGCATACGAGTTAAACAAATTAGTTCTTTATGGACCCAAGCCAATACGACTTGGGTGCCGCCTGCATCAACATAATTAAACTTCTTTAGGTCCATTGATGCACAACTGGCATGATGTAAAACCTTGGTCTTAGGCTTCCATTGCCGACTATTGAGGCCTTATGACATAAAAATGGTTTCCAACCTTCGTGTCGATTATCACCTTTGGAATAGTTAAAACTTCTTTGTATCATTGGTGATATTTTGCTTAGATGGAAAGATTTTGCTTAGCAGATGTTTACATTTTTCTTAGCGATGGTTGGAACCCATTTGGGTGTAGCAAATGATTATTGATTTTTACCATTCCTCATTAGCACCGCCTGGGAACCATATTTTTGTTAGGATGAGGATTGTATGCTTTGAAAAGTTTTGATGATTTACCCTCCTCAATGGTTCCAAACTTGTGGTTGGTTTTATAACAATTTCTCTCAGATGCTCAAAACTACCACATTTAAAACAAGCCTTCTTAACACATTGAAACTCATCTCCTAACTGTTTGAAATTAGGCCATTGAAGTTTCTCGATTTCCCCTAGGTATGTATCTTTCATCATTTCCTAGGTATCTCATTGTAGTCTACCACTTTCCTAGAAATTGGTGCTCCAAATCTAGGCATAAGTTTGGCTTGTTTAGAATCAAAGCTTAACATTTTCTAACTTCTCAGGTGTGTTGATTTAGACCTATTGTAAAACCCCAAATCTCGATGCAATGGAAGACTTAATCAAGTTTTGAGCGTTACTATTGGATTGGTATCTCACAAGTATAGCAAAAGATAGTCATTTAACATTCAAAACCAATCCCAAATTTAAGTATTCAAAACATTTAATCCAAAAGTATAAATATTAGGCCCAAAACATGATTTAATAAAATAGGTCCCCAAAGTTTATCATAGTCAATATGATCCTTGAACCCGCCTTCTTGCCAAGCTTCCACCGATCACGTATTCCAAACATCATTTAAATACACGAGAAAACATGCTAAAAGGTCACACACGTTGGTAGTTCATAGGTTTCGTTCAATAAAAACATAGTGGACTGTAGGAGTTGATTTGCTATGCAAGACCTAAGATAGATAAATACCGTTCACAACCGATCCTAACCGGATCACAATCCATATCCGCATCCAGGATCACTCGCCCAACGACTCTAGTCCGACCTTTGTCGTGGCATATTCTAGAACAATTGCCAACCCGGACTAGGTCGGTAGAAGTCTATTCTTAGCTAGGCAGCAGTTTAACACGGACTAAAGGCAACAACTACCGACGTCAATCTATACATTCAAGCATATAAGCAAATCCAAATAGTTTTAAAGGTCCAAAAACAGTAGCATGATTCTCACCCTAAATTAGTTAAAAACGTAGATAAAAGTCGGGCTATGAAACTCACCTCAAGCAAGCAACGTACAAATAAACACTAGCAAAAGATAACAGGTAATCACGGCACATCAACTATCGACTCGGCACAACCTATTAATGTAGACCAAATTTTAATATATATATTTCCCGAAATCAACGTTATCTACCCCAATGTATTCCATTTCGTTATTTCCAAAAATGTCTCGTTTCACCATTTAATCCTAGTGTTTGGTATCCTCATGTGGGTGTATCGACTCAATATGATGCTATGAATGCACTCAAACAACTAATAAGTGACTCAATGCAACACGATGAGACATCTAAGCGATAAGCTCCATAGTCCAATAAGTTTTGGAAAAAATAGTAGACCTTATCAAATTCGTCAACTCCATAAACTCATTCATTTATTCGTGTCGCTTATTATCCCATAAATCAGTCGCATCCTAAAGAGTCATAAGGATAATTCACCCATTAATAAGGTTACCCAACGTACCTAGCGGGTTATTATTAGATTCGTCAACCTAATAAGTCCGCTACCCACGTGGATCAACACTATTAACGTTATGTTATCCGTAACCCATGCACACAACGTAAGTAAATAAATACTTGAAAATGGTATTAAATGCCTATTATTGGCATTTATCGATAAACGTGTACTCGAAACATTAATTACTTACTTATTATAAAACATTTCCATTTTTAGTCGTTAGTTTCCATTTAAAAATAGTAAATAACAAGATAAGACTTGTTATCGATATTTTTAGTATAAAAGTCCCTTTTTATTATTTACATTTCATAATCTATTAGCATTTTCATATAAATATATATTTCGTCGAATTCCAATATTAGTTCATATCGTTATTCGTTTCGAGTCCACAAGCACGAGTCATGACTTCTCGGCTTTTAATCAATCAATAGTCCAAACTATACTAAAGTCCATGTTACGGCGTTGTCGGGGTCAACTATTGACTAAAAAGTCAAAGTAACACCGACGTTGCTAAAAGTTGACAATTAGATATATCAAGTCAAATTTAAAAGTCATAATAGCGCAATTCAATCCCAAATCAACTCAAAACAATCTCACCAACCAATCAATCAACCAAATATACCGAAACCAGCGTTATGACCCTAATGGTCATGACACGGTCCCAGTTAAGACCACGTGAACCAAACAAGCTCTAGAAGCTTTTCGACTCCCGCGTCTCATCCAAACACCAACAAGCTACCAAAAGCGACCCGACCGGACCGGGGTCCATGTGGGTCGCGTCATGAACCCAAAGGCCACGACGTGCCCTAGGTGGCTCACACACCATCTCAAACCCAACCAAACACTACCAAATCAATACCACTACATCCAAATACAATTAATCAACCTCGATCATCAATCAAACATCAAACCCATCATCTATTCCTAACCAAAACATGAAACTAGACCTAAAATGCAAAACCCATCAATATGATACACCACATGCTTACTAAACACTAGCTACATGTTTATTTATATGTTAATTAGATTAAATCCATGTTTAAACCAAAACCCTAAATTTTATCATAGGAATTGAACCAAAATCAGCCCATACGTGGCTTTATGTGTCCAAAATAAGCATGACCCATGTTCCATTTACCTTATTCAAGCCGATCTACAAGATTGAATGAAAACCCTAAAAGTACGAATCTTAATCTTAAGATTTGAAGGTGTTATGGAGGTCCAAATGGGGCGTGTAATATATGGTTGGAAAGAGGAGAAAGAGAGCTTCAAGATGGTGGTGGAGGTGGGTGGTCCCAGCGATGACGGCGCCAAGTTGTCGGAGCGATGGCGGACTCCTTAGAAGTGGTGACTAGGGTTTATTAGGGTTAGGGTTTTTAGAGAGAAAGGGAAGAGAGAGGAAGAGGTGTGTGTGTGTGTGTTTAGTGAGAGAAACAAAGGGTGGAAGTGAGGTATATGAGGGTATATATATTAGGAGGAGGACTTAAAAATAAAGAAAAGGGGAGGAGGGGCGGCTAGGAGGGAAAAAGAGGGGTCGAAGGCGTCATTTTTCGTAAACTACCCTGTTTACCCATTCCCGAGCTCATATATTGTCCCCCGAGTGTCCCACGACATTCATTCGACTTTCTAATATCGTTATTTATGTTTTTACACGAATTTTGACTATTTATTTGCCAATTTTCGAGTTACGGTCTAAAAGTTACAATATTTCTCGTTTTAGGCTTTTCTAGTGCCGAATCGAATAGTGCCTACCAAAAAGAGTTAAAACACACATGATAACTCGTTTAATAATGAAATAAGCCATAAAAACCAATAGACGATATAAAATCAAGTCACGGTTGATAAAAATAGTGATAAAGGCAAAACTCGGTTTAGTTTAACGTAATGCGATTACCTAAAATAGACTCCCTAAATTGCCGGTTGTCACAGCCTCCCGGCCTCGGAAGAAACCCGTCCGGTTTCACTCGAGTTGCTTGATGTCATGAAAAGTTTAGGATACTTCCACGAAACGTCCTCACGTTCCCAAGTGAACTCCGGTCCATCGGGAGTTCAATGAACTTTGATAATCGGAATACGGCTATTCTTGACCGTTTAATCTCACGATCCATGATCTCAATCGGTTCCTCAACGAAATTCAATTTCTCATCAATACAAATATCTCTTAAGGGCACAACTATGTTTTCCTCCGAAGACATTTCTTAAGATTTCTAATGTGAAAGACATTGTGTACCATTGCTCAATTCGAAGGTAGCTCGGCGGTATGCTACCGGGTCCGATTCTTTCGAGATTGGAAAGGGACCAATATATCGGATTGAGTTTTCCACGCTTCGAAGCGAATCACTCCTTTCCAAGGGAAGCTTTCAACATAACACGATCTCCAACCCGAAATTCTAAAGGTTTCGTCTCTATCGGCATAACTCTTTTGTCTATCACGAGCGGTTTACAACCGATTCTGATCTGAACTATCTTCTCTGTGGTTTCTAGGACAAGTTCGGGACTGTAAGTTGACTCTCGCCAACTTGCCCAACAAATAGGTGAGCGACATTTTCGCCATCTGAATGCCTCAAATGGAGCAGCCTTAATGCTAGAATGATAACTATTGTTGTAAGAGAATTCGGCCAAAGGAAGATGTCTCTCGGCCTTTGCCGAAATCAACAACACGTGCTCTAAGCATGTCCTCTAAGTCCGATTGGTTCTCGCTTTGACCATCGGTTTGAGGATGGTAGCGATACTCATATCCAAGTTTGTTCCTACGCGATTGTAAGGATCTCCAAAAGTGGGATGTAAAAGCGGCTATCTCTATCGGAAAAGATAGATATCGGTATTCCATGACGCCGATACTATCTCCTTAAAATACATCGAGCAAGCTTATCGAGACTATCGGTCTCACTAATGGCTAAGTGGCGGACTTAGTTAAACGATCAATGATTACCCAGATAAGCGTCATTGCCGCTAGTCGTTCTTAGTAATTGGTGATAAAGTCCATGGTTATTTGCTCCCATTTCCATTACGGGAGCTCGGGTTGAACTAAGAGTCACGAGGGTTTCGATGTTCGGCCTTTACCTTAGAACAAGTCGAGCACCAACCGACATCTTGAGCTATATCGGCTTTCATGTTAGGCCACCAGTGAGTTTCTTAAGATCTGATACATCTTATCGGCTCCGGGATGAATAGAGTATTTTGATTTATGCGACTCGTGCATAATCAACTCACGGATTCCACCATGAAATGGTATCCAGCTTCTGTCTTTGAAGCATAAGGTTCCATCGGAATACTTCAAGAAGCCGTTTTCACTTTCTACCATTCCATGAAGAGTCTCGTAAGGACGGTTCCCTTCCGTCAATGCTGCAGCCTGGGCGGCTAAGATTTGAGATGGTAGGGGCGAAACAATAGTCATTCCTAAGGATCGAACGAGCAATGGTGGAATGTTCTCCTTACGACTAAGTGCATCAGCCACAACATTAGCCTTACCAGGATGATAACGAATCTCACAATCATAATCACTAAGCAATTCTAACCAACGACGTTGTCTCATGTTCAATTCCTTCTGATCTAAGATATGCTTCAAGCTCTTATGGTGGTAAACACTACACACTTAGTTCCATCTGATAATTTCTCCAAATCCTAAGGGCAAACACTACAAACACCTAACTCAAGGTCATGGGTGGTGTAGTTTTCTCATCTTCTTAAGTTGTCGGGATGCATAAGCAATCACCTTCTCCGTTGCATCAAAGCGGCACCTAAGCCTTTATGGGAAGCATCGCGAGACACAACAAAGTCTTCGCTTCCTTGAGGCAAAGCTAGGGCGCAAGCACTACACAACTTCTCCTTGAAGTTGGAATGCTTCTTCCTTTTCTCCCCATTCATACTTAACATCCTTCGTGTCGGTTTGGTTAGCGACTTAGCTATCTTGGAAAATCCTCAATGAATCTCCTATAATAGCCTCGCTAAACCTAGAAGCGGCGGATTCGATGGGTTCTTAGGAGCTGCCCATTCCTTAATGGCCTCAATCTTAGCTGGGTCTACATGAACACCTCGACTATCTATCACGTGACCTAAGAATTGCAAGGACGGAATCCAAAATTCAAACTTAGAGAATTTGGCATACAGCTTATCCTCTCTCAATAATCGTAAAATGAGCCTCAAATGCTCTTCGTGCTCCTCACTACTCTTGGAGTATATCAAGATGTCGTCTATGAACACTATCACGAACTTATCTAGGTATGGTCTACATACCCGGTTCATGAGATCCATGAAAACCGCTGGCGCGTTGGTCAAACCAAACGACATCACTTGGAATTCATAGTGTCCATAACGAGTCCTAAACGCCGTCTAAGGGATATCCTCCTCTCGAACTCTAAGCTGGTGATAACCAGATCGTAAGTCGATCTTAGAAAAGATACTAGCTCCTTGGAGTTGGTCGAATAGGTCATCTATTCTAGGTAACGGATATCGGTTCTTCACCGTCAACCTATTCAACTCCCTATAATCAATACACATCCGAAACGATCCATCCTTCTTCTTCACAAACAACACCGGTGCTCCCACGGTGATGAACTTGGTCAAATGAATCCCTTCTCCGACAACTCGCTTAACCTGTTTAGATAGTTCCTCCAATTCTCTTGGAGCAAGTCGATAAGTGCCGGGCCACGGTGCAAAGACCGGTATCAACTCTATTTGGAATTCCACTTGTCGAGCAGGTGGAATCACGGCGATCGTCGGAAACACATCCGGAAATTCTCTAACGACGGTACATCATTAAGGTGTCTTTCACTCTTCTCCTCGCTTTTCTTTCGAAATTCGAGCCAAGAAAAGACAACCTCCTCTATCAATGTACGGGCCTTAATACAGAGATGATGCTCAACCGGAAGGACTTCCACAATCGCTCCGATCTCCTTGTATGCTCGAACTTTTCCGCCATATGGTAAGCGCACGATCTTCTCATCACGGATGATGTGTGCACCGTTCTTGACAACCAATCCATTCCGATAACGACGTCAAAACTTCCCAAGGTAACTGGCAATAGCTCTATGCTAAACGGGCGGTCTAGGAAACTTAAGGTACAACCTCGAACTACGGTGTCTATCTTCTCCCTATTTCCGTTAGCTAATTCCACATCGTAACTAAACCCTAGGGGTGTTTGGGAGATTCCTAGTAATGGCATAAAATGGTGGATACGAAACTCATATCCACACCAGTATCAAACAGTATAGAAGCATAGCGATTATTGAGAAGGAACGCACCGTAACTCGTTAGGGTCCTCACCGCCTTCCTTCCCAATAGCATACACTGCTATT